>BLKR01000111.1:0-355000 GCA_011170035.1 Teleogryllus occipitalis | reverse complement strand
TAAATTACTACGGTAAATAACATGCGTAAATACGACTAGATAAAATGACTCTGAATTGCGGATGGAAATGTGGATAATTTACGCGCAGTTGAGAAGAGAGAAATGGTTTTCCGTTTGACTTGCCCGCCCCTCAGCCAAGAGAGATCCGCTCTGCCGCAAATGAGTGGTGGATGATTGCGTTTTGCGTTACGTGCACGTGTGTCCCTGGCTGGGCTGGAGGTGCGGGAGGGGGAGGGGGAGGGGGAGGGCGCGGCGTGCGCCAGACGCGGGGCCGGGGTCAGGTCGAGGTCGCTCTCCAAGCCAACGCCACCCCGCCCCGCCCGCTCGCGTACACGCCCCTCGCTTTAACAAGACGCTCACGCACGTTGACGTGCGCTCACGGGACGGACTGTCAGAACGACGCGGAGCAAATGGACCCGAGCGCGCAAAGGGAAGCGATTGAATTCATCGTGGTCGTTCTTCAGGCCCGCTTAATACCACGCACGTAATTATCATCTGAACGGCGTGCGAGAGAGAGGGAGACTGGTGCGTGCGTGAGAATATTTGCTTTGTCGTGTCGAAAATTTAGTTTTCTGTTTTATCAGTGCCGCTGTTTTCTTTGTCTCGTATAACCCATTCTGTCGTGGTACTATTGCAAGATGTAGCGGTTAAAAGGTGTGCAGTTTTCTGTATTTACAAAATAACATTCAGTTATGTGTAGCTAAACTCTTAAAAACTGGTGTCCTGTTCTTTCTCTGCAGTATTTCACTGATTTGTTGAAGATGAAACTTGGATAATTTAAAATAGTGTTAGTATGGAACGACCTCTATTCTTGGTTATCTCATATAATGGAATGAGGTGATCTCCTTAAAAGAACACGTACATATATCATTACGAATATCTGTTAAAAAGTAACATATTGTATGACATTTCGAATCACATTGCATTGTTATGGTGGATTGTATTTCGTTAGTCGTATGGGAACAAATATTATTTCATGTTTTCTTCTCCGTAATGTATCATTTAGTTTCACCTTGCAAAGGTCGTTGCCAAGGTTCTTGATGTTGCTATAAGGCCAGACGCATTACTTCAGGTTAAGAAGAAACATGAATGTCCCATGTATTTGCTGTATTTGAATGGCCTATGGATTTGGAAATTCTTGGAATAAATAGGAATTGGTAGAATAAATGGACGTTGTTGGCATGGATGGGAGTTTTTGGAATTTACGAAAATTCATATATGCACTAATATGTAGGGCAGTTATGTTTAACAATTACCCGTTTGTCAAGCTTGTTTTGTAGGATTACCGAAATTCACACCAATTTATGCCAGTGTGTGAAATCCACACTTTGTAAACCCTATCCAAAGTACTCCGTGAGATTCCGCGATTCATGATTCTCACTCCAAATGCTCTAAACCAGCGGTAATCTGACTTTTTGTGGGCGAGATGTGCTTTCAGAATCTAAGACCGCTAGTGATCTATCATTTTTAAGTTTTATTTATTTTAAGAAGTCTATCGCCAATAAGTAAAAATAGAAAATACACTTTATAGAATTCAAGAATCATCAGGTAAATATTATAGCACACTTACATTTAGAAAATTGGTCCTGGCATTTTGTGCAAAATGTAATTGAACGTCAGTGAATTTAGCGCTAACAAATTTCAACTGTTACATACATCTTATAGCTCCCAGACTTTTAGATTACAAAAACGAATTGTACGAATAATAACCAAATCCCACCCACGTGATTCTTGTAAGCCTATCTTCATTAATCTAGGAATTCTACCATTACCGTGTCTTTTTATTTACGAATCAGTGGTTTTTGTAAAAAATGACTTGCTTAAGGGCGGGAATATATTTTCAGAAAATGCCGAAGTCTATTACTATAACACTCGACGTAGAAATCATATTATCAGGTGACAGTATCAACAGCTCATTACAAAAAATTCACATACAATACATGTACATTATTTTACAACACTTTGCCAGATGACATTAAACGATTAAATTCAATAGAAAAGTTTAAATCACAAGTGAAATCGTTTCTGCTGCATAACTGTTTCTATACAATTAGAGACTATACTGAGCATCACAAGAAAAGTAACATTAATTTTAACAATGATACATAATGCATTATTTACCATTTGGACTGTATAAATGTGTATAAACAACCTGTAACAACTATTGTACTACAGCTTCCGGGTCAATGACCCCCATCTCGATCAGGTTTTTCGTCCAGTTTCCCTGATCCATTGAGCAAATGCTGAGATGGCCCCTTGTTTTGCTTCTGGACATAAATGTAACTTCATTTTCTGTGCACGTCTTCTAGAATTCAGTGGGAAATACAATTATTCAAATTATCGTTTCCATGTTGTCGCGGCAGGAAGTAATAAGAGCCAAAATTTATTGCTTATTTATCCTTGAAAATAGATTTTATTACATGGGAGTTTTTTTGTTTTTTTTCTCCCTTTCAAAATTCAAAATTTATTGCTTATTTATCCTTGAAAATCGATTTTATTACATGGGAGTTTTTTTGTTTTTTTTCTCCCTTTCAAAATTCAAAATTTATTGCTTATTTATCCTTGAAAATCGATTTTATTACTTGGGAGTTTTTTGTTTTTTTTCTCCCTTTCAAAATTCAAAACTTAAGTAGAATATGATTTAGTGTAGGGATCACAGAATTTTGAAAATGTGCACACAATTCACTTTTCCCCATAGCCCGTCATACGCAGTTTTTAACTGTTTTTTGACGTAAATAAATAAATAAATAAATAAATAAATAAATAAACTGCTTTTCATTCTATCATTATCTTTTTTCATTTTCATTTATTGGAATAATACGATACATAGCACTCTCGTACATATGCACTCTTTTCACAGCTTAGATTAACCTTTCATACTCAATATTAAATCTAACTACTTGTGGATAAAGAAGCTCGTGAAGCGCCTTACTTATTCTCCTGCTGGGACTGGATGTTCAAAACTGCGTGTATCGGAAACGTGTTATTAATTCTTGTCCGGGAATCTGTGACACGAGAAAGGTTAAATTGGGATAAGTGTTCGATTTTGTGCATGCATGAATATAATTTCTTATAGATCTTGTTAATGAGTGGTATAATGTATGGGATATTCATTTGTTTGAGTCTATACATTTGATACAAACTACGGAACCTTTGGTATTGTTGAGGTATTTATTTTGGATGATAGGATTTTATTTAATTTCTCGATGCATTTAACCAGATGCGGCACGCATAAATCAAAATCGCTCCAATAATATGTTTGTAATGAGCTATTGCTTTGTCCAGAGATATTTTGCTTTTGAAGTTAATTAGATGTTTTATTTGAAGGATCTTTACTATAGTTTTTTTTTTTCATTTATGTAGTCATTCCATTGTAAGTTCGTATCAAGATTTAATTCTATTTGATGTTTTGATGGGGATGGGGTACAAAGAAGCAATGCGTTACTGATTTGGAGGAGTGGACCATCATTACAAGCTTCGAAAAGACGAAATATTCAGAAAGAGAAATTATTTCCGTGTTCACCTGCAAGACGCGCCCCGAAATGCAAACGAATTTGCGAATATGAGGTTTTTGAATCGCAAGCGCGGGTGCAGACTACAAATTTTTAATCAATCAAGTTTCCCGTACCACACGAAAAAATTTAGTCACAAAACAATACTTCGAAAATACGGAATATAGATGCTGTGTGATTCCCAATTACTAGAAGACTTGAAGTCGTATATCATTACCCCACTGTTTACAAGTGCCTCGAGTGACTTCGATCTAGTTGTTGTTGGGAATAATTCTTGTAGTGATTGGGAAGATGTATGTCTCTGTCCTCCACCCCCTTTCCCAGAATTGTATGTAGGATGTTGCTATTAAATGTGGAGGCGTGGAGCATGGAGCGTGGAGCGTGGAGCAGTGGGCGCGGGCGCGCCCTCGGGGAGCAGCGGCGTCCAGCGAGTGCACTGACTCCGCCGCGCACCTCTCCCCGACCTTGATCGTGAAACAGGCTCGTGACGTAACGTACAACCGCCTTCCTCAGCGCCGCCGCCGCTTGCTGGCTCTGGGTTGAATAGTGCGCCCGCGTGCACGGCCTCTGCGCGAGGTTGTGATCTGCGAAATGCCGCGGGCGGTGCGCGTTGGCGTGGATTAGTTGACTTTTCGAAAGATTTCTTCTATGGAAGCGACTAATACGATTGACGCCACCACATTCAAGAGGACTTTGTAGTGTTGATTCCAGCGAGTGCATGTGTAAATATTACGAACGCGTAAACCTCTTCTTTCCCTAGTTAGTGATTTTCGTAAACTCTAGATGAAATAAAAACACGTACAGACGTACACGCATGATGCATTTCTGTGAATTACTATGCTAATAATAGTTTATGGCTTATTTTTCATTCTTGCCAGCGGTTTTTTAATATGATTGCAACCGCGATATTGAAAGTGTATTACTGGTAGTCACCAATTACATCGTACGACCGAGCAAGGAGATTCGGGTCCAATTAAGAAAACCGGAGCTTGGACAAATCGAAAACTACAAATCCAGTGAAACTTCTGAACGGGCGATTTTGCCGTTGCTGAATATCAGTTTGACACAGAACTTAAAAATATTCAAAGTAATGCATTTTTATTCCACGACGAAAACAATTAAAATTTGGTAGTACAAGACACGTTGCAAACATCTGTAAAATTCTGCAACACGAGCCACACTATATGCTATATTACCATACTGCGCGTACATGGGAGTCATGTCGTTTTTTAAAAAATGTTTTTAATTTTTTATTATTAAAATAATTTAAAAATCTCTTTTAAACTACTCTCTTCTTTGTATGTGAACCCGTGATGCTTTTCAGGAGTGAAAGTCCCTGAAACTACTAGCAAACTGCGCACAATCACTTCCAAGTACACCCGAAAATGAGCGGTACACATAGTTCCTACCCTGGACAGGGACTTAGGTATAGATTACAGGGACAGAGAAGGAGCGCCCTCGGCCTCCGTGTCTGCGAACGCAAGCCAGCGAGAACGATCGATAATACGATGGTAGAATGCGTTTGGCCCTACTACTTAGCTCTTTACAACATAATTAGCAACATTATTAGATCGGAGCGATCATTTTCGTGACGTCACGCGTCGTTTGGGTCGGTCATTTTCGTCTTATAAATTCTGATGTGTTTTTTGATAACATTTTCTGGAATTGACATTTTCTAGATTGATGATAGACATTTTAGATTGACATTTTCTAGATTGATTTCTAGATTGATAACATTTTCTAGATTGGTTATGTTCGTACCTTAAACAACGATCTCAGAGAGTTGAAATACCTACTGGAATGATGGAATGATACGTACGCACCTTTCCGACTCTTTGCCCATTGCATGTGGAGTTCCTCAAGGATCGATTTTAGGCCCTATTCTGTTCCTACTTTACGTAAACGATATGCCCTCGACGATTCGAAACGGAAGAACAGTTCTCTTTGCGGATGATACGAACATCCTTTGCAATAAAGAAACCGTAAATAGTACAATATCAGATGTTTCAAATTGGTTCCGAAATAACAAATTAATAGTAAACGAAAAGAAAACGGTTTTAATGCAGTTTTCCATATCAAATAAACAATTCTGTGCTCCATTGAAAATGAACGGTGTACCATTGACTGATGTTAAGGCAACAAAATTTTTAGGGCTCTCAATTCAGTCAAACCTTAAATGGAACGTCCATTTAAATGAATTGAACACAAAATTAAGTTCATTATGCTACGCGTTCAGAACTCTTGCAAATTCAGTCAGCCTTCATACTGCTCGTTGTGTATATTTCGCGAATGTTCATTCCCGCCTGAGATATGGCATAATATTCTGGGGAAATACATCTTATAGCTCCCAGACTTTTAGATTACAAAAACGAATTGTACGAATAATAACCAAATCCCACCCACGTGATTCATGTAAGCCTCTCTTCATTAATCTAGGAATTCTACCATTACCGTGTCTTTTTATTTACGAATCAGTGGTTTTTGTAAAAAATGACTTGCTTAAGGGCGGGAATATATTTTCAGAAAATGCCGAAGTCTATTACTATAACACTCGACGTAGAAATCATATTCATCAGGTGACAGTATCAACAGCTCATTACAAAAAATTCACATACAATACATGTACATTATTTTACAACACTTTGCCAGATGACATTAAACGATTAAATTCAATAGAAAAGTTTAAATCCCAAGTGAAATCGTTTCTGCTGCATAACTGTTTCTATACAATTAGAGACTATACTGAGCATCACAAGAAAAGTAACATTAATTTTAACAATGATACATAATGCATTAATTACCATTTGGACTGTATAAATGAGTATAAACAACCTGTAACAACTATTGTACTACAGCTTCCGGGTCAATGACCCCCATCTCGATCAGGTTTTTCGTCCAGTTTCCCTGATCCATTGAGCAAATGCTGAGATGGCCCCTTGTTTTGCTTCTGGACATAAATGTAACTTCATTTTCTGTGCACGTCTTCTAGAATTCAGTGGGAAATACAATTATTCAAATTATCGTTTCCATGTTGTCGCGGCAGGAAGTAATAAGAGCCAAAATTTATTGCTTATTTATCTTTGAAAATAGATTTTATTACATGGGAGTTTTTTTGTTGTTTTTTTCTCCCTTGCAAAATTCAAATTTTATTGCTTATTTACCCTTGAAAATAGATTTTTTTACATGGGAGTTTTTTTGTTTTTTTTTCTCCCTTTCAAAATTCAAAATTTATTGCTTGTTTATCCTTGAAAATAGATTTTATTACATGGGAGTTTTTGTTTTTTCTCCCTTTCAAAAATTCAAAATTTAAGTAGTATATGACTTAGTGTAGGGGTCACAGAATTTTGAAAATGTGCACACAATTCATTTTTCCCCATAGCACGTCATACGCAGTTTTTAACTGTTTTTTTGACGTAAAATAAATAAAAAAAATAAATAAATTGAATTATTTGTAATGAAATGTGTTTATATATTTGTTTGCCTTGCTTTATCTGCCAAAACGTGCGTTGCAGCTATGAAAGCTAACGTGGGTCTTAAACTACGAGCCGCAGCAGCTACCATTGCCCCCCCCCCCCTTCGGTTTGCGCTTCTTTGGTTTGCCCCCGAGGGCAGCCCAGCCGACTGCTGTTTCCGAAAGAACGCGGATGCCATGAGAAGATGTGATGGTTCCTTAGCCCCTAAGAAAACGGGTTCCTCCTATCTGACAATTTTCAGACATTCTTTTCGTACATTATTATTAGTAGGATTTTGGTTATCCTCGTTTCAAACAAATAGTTGAATTGGGATTTTGAGCCCCATCAGCAAATCCGGAAATTGTAACTTCGTCGATCAAATAAACGACTACTTAGCTTTTCAGAAGCCAATTCTATGAATCGATATTCGACGATTTGACAACTTTTTAAATCATATTCAATTCCATTGCTTGTTTTCACTTTACTCCCACTGAAGCTGAATCGATCAAAATTTCATTTTAATATTTTGTATTCGTAGGCCTTCGTAATTTACACACTCTTGGTTTAACTATTTCCAGCTGCTCACGTGTATACTGGGGTGGAGGGCGACTTAACCAGGTCTCAGGGCGTTGAATGATTGGCGACCAGAGAGAGAATTGTAGGGAGGTGGGCGCTCGCTGACGCGCGCTTGTGTGCATGCACAAGAAATTCTTCCACTTTCCAAAACCCCATTATGAGATTATGTGGTACTGGCGATTCCTTTACGAAAAATTACTTAGCGTGTAGTATTGACCGCAGTTAACACTCGCCGAGCGGACTCGAAAAGTTACGGCATTGTACATTGTGTTTATTTGTAATTCTGTTTTACGAGTCACCTTAACCATTTGATTTTCGATTTGTTGGTAGTGTTGCGTTCGTTTTCTATTCAAAGGAGCGCCCGATGTCAGCTTAAACACGTAAGCCACTTCGGTTTCATTACAAAAATTGTGATGTGTGCTATTCGTCTGTGCGTGATAAATATGTATAATTGGATACCTAATTCAAAATATGGCATGTTATCCCCTAGCTGTTTTCTCTCATCGAAAAATGACGTAGATCTTGGATTACTGAAGTGACGAAATTATGGCCGCTTTAAATCTACGTTGAACAACTCGTACTTCACTTATTTGTTTGCTTTTTACTAACTCGTGGCACTTTTGATGTGATTATCTTCAAAAGAATAGATTTTATTAGCTCCACAAAAAAGCTTGTATCCCTTCTCGAAAATGTCAGATGCCCACAAATAATGAAAAAATAAATACAAGAGGTGGTTTAACAAGAGTGTGTGTATTTTTAACAGTATATTTATTGTATAAATTCTTGCAAACGTGGTGTAATTGAAATATTGAATCTCCAAGATCAAAGAATCATTCTGCTCGACCCGAACGACTCCAGTTTCGCATCTATTTATATCGAACTTAATTTTAGGAAGAAAAAGTATATGAAATGTGAACAATGAGCGGACCATCTTGGTTTCTTTGCTATCGTTATGCCTTTGTTTCTGAAAATTTCTAAGTGGGCAAAAACGCGGCCCTGGGAGTTTTAAACATTCCTAAAATAATTGGGGCCGCCGCGGGGCAGTGGGCGGTCCGGGCGGAAGAGAGAACAGTGACTCTTAGTTCTGGCGAATCAAAGGAGCGGGGGGGGGGGGGTTCGATGCCGCTTGCGAAGCCACCGCGGGAGCGTTGGCGTGAGTTTCCGGCCGCAGTGGCCGCCTGCGTGATTTCATTGCATTGCATTGCATTTATGTTCGTCAAAGAACAGGAAAAACTATGTAAACCTACTGAATTTAAGTTTTATTGGGCTTGAGAATCTCTTCCTTGCCCATTTACTATACACAGTTGAATGACAAATAAAATATTTCAACAACGCAAGGTTAACAACAAATGGAAAGTAGACTTTTCGCTTCTGAGTTTTAGAAAACTTATTTGCAACGGTAAACTTACTAATTTTATTTTATATTATTGCTTAAAAAATAACCCACACTACCAGCTCTACTGCAACCATAACGTGCAAAACGAGAGCTCAGTAAAATGTGCGCATGGTGGAGCTTCATTTATCCCCAGAAGCAAATAAAGTAGGTACCTTGGTATTTCCTCCGTGGATCAGGGAAAATGGATCTATTAGAGATGGGAGTCATGGACCAATTAGCTGAAGTACATTACTTATAAAAGGCATATTTATTCTTTCAAAATAATGCAAAATTGTTAATTAGTTAATGTCATTGCTAAAATAAATATTTTTCTTTTTCGTGGCCGTTAAGAGTATTGTCTCTGATTGTATCGAAACAGTGATGCAGTAGAAAATATTTTACTTGACACATAAAATATTGGTTTTGCGTTAAGTTGTCGTTGGCATTTAAAATAAAATAATTGTAGGAGTTGCCATTGCCAACATTATTTATTTCAATAGCAACTTTCGATGGCTTAGCCTTCATGGCCTAGCAACTACTTTAGTGGCTTCCATACAGCAGAAATTGATGATGGCTAAGCGATCGATAGCTGCTATTGAAATAAATAGTATTGTTGGCAATGAGAACTCCTATAGTTATTTCTTTGGCACTTAAATTTTTGTTTATATATTTTAATTGTTTAATGTCATCTGGCAATGACTTGCAAGGTATCGGATATGTGGATTTCTGGTAGTGAGCTATTTATACTGACACCTGGTGAATAAACATGATTTCTACCCATATGTTGTAACTACGTGTATTACCTGAAAATGTGTTCTAATCCTTTACTCAGTTTTGGCAAAAATTTTAGATTGAGCAGTAAGTAGGCTGGCAGTGGTGGGGTTCCAAGCCCAGTGCTTTCTGAGCGCAGCGGCGTCGTGTGGTCTTCGTGTGCCTCTGGCAAACTCTGCGGGGACCGCATGCGCCGTGGGCGTTCAATCACGCCCTCCCGCGCGATGGACGGGAGCGTGCTGTTTACAAACGAACCTCTCTTGCCTTGGAGCCTCTTCTAGAATAGACGGACGAAGGTTCTCCTGTTTCTCTGCATACGTTAAAATTGTATAATCGCTGCAATAAATCAAATGCTGAATTTCAAATCAACTTAACAAATCTTTGCATTTAAATCCATAGAATCATTACAGTCTTGTATTTCTCTTATTTCGTCCTTATGCAAGTACTTATTTATGTTTACTATTTTTTGGTATTTTGGTATTTGTTATTAACGCGTTAGTATTGATAGATGCTTTGATTTTGTATATCAATAGGCTACAAGTTATTTCTAGCGACCGGATTTGTGCATGCTCTAATATACTATTAAATATCTATGCATATATGCGGTAAAATCTTAGAAAATTGGCAATAAAATATACCTGAGAAAGTATATAAACCATCATAACGCGTGAAGAAACATCAATTTTGTTTTTTAATTCTATTTCGCTGCATTTGAACGAGACCGCATTCTGACGTGTTGAAGTGGATGTAATAAAAGCTAAGTGCTACAGTTCATGAGCGTTATCAGCTTTCAAAAAGGACTCTGCAGCTCGTATTACTCCAAATGGTCGTAGTTTTCCTGTTAAAAATATTGAATAGTTCACGACACAAAATCAATGCGGATTACAATCAACCACAAAATACAAATTCACCTTGTAAAAAAAATACTGACGAAAATATATAGTAATAAAATGTATCGCGATAAAAGTATACAAGGAAGATATGCATAGAAATTCGCAATGTACAGACACGTGATGCTCGTTAAAAAAGCAAACAAAATTTGCATTAAATGTGCCTTTAAATCAAGTGATCGCATATTCTGACTGTTGAAGTAAAAAGTCATCTGCATCAAAATCGGGTCTCTAGTTATGATATTCCGTTCACGACTCTTGACTTACGGACGCGTCGATGGTTACTTTAACTCTTTGGGAGTAGAAGTTAGCCACTTCATACTTGGAAATGCTTCGCTTTATCACAGGTGGATTTGAATAGATAGTTTCCCCGGCCCACATCGTATCTCAACTCCAACTCCTGGCCCTCCCTTTCACGAACCACCTTCCTCAGTTTCGGCTTTGAGGGAAAAAAATATAATACAATAATAACAATAATAATAATAATAATAATAACAATAATAATAATAATAATAATAATAATAACAATAATAACAATAATAACAATAATAACAATAATAATAATAATAATAATAATAATAATAATAATAATAATAATATTTTTTTCTTTCTTGTCAATTAAAAACTCGGATGAATATGGGCTTGTGTTTTTTCAAAAATTTCCGCACCATTGTTCTATACCCAAATACTTTGATATTTAAATGTAAAAGGTACAACGCAAGGCGTTTTTTCTATGAATCGATTCAGCGACAGATGATAAAGAATTATAACATTAATCAATATTACCCTTAATTCAAATATCGTAATTGCTTATGTTGACTAATCTATATTATTAATTTGCCATGCGAGCAGAATTCGAAAGAAAGCTATGCAGCTTCCGTGAATTGTCTAGGATTTCGTTAGATACCCAGAAACTCGGTGAAAATACAAAAACAATGAAACAGATTCTATTTTGACAGAAAAATAGAAATTTTAGATTGTGTTAGTAAACCTATTTTCATACTGCCCAAACCGACTGAATTCTTAGTCAGTGGGTCACTGCTTATGACGCAGCAAGGTTCAAGGAAGAGGGCGCTTGCAATTAAATACTTGTTTTTACGTGGTGTTTTATGGAACAGCACTTTTTTATATTCTTGGTTTGTAAAGAACTATTACTGTGTATAAATTGTGTAATATATTGGTAACACAGTATTGTGTCATGGAGCATTGGAGAACGGTATAGGAGTGCTTCTTCGGGCAAGTACAAACCCAATACAGTTTATTTATTTATTTATTTAACGTCAAAAACAGTTAAAAAAACTGTGTGTGACGTGCTATGGGGAGAAGTGAATTCTGTGCACGTTTTCAAAATTCTGTGATCCCTACCCCAAGCCATATACTTCTTGCATTTTGAATACAGAAATAAAATGAGCGCGTTTTGCAAGGATTATTAACAAAATATTCGCTTCAATGTAATAAAATCTATTTCCGAGGGTAAATCAGCAATAAATTTGGGCTCTTATCCCTCATGTCTTTCGTCAAGGAATAATACTGCCTTCAACGGCATCATGGAGAACCATAATTTGAATAACTACATTTTCCACTGAATTCTAGAAGACGTGCACAGATAATAGAGTTGCGTTTTATATCCAGAAGCAAAACAAGGGGCCATCTCAGCATTTGCTTTTTTGCAGTTTACTGTGTAAAGTGGCAAATATTAGTTATCTTGCACACTGCGTTTTACTTTTCTATTAATTTAATGAAAATCAAATAACATGTACTTCGGTTCTTAGAAATTCTAGTTTACTTGGTTTTCTTATTCCATTGATATTTGAATGAATTGTTCGTAGACTGAGAGATTCGGAAAGTTCTGTGAATAGAATTTGTGAAGATGCGCTGTTGTGGAAAATGTAGAAAGTGCCCTCGCATCCAGTTAAATACTCGCATTTGTGCGCAGTTAATTCGCAATTTAAACACCATTATTTTGTTACGTATCTTCAAACGTAAATGAATAAATCTGAAATGTCGGAAGAATTGTAACTTCTCGAATTGATTAAGTGTCTAGTATTATATTTTGTAAGGTTTTATAATACTTTACGTAATCTAAAGTAAGATTACGTAATCTGGGAACGAGTTTCGCTCTCCCTTTTCCAAAGCATAAGTTTACAAAAATATACGAACACCGCGGTAGAATACTCAAAGTGTTGAGAATCGCTTGACGCAGTCGAACCTTTCTTAGCGCTCGATCCTCGTTCTTGAGGCGCACGCCCTGCCTCCAAAACGCAAGAAAGCTATTTATATTGCCCCCGGCCTTGTTGTGTTGCGCATAAAATATACTCTATATTTCCTGTGCCGTGTACACATCTTGTGGGTTTCCGCGCACGAAATTCTGGCTGTTTACCTTCAAATAGCTTCATGATACACGCAGTTTTTGGTGAGCGATTATGTGAATATCCAGTGGAGGGTCGTTTAGCCACGTACTGTGATTGGAAGCGCGTGCGAGAGAGGGAGCTGAAAGTTGTAATATTGTGTGGCAAACGTGACGGAATTCAAGGCAGCAATCGCGCACTAGAGTCTCAGCGCAATAGTTCGTGAGCTGAGTTTTGAAATCTAATGAGAGGACGAGATACGGGTCAGTAAATTGCGGTGAGAAAACGAATTTACCGGTAAATCTACCGTTAATTGTGAAAAAGGCTCTATTGTTCGCGTATATTCCGTTTTTTACGTCTGCAGATATTTTGTAAGTACATTTATTATATTGTATTAATGACGGTTAGTTTCTCAGATTTCTTGACAGCATTATTGGATTTGTTCGAGAAGTTTGAAATGTTTGAAATGCCATTATACTCGATCATTTTAGGATGGGTAATTGTTCAATTGCTAACAGCTATCAGTGTTTTCTTGATATTTAATTTTAGGAGATTGTCATTTATTATATTCTACATTTTTAACATTCCGCATTAAAGTAACTTGACTTTCACGATCAGTGTCTTATTATTCGTGTTTTTCTGGGCGGATGGGCCGTGGTCCAGTGGGCATACGGATTCTAGATGTCTCTTCCACCGTAGCGGTGGATTTTCAGTGGCGACAGGGCCTCGCACGAAACGAGCACGACGGCGGCTCGCTAGTGATTAATAGTCAGCACCTGTGGGCCACCGAACATGAATATTGTAATATAATTTTAAATTTATCAACTTAAATTATTCGAACAAATGGGCAAATACCTCGGGCATAAGAATATTTTTCTTAAAGTAATAAAGTTGAAGGGTAAGAACTTTGAAACGAGATTCTCTTGACTCCCACATGCAGTAAGTTTCCTAGTTACGCTAGCGCTGTAACAGCACAAAATGTACGGAATTGAAGGTCTTGAGTTTTTCACACACTCCGTACGCTCCACAGGAAAGATGCGACGGTTGGTTCACTGTTCTCAATCCGCTTTTCTGACGCGTTTCCATCTCTCTTAGCGGATTCGGTGGTATAACGGTCAGCGTACCGGACTGTTGTACCAGAGTTTGCGGGTTCAAACCCGATCGAAGCCGTGGATTTTTAAGGGCGAAAAAATCCTTCGTACGCCTTCCTTCGGAGGGGAAGTAAAGCCGGCTGTCCCATGTTAGTAGATTTACTGCATGTAAAAGATCCTCAAGCCTAAAAGAAGCCTCTGAGCAAAATTGAGATTCGCCTGTTTCGTCGCCCAAGATAATACCTCCTTTCTCCGCTAGGTGGTGAAAGGAGCGTAACGAAATTTGCGTGGTTAGACGGAAGAGCGGGCCTGCCTCTCGCCACGTAAAAATAAGGCATTAACTAACTAACTAAATCTCTTCACTGTGTCTTTTCGGTCGGTTTTATATTTGTGCAACAAATATTGAGCGCTTCTCTGGATTGAAGACCACCGCATATAAAATGAAGTTTACTGCCTGTCGTAAGCGAAGTAGGCGTGATGATACGATGTTGGTGGTAGCAACGACAAAGGCAATGGCAAAAGCGATAGGAAGTGCCATCCCTGTCAAGTGTCACCGCGTTTCCCAATTACCACTGCTGACATCGTGATTGTTGCTGTTGTTTCTGCTCTCATGAAGCGTGGTTAGGTTTTCTTCTCTTTCTTCTACCAAATATTGGGGGGGGGGGTCGTGTTTTGCAATCAAATCGATACTATTGGGATAATTTAAGTTTTGATGGTTTTGAGAGTATTGTTTTAATGCTTAAATATTTCATTTATCATTCCTGCATCTTAACTCCGTTTGTAGATTATTATGTTCTTCTATTATTCTACTATTAGGTTCAACTAATATCTCACTCGCATAGTTGATTCGTAATTTGCGTTTAGTGGAAGAATTGCTTCGTCTTTTTCCACAGTTCCCAATTCAAATGTATGAATTCTGGAATAACAGCAGGGAAGGGAGGATAATTTGTATATTTGTGGAAATAATAACGGGTACTCATAAGTATTCCGATCCCGATGAAGCACGACGGGTCTGACAATGGCCGAGATGGTCACGTAGTGATGCAATTCATAGTTGCGAGTTTCTGCAGAGCGTAAAACATTATGAAGGAACCACGTGAGCTCTATCGTGTCGAGTAAAAAAAAATTTGGCGCAGCGTTTCATTCTAAATAGAAGTGGTTGCGAACTGTAACGACAGTGTGTGCTGCAACTCTAGATTCCTATAATGCTGCATTCTCTTCATTCGCATTTGTTCGATTAGAGCCGTCCACCAATCTCTGATCTTGATATAGTTTAAAGTTGTATATACAGATTTATTATTATTATTATTATTATTATTATTATTATTATTATTATTATTATTATTATTATTATTATTATTATTATTACTAGTGAAAACCCGTCAAAATTTGACGGTGAGATCTGAGATAAATGTAAAATACTGTGACCAGACTAATGTTCACAATTCGTTGCATTGTTTGGATCTTCAGGGTATAACGAAGATATTCTGTAATGTGAGTTCCCAAAATTTTGAACACGTATGGCCCATGGGCAGGTGGCAATGCAATATCGGCGCCAAATTGCACAAAAGAAAGAGCACTATTATACTGACGGATATTATTTCTAAAGTTTTTTATGTGTCATCATGTCCTATAAACAATTTTTATTTCTTCTAGCATATCGCTTGAAGGTAAACTTATTTTCCCATTTAAGCAACACAGAGTAAATCGTTTGCAGAATTTCTCTCACATGCGAAGTGCAAAGCAGAACAAAACTGACATTTCATAGACAACGACCCAGCAGAAAACGAAATGACCTCACTATCACGACACTTACGCTGACTTTCTCTTTCCCTGCGTCCAGTTAATGTACGTTTGCGTCTTTTGGGACGCGTGGGCAACGATTCGGAATTCGACATAACCTGTGAACAACTTCACTACTTCAGTACAACCGAGCAAAACTCACTGTCCGAATGTTCTCTACAAAATACACCACAAAAGCAAATACATGCAAACTGTCAACGCCACAATGCAATAATTACACTGAAACAAAACCTTGATGAATTGTAAACAAATCTCAACAATCAAAACAAAACATCTAACAGCGCCACCATGAAGCATCTATCGACTCATGTATATCGATTTTGAAACAGCCACCCTTTGGAAGAAAACAATTGACTATTGATAAGCGTACTATTAAAGAAATATTTAATTAATTAATTTACACACTAAGTGTTGGTGAATCAACACAAACAATATCTGATAACACATCTAGGGATCACATTCTTTCATTTAAAGGAAAAAATACTACAATCGGTTCAGTAGAAGCTCTAAACGAAGCCATGGCAAAATACCTTATTTTTTTAAATATATAGATTATTATTATTATTATTATTATTATTATTATTGGTGAGATGGTGCGTTCGGCCAATATCAGTGTCTAGCTAATTCGCGAAGTATCTGGTTGATTTTCACATTATACAAAATAGGTGGATACAGTCAGAGTTAGAAACAGCTTCGTCTGTAATATTGAGCACTTCTCTGGTAACGTACTTAGACTTGAGCCGAATGTTAAAACACGGTGTGGCTAAGGGTAGATGAAGTGGGTTATGGTGTGATGAACAGGAATCAAAATTCTAGTGGAATGATTCTAAGGCTAATGAGACAAGGTTTGGATTTTAAAGTTCCATTGTATCAGTCGGAAATTTCTATTTACACAATATCATCTTACCTAAATATCTAACATATCCTCAAATAACTATCATAACCTTAGTTCACGCTTCACCACGCCTTTCCTGGTAGGTGGGTTTAGGTCTTCGTCATTCGCCCTTCAACATTTATATAAAATGATCTGAGTCTGCGCAACGCATTTTTGTGGCCAAATACTTCTCGCTAACACAACGCCACGCACTGATTCATCTTACTTTAGCCAGTGTCCTTTGGCTAAAGCAAACAGCCGGGTGATAGCTGAAATTGTCGCTTTATTGCCATTCGTACAGCTTTATCCAAATGATGTGTGGCTAATGTGTGAATTATCGGCTGATTCGCGAACTAATCGTGACACGTATGAAGATAATATACCACTGCCAGATTTGACACAATTCCACTTATCCTGGTCACATGTCTTTTATGGTGCGCAGTACAAATAACGCGATTACACTCGCTAATTTTGGTGGAGTAGCGTTTTTCGCTCTAACTCAAACGTAACGTTGCAGGTGGCGCATGCGTAGAGACTCAGAAGTGGATTGATATCGCGTACGATTTGGTCGTTGGTGCTGCGTAAAAGCGCTCTGGTGGTGTGTGTGGCGTGGCATTGGAAAGGCGGCGTGTGTGCTGAGAAGAGCCGTGGCGCGCAGCTGCCCTGGCCTGCCCTACTCGACCCTTCCCTTCGCGCCACGCAGGCGCCGCCTGTTTCCCATCTGTCGTGCGTGGAGCGGAGCGCTCGCATGTGGCTCTGCACACACAAGCTTCACTCTGTCCGGGCCGCGCGGCGCTGGGGTAGATGCAGCGCGTTATCGGCATTAGACAGCGTTTGCCGCTATTTGCTCTGGAACCTCAGGACGCGAATTTCTTCCCCGGTGGAACAGAGCTCGCTTTTTCGCAACTTCAAACGAAACTTTTGCCACGTGATATTTGGAACATTTTTCTCTTCATAAAATACGTTGGATTCGTTTAATAACATCGTTGGTCGTAGGAGGCATTCGCATTTTGAGGGTAATTTCTTGTACTGGACATGGAGTAAAGCCCGGTTGTGTCAATGCATCGTGTTCCCCGCGTCAGACCCCTTTCCATGTTCTTAAGTTTTACAGTTCCATGGTTAGAGATGCATTTAATGAGCCCTTGGAATCCTCCATTTGGGGAAGAAACTTCTGATCGTTGACAGCTATTAATTGCGTAGGGCAATTGAAGTGAAGTCGATGGGAGAGGTCTTGCGTCTCTCCTCTTTCCGCCCCTTTTAAACCAGTCCTAAGTTAGTCAGACAAATTGGTCTAATTTCTTCAAACTAGACTTCTTAATCTTGTTTTCCATCGGATCGTCACGCTTGTTTTGCAGTGACATATTGAACAACATGCAACGAAAGATGAATATCTAAATCGGTAATATCAAATATTTTCAAACGTATTTACAATTCCTTACGCAGTGTCCGGAAATACATAGTAATATTGGCAAATTTGTTTATATTTGCAAGCAAATGGAAACTCGTTTAATGTGACGCGAATTGCACTTCATTTCAATTTAACAATTCACACATAACATTCGCATCCCGAAAAATGAGTTTACTATATTCATTAATTCAAGTACCGATCAGTTATCTTTCCATGTTCCTACTATGAAAATCAGTTTATGAACTGTTTTTCTAAGTAGTAGGCTGTTGTCATTTTAGTTTTCTGAACAAGTGGTGTAGACAAAGTTAAATGCTGTAAAAGACGATGTCGATATGTGGTATGATTCTCTGGCGTCCCTGATGCTGAAAAAGCTTTTGAGGAAACGACTTCCCATTTGCGAAGAATATTAGCTCATAAATCGTGCACGGTATTTTCTCAAGAGTAGACTTTTTAATTTTTGGAAGTACTTTAAAGTCTGTAGGACATTTTCAAAATTTTTCCATTTAAATTTCATGTTCTAATAAAGCAAGGGGCGCATTTGATAAACGGACAGAAGACAGATATACTAAAAAACGATTTTTATTGAAACTTTTGATGTTCGAACATGTCAACAATGTAACCTTGTTTCGAACTTTTCCTACACCTTCAGTATTGGAAGTTGAGATTTTGTTGTTCACGCTATCGACGCTTCAATATTAGGATTTTTAATTATGTCATGCACTAGTGGCGTGTTTGAGAAAACGTTTCACCTCTTCTTAAAAAAGGGTTTCAATCCCCCCACCCCGACCATGTCCATATATTTTGTTATTCGTATTTAAAGCATCATTTAAATTAATCTAGTAGGGAACTGAAAAATTGAGAAAAGGAAATGAAATACTATATCCTGTCTAAGTAAAACTATGCCATAGCGTTGAGAATCTTTTATATTATGTAATTTAGCAGTAGGATTGGATAATTTTAATAAATTGTTTTATTAATGTATGTAAAAATGAGTTATTAAAGCTAGATAATGTATAAAATATTGTTATTATGGTAACAAATGCTGTTGGAGGACACTCAGATAAATTGATTCAACGACGCAAATCACATTATTCTGCATGCTTGTATGCAACAAAAAGGTCGAGTTTGCTTGTAAGAGTTTTGGTGATATTAAAAAATAGACATTGCGAGCTATTTTTTAAGCACTTTGCAGGTTTCGTGTGAAAATTCGTCAGGTAAAAGATTTACATTAAAGGTATCATTTACGTAATCCTTTCAATTAATTCGAAAATGTTTGTGCTGATGTAGCACCACTAGTTTGTGTTGTACGTCATTTTGTGTTCGGTTCTTTTGTTTTATTCTTGATTTTCCCCTTTGTTACGAAAAGCATATCAAAATATGTTATTGTGTATGCGCTCGTAGTTTGTTCAGTAGTTGTAGGGTGTGGTGTGTGCTGGTGTGCTGCTGTGGCCAGCGCGTAATTCTTTTGTTCTCTGGTTGCAGGTAAGCCCTAGCGGCGGTGGCGGCGCAGTGCGGAGCATCCTGTTGCTTGTAGGTGGTAAGGACAGACGTAATCGTCCCAGAGCCTCGTTGCCCTTTGGCTTTTATGTTTACGTTGCTCTCGGACCCTATTCTCCCGTAGGGCGAAATAAATGCCACGTATTTTAGATGAGTGTAGCTATTCGTCGTATACGAGGTGTTTCACCGGCATCGAAATGTCAGCACGTCTCGTAAAGTCGGGGCAGGCATCTGGCTCACGCTGGAAGACAGAATATTGCGGCCGCCCGCCCGGCCAGGATGCTGGGGCCCTCGGAGGCAAGGAAGCTATATGAGAACGGAATGTTGCCGTAGCTGCCTATAAAAAGACCTCAGAGTAATAGTAAACGGAAAATGTCACCTTGAATATATATTTTTCATTCGTGACGCACCGTGATGCTTCTTTTAAGATAGATTACAAAACCGAAAAATGTGAAGTTTGCCATACTTAACCATATTTGAAAATTAATTTTGAGAATGATCGGGATCTTATCAAATGCACGTTTAATAAACAATATGTTAGCAGAAATAATAATACAGAAAAAAATACCTTCTTGACACTTAATAACTTACTTTTTTTGCAAGAATCTCTAATTATTTTCCTGAGATAATACTAGGGAACAAACTATTTTTTTTCTTCTTACCTCCAGGATGAAAGTAGGTGATTTTAAAGGAAACGATCGTGTTGATTTCGAAAATCATTATAAACAGTTTCTATCACGTAAGGGTCAAAAGATATTAATATATTTAGTATTTGAAATAAACAAAATCCTATACTAATTTCCGCATCGTCCCTCCGGTTATATTACAACAAATTCTATGAGCATGCTTCATACGAGGTGAGAACAAGTTAAAAATGAAATAGACACATTCTTGCAATAATGTGCAGTCATGATTTGTTGGTATTATCCGCAACATTGGTAGAACTTACGACAGTGATTTGAATTTTCCTGACAACCACAACCACAACCACAACCACAACCACAACCTAAGGTTCGTTGTACAGCTGACACAACACTAGTGAACAGCCCATGGTTTGTCCTGATCACTAACATGACAGCCAAAGTATAAAGACAACGCAAGTTTTGTAATTTATTATATATATATATATATATATATATATATATATATATATATATATATATTCCTTTGAAGTTTGGGCGTAAATTTTTCACAAGCGTAACAGAAATTATCGGTTTGATTCGCACTCTGACGATTTACATTTTATCGAACCGATTCAATTCTACAGATCATGAGGCGAATTTCACTTTATAAAAATCACAGAACAGTAATGTTTTAATGTATTTGAAGCATGTGCAAACCAGACATGGGCTTCACGAGAAATGCGGGTACAATTCCGCATGACACCGACTGACTCACAATCTGCCACCCCAACGGTTGGATACTTGTATATTTGAGATAACGTAAGAGGTTAAAATAATTCCTTTCGGTGACGATGCGCAGTAGGAAATATTAAGAGTGCACGTGACTTTTTTCAAAACATTAAGTGAGACCTATTCATAATTGAGCGCGACTACCAGACGTAAGAAGAAAGACAGCAATCGTCGAATTCAGAAGGTAAAAAACCCACGAAAGCCTAATTTTGCTGCTTTCTCATGAAAGTGGTATAGATGAACTGAACAAATATTTAATTTTTAAATATATTATGCGTATTGATTCTTCATATATTACAGGTACGATTTAAATGTACTTGCATTAATAGCAAAATATGGTATGTTACGGTATAAGGATACGGTACATTTTAAAACTGACGTGATATGGCTTTTTATTGTAATATTCGTAATATATGTGTAAAATTGAGTATGTTGCGCACTCTACCTTCCTGGAAGTAAAAATCGTGTTCTGTGGGTAATAATTTCGCAAATGTGATATTTTTGGTGACCACTGTGCTCCGAAATGCGTACTCAGGCGTGATTTCTACTGTCTTGTATACTACCACATAGTATAAGGGAGTAGAAGGGAAATAATGCAATGCGTCAGCAAAAAGTGTCAATTTTTTGGCGTAAAATCTCGAAATGCATTTTCATAATTAAAGGATAGCGTATTGTATTTTTAAATGTTTATTATTATAGGCATACATTCCATTGCATTTTATTGGTTGATCAAAAGAAAAAAGAAAAAAATATAATTAAACTATAAAAATAAATTAACAATAACAGTAATGATACTGTGTAAACTGCGGTTCAATTTACTTTGAATACCATTTGTGATATCTGGATTTTACAGAATCAAAACTATAGTAATTAAGAAGAATGTTGCTCGATAATATTGTGCGATGTGGAGCTGTTACTTGAAACGAAATATAAATCAATGTGATCTCGAATAGGAATAGGAAGTAGATTAAGAATAAAAAAATGACGAAAGTCATTTTGCAATTTATTACTAAGTAGTAGTTATTAGTGCAAGTCAAAAACCAGGATGGTAAAAGTGAAGCTCAGGTAAGTTTGGAGTTCTCAATGACTATCCACAATATTGGTTTTGTACAGCCTCTGCCTGCTACCTAACGAAGCGTCAAAGTTGAACGTGGAAAGTGTAATGACAAGTCTTGCGTGGGAGAAGCGTAATTGCAATCATCACTAGTCTATAGCAGGACGAAGCCTGAGAAAGTCGGGTTTTAGAATGAGAGGGCGCCACATCAAAACCGGGTGGAGCGGTGGAGCTGTCGCCATTCAGCAGCACCGGCTCGTTTGGCGCGGAGGGCGAACTACGCGGTTCCCCCGCCTCTCCCCGGTCGCTCTCCACCCCACCCCACCGCACCCCACCACTCTCCTTGCTCGGCCAGCTTGTCCCGCGTTACGCTGCATCACCCCGAGGCCGACCTGCGACCCTTTAATTTGCGTCGTTGGGGGCGAGCAGAGAAAGAAGCGCTGGCGGAGAAGGCAGAACGGCAAGCTCGCAAGGGCGACAGCATGTCCGGAAGGGCACAAGAAGGGCTGCAGATGTCAATTGGCGAGTTGGTGCCGCGCATACCATCACGACGAACGAAAACTAGGATAAAATGCAAGCGGAATGCTGGACGCCAGGAGCGAATGAAATAGTGTCGTTGATATGCTGCAGAATTAGGAACATCTCCATTCGAGAGTCATGAGTCGATGGGCGGCAAGGGAAGTCGAGTTGAGGCGCGTGGGGCGCGGGGCTCCGACCGCGCTGAGGACGCCCTTCGCGCCCTCAACAGGTTGAAGCAGCTGCCTCCTCCTACGGCGTCGTCGGTTCCGCCCGCGTTCGTCCCACTGCCTCCCTGCCCCGCCCACCTCCAACCCTCCGTCCGCCCCGCCCCGCCCCTGGAGGCGCGCCCGCCCGCTCTGTCTCGAGCTCGCCTGTGTTGCTCTGTCGGGAAGATTGATAGCGCTTCGTGCCATCCAGTTGCGGATTATTTGTGTTTGGTATCGATCTGCGAGACTCGGGCAGCTGCGTATCGGTTCGTGGACTCTGCCCACACTTTTGGCGGTTCACGGTGGCCTCGAGCGACCACTAGGGATTGTGACATCGTTCGCAAAAGATATTAGTGGCCAGTTTTTCCTGTTTTTTTTCCCTCGTGTTCTTGAGTTTAACTTATCGCGTCACCTGCTTCCCAAACACTTGTATGCAATGCAACACTTCAAGACGAACTACTGGAATATCACTACTTGAATCCAAAAACAGTGTTTCCATTAGCAAAAAGGTTTGTCCGGGCCGAGAAAATCGGACCCATTGGTTGCGTGACCAATTATCTGATCCGTTAAACGGAAAAGTATACCAACGTCCTTTACGCATAGAAATATTTTGAACATTTGCAATTTTCAAAATTTCGAAGTTTTGATGAAAATTGGTCATTACCTTATTATTAAGCTAACATTACTCTATTCGAGCCAAATATTTCAAGAAAAAATGTTTTGCCATGTTTGAAAAAAATACTTGTTTGCATATTTTTTTTAAATCGTCAGTGTCACTCAAAATTAAGCAAAATCTACTGATATTTTCAAAAAATCTTCGCGACATTGTTTTAGGCTTGATTTTAAAAATTAAATTTCATTCAGAAAATATCTCTTGTTTTAAAATATAGTTGTAGGACGGCAATAAAAAAATACACTTTTGCAAGTCCTAAATTTCTTGTTTTACTGCAATTCGAATTTCCGCCTTTCTCTCAAAAGACTGGCTCTTTTTTCCGCAGTATTGCAAGTTCTTTCTGTATAAGTCTACAATATCTCTATGTACAAGGGTAACTCAAGAAATATCTGACTCGATGTTTGTAATCGATTACAACAATACGTCAAAATTTACAATCATTTCATTTTTCAACCTAGGCACCATGTTTTTCAAGATTTTGTTCCACCCTACAATCAGCTCTCCGATATTCTCAGAAAAAAAGATTTTCGATTTAGTAGTAGCCTGCGTATGCTCTACTTTATCACGTGCAAGTTGGAGGCAAATCTTCGACCTCTTAAAAGTATCTTTAAATATATCAAACAAATTGTACTTGGACGTGACAAGATCGGAACTGTATCCGGGATGCACTAACACCTCGAAGTACAGATTTTGAAGAACTTGGCGACGGAATGTGGATGTGTGTTGCCTTGGAACAAAAGAAAGTGTGTCGACGATCCACCTTGGCACTTTCGCATGCAGAATCTGACTAACGTGCCACTTCATCAATAGTCACTCATTTATTATTCAGAATCAGGGCAGAGAGTTGCTCAATATTGGAAACAGTAGTAGACGAGGCTCGACCTCTTGCTCTTTTCTCATCCTGCATGTTTGGTTGACTGCTTTTGGATGATTCAGTTCGCTGGTAAACTCTTCGTCACGGAAATACATTATCCCCACATTGTGCGAAAAGTCTTCTAAGGATTTCAGCTGTTGGTTCACATTCAGCTCGCACAAAACTGATTACAAAATAATCTTCTGTTTATGTGCAAACGGAGAGTGGTACAAAGATTTTGCATCGCAACAACTCAAACGTACATTACCAGCTGATGCTGAAAGTTACCATAAGCGAAGTGAACAATGTCCTCGTAAGGCTGGTATATGCACGAAGCTATACAGTCAACTTAAAGAGAATTAGAACGAAAGTGCAGATACTAATTGCCGTACCCTCGGATGCCTGTATACGAAGAAGTAGAAAATGGAGGGGGGGATCTCCGTAGAATGTTTTGAAAATACTTTGACATCGCTAAATCAGAGAAATCTACGTAGAAAAAATGTCGCTGACTGTGTACAGCAATGGGGCCCCAGGTACTATATGCTCGCAAGTACCACCTGCGTGCACGGAGAATACATGTGAAATTCTGGAGTTGACAGGATAACTTAGAATTGACTGCTTTTCTACTAGACCCAGAACTGTTACAACTATGTGCGTCATGTCTTCTGAATCATGCCAAATTGCTTATCATGCATCATGTTTGCACGTCTTTAGGTTGTCCTTCAAATTTCAGTGTTGTGTCTACAAGACTGTTGTATTTCAGCGTTATCAGATAGTTTTCGAAGAAATGGAAGATATCATTTCCAGATAAAGGCTATTGACAACGAAAATCTCTATGCACGTCTAGATTCCTTTCTGTTTTGTGGCATTTATTTATTTTTCAAAAATGCATTAAATCCTTTCCCAGCATTGTTACGCTGTGTGGAACTATTATGCGTTGACGTTTATGGTCGTTTCTGGATACGCCTCGTATAATACTAATATAATCTACGTCGTATAATACCTATAAAATACAAAACTTCATAGCTCTTTCTAAAGTAGGATCTCCTTAAATTGACCTGATCCGTTTATGACAATATAATTAAAGGACCGTTTTCATCTTAAACGAGATTATTCTGACAGTTAATATCGCCCCTGTAAAGTGGAGATTCCAGCAAGCAGATTGAAGACTTTAATATTGCCAGATAATGATGTCTGTATTGATGTCAACAGCTCTGCGCTGCAGACCTTATATTAAAATTTTTAACTAGCCCTGTCGCACGGTAATAATGCGCGCTTTTATGCCAACCTCGCAGTTTTCAGGACAGCCCGGTCAGAATAGCTCAGGACGGCTAATAAAAATGTTGTCCAGGGAACACCTCATACACGAGGATTTCATCTAATCCATCTGCTGTCGTATTTTATACGACTATTTTAAGAATGCATTTCATTTGTGAGGCTTGGGCTAGATATTTCAACAATATGCAGAAGAAAAATGAGTAAAGTGGTATTGGATGGAGGCAAATTGTATTGAAAGCGGCCGTCGAAGGAAATTCCAAGCGCAGTAAGCTGCAATCGGACCTCATTGCAGAGCGCGCGTGCGTGATCCAGATGGTCCTCGTGACGCGCGCGTTCGCCCAATGGCACCCTGGCCGCCTCCGAAGCTGTGCTTGCACAGCGCGCGGTGGAGCGGCGTGCCACTCGCTGCAAATATTTGGCAAGTGCTTTCTCATATCAGTGGCCATCCGTCCCTGCGCGCGGTGGCACTGCCATTGAACGGAACATGACGGTGACGCGATGGATCCCAAGCGTCCAAGGGCTCCAAGTCCGTTTCTAGTGGACCGCACCGTCGCGCTTGTTAGAGACTAACGACGCATGGCAGTGATTGGGAGGGGAGACAAAGGACCCTCTATTTTTAAGTAAAATTCCTTTCATGCTTGTGTGAAACGTCAGCTGTGAAGTTTCGCTCTTCTTTCGAGCTGGATTTTTTTATTTAACCTTAAAGCAGCCTTCCGTTCACCATTTCGGTCTTTAGCTCTCTCCTTCGTGGAAAACTCAACAGTTCACTGCGCCACACTTCGTATCTTTCTATCAACATCTGTTCGTG
The DNA here is from genome assembly GCA_011170035.1 of Teleogryllus occipitalis. NCBI lineage: Eukaryota > Metazoa > Arthropoda > Insecta > Orthoptera > Gryllidae > Teleogryllus > Teleogryllus occipitalis. The sequence goes on along the minus strand of BLKR01000111.1, from coordinate 328,600 downwards.
ACCGTAGTGTTGTTTTGATAACGTTCCAAAACGCAGGAGTTCTGTTCTTAATCTTTATTTTCTGAAAGACTGCTTTGTGTGAATAGAATTCATCATGCGACTGGTCATGGAAGCGAAATCTTTGGGTGGAACTTCGTATTTACGTATTGAGGGTAAAGTACGGAATTTTACCCATTTTCAAAACTTATTCGGTTTTCGGTCGGTGGACACGGAGAGGAGACAAAGTTAGCCGCAAAAAGAGTGTGTTGCGCATATTGTGAACGAATGAAATACCAAGTGTAATATACTTGTAATAATGTGTAAAGTATGAAAATGAAGGTGTAACCTGTTGAGAAGACGAGTGTTAGTCATTCACAAATTCATAATTGCGTGCTGACGATGCGAGGTGTCCCACGTGAAGACTGGGCCAGTTGCATGCTGCCTGTTAAGTTTGACTTCCGTCTGCACGCCATATATTGCGACAAATACGCGCTTACAACTGAACGCTGATAAAATTACCTTTAGGTATGGGAAGTAGCACTGACGTCCTGTTTCGGGATATTTAATCCCAATTTTCGCGAAATAGTGGTTATCGCAGATCTGCAACACTACATAGGCATTGCCACACTGATGGTTTGCCGGCCTATTGACTTCCCAGGTTTATAAAATGCCTATCTTTGCTCTCGAAGATAAAAAATGCACACTTAGGAAAGTAATTTCAGAAGACCAAGTAATATTTATTTTTTAAAACGGACTTATTGATAGAGAGGAAATATTGACTTTAGGAATGTGTAAACTCACCGTTGATGAAATATGTGTTGGCCATATGAGCATCAAAATATCGGTTTTCTATACGAAGTGGATCTCAGTACAGGTTACAAAATGGACGTAGTGTGATGCGTTTCAAGCAGAAATATTCATTAATGACGCGTGTACGTGCCCATACAAACCAATTAGTTCTGCTACAAATTAGGAATATAAATACGAGAAAGTCTTTTCTGTCTGCGTTGTGCACGTTCGAAGAAGTATTTGTTGGTAGTAAGTTTATTGGTATTCGTTGAATAATGTTCGTGACTAGTTTGTTAATGTAAGAAAACAACTCGCTGCAGAAATTACCCTTTGTTGCTGTTTGGTTGGTGTGTAGGTGAAGATAGCAGAGGAATTTAGAGTAATCCGTTTCAAAAATCAATTTCGAAAAATTAAGATTATTCCACTGCCGGCGGAAGTTATGTGTGTTTCGCAAAATTAAAATGTATAGTATTTCAAAGCATAAGCTTTTACCTGTTCTTTTCAAGCTCTCACTATGAAATGTATTCTGGCGGACTTATTTTTATTGTATCTCTACAATAATTGGATGTACGAGAAACATTGGTTATGTAAAATAATGATGATCGCTGATAACGATCAAATTCGTTCAATAGTTATGAAAATATTATGCTTGACTAAAGCAGAGAAAAATGATCAATGGTACATAGAAGGCTCTAATGATTTGGTCCCCTTGGAGCGTTTACAGCGTTTGTCGTTGGAAAGTAATCACGAAGGAAGAAGGGCGAAATGTTAATTTCGACCGGCTCGTTGGGTAGGTGCAGTCGCCATTGTGAATGAACCGGAAGTTCCTATTTGTCGTTTCTTATTATTGGGAACCAAAATAAGAATAAAGAGTGGTGTGGTGACCGGATGTACAAGAAATTTTATGACGCAGTCTGACGACGTTTGCGTCGTCGTCGGCGGCATGAACGGGCGGGCGGCGGCCGACGCACCCACGCACGAACGCCCCTCCCCCTGCCAGCGGGCGGGCGCAGCTGCTGCTGAGGTGCGTGGTGTGACGCCTTGACGGGGCTCCCGCCACCGGATGTCACGTCGCGCCCCCTCCCCCTCCCCGCGGCAGACGCGCTGCGCCCACGCTGCGCCCACGCTGCGCCGCGCTTTGTGCTGGCGGAGGCGCCCTGCGGCCACAGCAATCGCTGCCACCGATTCCTTACCCTTGTTTAAAACTGTTTAATTTTGCATGAAGTCACGGAAAGTATATTTCGAAACACATTTCTGATTTGTCACTTGCGAAATGTGGCTTTTCACGTCTGCTTGTTTTTGAATTATTTTTCCCCGCAGAAGAATACGTAAAGTACACCAGAGATGCTCACGTTGTATGATATTTTTAATTGGAGAACTTTAAATTATTCGTGTCGTTGGTGAGTTTTTATGTTGGCAGAACCCTCTAAGTAAATATTGATCACAATAAGCTCCATATATGAGACCTATTTCTTGTCATTAGATGTGGAAAGTTCTTTTAAAATGCTGAAGGGTTAATTGACTAGCGCTTTTTCATAATTAAGGTGTAGGTAATGAAAATGAGTTATCTATAAATAATAGAGTTTATTGAAATATACCATTGTAGGTTCACGATCATGAAGTTGAAATGGGAAATGAAGATCGGTATTTGGTCAGAATGAATTAAGACATTAAAACATCGTTTGCCTACAATGCAAACCCCCTTTGCAAACGATGTTTTAATGTCTTACTTCACTCTGACCAAATATCGTGATATACATTTCCAATTTCTTATTTAATACAATTATTTCAAGACAGTCAGGTACCTAACATGAACCAAAATCGCATTATTAATATTTAAATATGAAAATTATACTTATAACAATGAGAAGGAACCCTACGTTTTCGTGAACATAAAGATATTCTTTTAAAAATCTCTTTAGATGCCTTGAACATTCCGAAGAACGCCTTTCCAGATTCTGTCTATGAGTAGTGCTTTCTGTATAGTTTCGCAGTTGAAGTCTGAAGTATCTCCTACAGATGAACAAAACATGGCGACGGTTTCGAATATTTTGGGAAAACATTCAAGCGTTGAAAGACGAAACTATCAGTTAGGCCTGTTATTATTAGCAACTTTTCTAACCCTAAGTGATGAAAAAATGCATTCTTACCAAAACTAGGAGGGGAAAATGTATTTTGATAACTACTGGGGCATACTGAATAGAAAAATTATCCGATAATACGTGGATTGATTACAGAGATCTTTCACAGTATTAACAATTATTCTCAGTTGACAATTTATGAACTGCCTTGCGTTGTCGCCCTCATTTACTAGGACGCCTCTCACTTACGCGACACGCTTTTGGCACTTGTCCCCCTTCCCGTTGATTTTGGTAATATGCCCGAATCTTAAAGCAGCAGACCCAGAGTAGCCCAAAGGGGCTGCGATTGACTGGCAATTATAGTCGACTATTCTCGAATATTTTATTGTGTTTTGGTGGGTAATTTACAAGATAAATGAAAATAAAAGTGTACATTGTACGATAACGACTAACAATCGTAATAAACTTATAACCAAAGGCGCTCACTCAGATTTTTTCTCGGGAGAGTGGGTACAGGTATAAAGCCCAGTCGACTTAGTTTTCTAATAAAGAATTTTTCCGATTTGTGCTGAATATAATTTTTTTATTTGCTGATTTAGTAGTTAATATTTATAACTAATATATAACAAACCATAATTGATATATGGAATGACTCGTTAGTATAGAGGATTAGTAAAAGTTATTTTTTTGAATATGTACCATTGTCTTCTGCGTATGGTGGGGTAGGTGGGGTGGGGGGCTGATGCCCCATACGATCACCCCCCTGGTTGCGACACAGATTATAACTATTACAAAAATCTTGAAACCTATACGGGCAAGAACAATACATCTGGCTGTGCGGTAAAGCTGCGGGCAGACACAGGGGCATCGGCGACGAGACGAGGCGTCGCGAGGATCGGGAAAATTCCCGAAGTTGCAGCAAATATATCATTATACTTGTATGAATGTATGTTGCCCCAAGCTGACATCATTAACAGTTGCATGCCGATGGGAGCGCGGTCAAAGACGGACCTCAACGTAGTTTTCGTATATTCTTTTTTTGCTCAAAAGAAACTTCAGAGGAAATTATTCCTGAAAATAGTAAAATATTGAATTATTCCATGAAATAAATTTTAAATGCCATTTTTTGTCTAAGATGCATTCACCGACAGGCTCACAAAATATTTCATCTAACGGATAAATGTCCATTTTACTCGTAAAAAAAATTTCGCTACGCAGGTTTGGAAACTGAAAATAAACATCTGGGTACTGGATATTTAATTTAGATTCGTTTGTTTTTTAACACGCACCTCCACGAAACGTTCAAATCCCGAACGCTCACGCATAAGTTGTTTTTCTATCTTTTCAATCGTTGCAAGTCTGGACGAAGAGAACAAACAAAACTGCTACCTCGTAGAAAAATACATACTCTGGCGATGTTTCGACTTAACTGCGAAGAGTCTCTTCAGAGAAGACTTCTGGTTGAAAGTATAAGGAGTATCAGTTTTCCGGTAAAAATATATTTAATGTTAAGAATGAAGCAATATATTACAAAACAAGGGTCTAAATAGAGATATGCACATGAGAGCAATAATGAAAATAAATTTTGCTCTTTTTAAAAATTTAAATATTGTATTTTACATTTATGATTTCCGTAAAATACGCGTACATTTAGTTGAGTCCCGTGTATAGGCGACCTCTAGGTGGCTGATGTCGTACTAAGAATTCCAGAGCACAGCGTAGTCATTTGCAATATTTCCAGTTGTAACCAGATTCAAACCGCACACATTCATGTTCATTTTCACAGTCACAGGGTTGTATCCCCTATATCAATTCTCCTCTTGAAATACTCGACGAAGCATACAGTAAATCATGTATACACTTTAAATAAGTTATTGCAATAATTCGAATCAAATAAATCAGTAGTAAACATTCGGAGAAGTTACCACGTTCTCTTACAGACGTTGCAATCCTATTTTAGTATCTTTCGATGTAGATTAGTTGTGCATTCGGAGCAACAATAATAATTGAAGTAGTTCTTCAAGAAAGGGTCGGGGCCATCTGTATTCTCGTGGAAAGTGTAAAAAATGTTCACGATGTAGGACTTTCTCGTACCGCATCTTTCTCGTAATTCAATTGTATTACAATTTACTCTGGAGTGAACCGGTGACACACGTCACATTGGTGTTCTCCGGGTACCGGAGTGACATTGGCATGGGACTGTTAAAATCAGAAGAAAGTTCTCGTTTTCAAGATTTCAGTTTTGTAGACAATTTTTAAGCATCCAGTTAATATAGTTTCAGTCCCTGCCGATTTCCAGCTAGACTTAACTGGCCTCAGGTTAATAGCTAAAAAATATCATACTAATTTTTAGAAGAGGCAAACATATTAATTTTTCAGAGAAATTAGCCTCGAACTTGCTTCCAACGATTGTTCCGATTTGCTGAAAGCTTCATATCTGTGCCTAGGAACTCTTAAAATTGCCAGAAAAAAAAACACATGTGGTCTCGGATCACAATTTGAAATGTTCTTTCCTTCTCAATTCTCAAATCGCTGTTCCAAGTGTATTTGAATTCATAGTGAAAATATGCAATAAATAAAAATGTCTATATACTAGTTTTATTAATAACAATTTTTATTACAAATTCATTTACATTCTATTTCACTATTGCTTTTAATAACTGTGCCTTCTCCGTGTTCATGTTTATACTACACTTAAACCGGGCTATACATCGATTAGAGCAGTGCGGATAAAGTTCTGTTCAGCAGTATATTTGCTGCTAAAGGCCAATATTATACTAACAAGACTTCGTAATCCTGCTTCACCCTTGGAGGCCCTTTTTACCCATTTTCCTTTCTTTTAAGGGTTTTCGTTTCTTCTGTCTGGGAAAGAGCTGTTTTCATATAGTCTAATAGAGGTGATGTAGGGACGGCCGCAGAAAGAAAGTCGGGCGGGGCCCCCGGCGTTACCTCTGAAAATACCCGCGCGCCAAGCCCGCATGCAGCCGCCTCGCACCGGAGTCTTTATTACGCGCGGAAAAGTATTTCGGCCGTCGACCGGCGGCGGCGGCGGCGGCGTGTGCGCCCTTCGGCACGGTGCCCGGGCAGCACGCGGGCATAATGCACCGACGCCGCGCCGCGCCGAGGCGATTTCCCTCGCGGCGATTGCTCGGATTTACTGTCCACTTGGCAGGAGTCAGATGTACATCCGAATATAGCGGCAGGGTAATAAACAGCAGCTTCTCGCATTCTTTTCCTTGCCGCCGCCACCGCCGTCACCGACCAGAATTAACGCGCGTGCAAAGTGGATTGTGGCGTATGGCAGCGCCGGCAGTGGCGTGACGGAGGGCTTGGCGGAGACGGAGGCGAGGCTGCGCCGCCGCCAGGTGGAGTGCGCTGAGAAGGGGAGCGCTCCCGAACGCGTCTCTCGGGAGGAAGAAATGGCCAAGGTTTCAAATGACGACCACTCCCACTTCAATCATCACAGTCCTGCTAGTCGCACAGTTTACCTAAGGATTTCAGGAAGGGGGGATTATGATCTTATTGCTATTGTAGAACGTACTAAACAAATTGTTTATTACAATTTGTAACAAACATTTGGATGAAATTAGTTTGAAGATTAACAACACTGAAATCAAAGGAAATAATGTACAAACAAGTAATACATCAGAGACCGATAAACAATACGGCTGGAAAGTTGGAGCCAATTCCTTCGAGATTTTTCGGTGAAAAAATATTTGCTCTCGTGTTTCTGAAAAAGGAAGTAAGATGACTTGACAATTTCTGAAATACTTGCCACACATTGTGGACATTATTGCAACACTTCAAAAAACAAGATGGATTTTTAAATTTCTTTTATCACCGTTTTCTTATTTGCATTTAGGCATGTCAGTACATCTCTAATACAGTACATGTCGGAAAGTGTCTGACCCGTAATTAATTTGTACATTTCGTTTCGAAATTCATTTGGAGCATTCGTTTAATAAGTGAAGTACATATTGTGTTGAAGAAACCAACTGCAAGTAAGGAGGTTTTAGAAATGGCAAACAGGAAGACTTAGGGAACGTTAAAATAAATGTTATTTGCAGACGATAGAAATGAAAACTTACTTCATGGAAAAGGGCATTTTGCAATTAATTTATAATATACATTAGTTAGAACGGAGAACTTGAATAGGTAATGACTTCAAAATTTTTATTTTCTACTCTTTACACACAATTATTTTCCAGGAAAATAACGTTCTTAAACATCTTTCGGTTATGGTATTATGTAAATAGAAGTACATAGTTTGTTTAATGTGAAATTTGACAAAAAATTGAAGCAGGGGAACATGATCTTCGCCATTGGGGCCCATTTGATGAAACGGGGCAAGCAAACTAGCGGGAACGGGCGCAGAGCGCGGCAGGGATTTAAATTCTCCAGAGGATGCAGGTGCTTGTTTTTTCTGGCGCGCCCATCGCCGGGTTTGATCCACTAAAGCTCTCGCGCGCTTAGCTTAGCGGCTTCGTAATGCGCCATTGGAGCGATGGCCGGAGCGGGGCAGAACGGGGATGGGTTGCAAAGGGGAAGCGACGACGGCGACGTGTGTAGTGATGACAAATTTTAGCAAAACAGCGATACATCGATTCTTTGATAAAGCACCAAAAGGTTGTTTATACCATGAGATTTTTTTGAAAACATCGATGTTTCTGAACAAATATATGAAGGTGAAGAAAACCTCGAAAGCAAAACATAATGTTAATATATCGATGTTTCTGCTCGAAAGTATGGATGTTCTAAAAACATCTGATTTTTTGCCATCCCTAGACGTGTGCACCGGAGGGAAGGAGTCCGTGGCGGGTGGGGGAGGTGTGGCCCTGCCTCGCAGTCGGCCGGCGCTGGCGCTCTCCGCCTTGAAATACGCCTGCCGTTTGGCGTCGCGCGGGCTGCATGATTAGACAGTCAGTGCAAATTTAGCATGGAGATGGACGGCTTGTTTATTTTCTGTGCTTCTTTTTTTGCAGTTCGGCTGAAGGCTCTCTCTTTATTTGCCGAAGCTTTAAATATATACGCGGACGTTGTTTTGAAAATCGACCTGAAATAATGGAAAATTGTGCCTTTCTGAATAAAAATCGTAAAGGAATCCTGTCCGAAGAAGTGGCATTTTGGTTAATTTTTATGGAGTATCTTGATTTGCATTTATTGAACTATCAAAACATAGTAACTGTTATATCTAGGAACCTTCACAACAGAGCATTAGAAACCAAATGCATGACATTCCTCTGAAATAAATGACGTCTGGGTAGATGGGTAATAAACAGTCTTCTTATAGTAGAAGGGGTTTTTACAATTTTGAGTCGCAATTGGCCTTTCAAATAAAAGAATGGATTTCTAATTAATTGCATATAAAATAAACTATGAAACTAAAACTATAGTATTTTTACGAGTTTTAGACGTTAATGGGTCTGAAGCTATTCGTTGAATTTTAAATTTGTTTAGCGTAAATACTACAGCTTAACCTACATTGTCAGCGGGTGGAATATTGCAGAAACGATTCAAAATAGGTTTCAGTGGCCGTGCAGCATATGGCTTAAAAGAGACCATTTCCATACGATTTGCATGCATTTCACCCGCGGTGCGGTGCCTTCGTAGTAGTGTTTCAGCTGCTTGCCTCGGTTTATTTCTCAAGGGAGTGGAGGATTTGCGTAAATCGCGTGATTATAAATTGTTGCCGCAGATGCAGGTTTTCGGATACATTTACTACCTACATTGTTTATTACATTAATTTTCCTTTTATTAGAACGTCCAGCGATCCACATTAGCCTTCTCGAGCAATCACGTTGATTTTTCGTCTCTTGAAATAACTCGGGGGATGGCGTCACAATAGTATTGTCCTGTCATCCGCGGTGCGATGTCCTCCCAGCAGGTCGGGGTGAGTCACAGCGTTGGGCGTAGTGTTTCTTTTTCGGAATGGCCCAGACACACCTGCGGACGTCCTCTTTGGGCTCTGGAGTGAAGTTCCACGCTGCGGGCGTAGATTGAACCACAGCGGTTCTCTCGAAGTTGTGCTTCCAACTTCCAAGTAGGTTAATTTCCTGCACTTTTTCTCATGCATTTTTTCACAGTTCTCAGTCCTTTAGTACTTTTGCAGGGAGTTCTAGTTCTCCTTTATCTGGTTCGTGGGTGTCCTAATGCAGCCCTGAGAAAAGTAGACGCTTCATTGGAAAACGTTTTGAACTAATTTTATTATGAATTATTTTCAACCTTTCATATTCGTGCAGTTAATTGGATCATTATATTATCAGTTGGTGCCAGTTATGCACCAAGAACTTGTATTTTGTGATATTGATTTGTCGAAATGAAATCTGTGGAGAAAATACTGCAATTGAATCGTTTCTTTCAGAAACCTGTCAAACGCCAAATTTGTCATGACGAGATAATTGAGAAAAAGTGTCCCAGTTTTTCCGATTTCAAAATATTTTTTAATGTTAAAGCAGTTAACAAATGAATATTTTTCCGGTAAATATGGAATAAGCAATGAGTCTGTCCTCATGAAACAATATTCCACCGCTAAAGCGCATTTTGAATTTTGGCGTTTGACGGGTTTCTGAAATAAACAATTCAATTGTAGTCGTCCCTTAAGTTAATGGCTTTATCATAATTAAAATATGCGGTTTATTTGATATTTCTATTACTAATTTCGAATACACCCACAAATACCTTGCAAGAGGCATCAATGGTTTTGTTAGATATCAAGGAACTTGACGAAAAATACAAAAACAATGAAAATTTTCAAACTACACTTAAAAATGCAAATATTTGATAATCGTAACCCGCAATTTCTTGTACATGATGTTACGACTATATTATCACGCTCGGTGCGTCACTACGTGCGGCGCAGGTGAAGTCACCCGACGACAATGAAAACTAGTGGTGCCGAAGCAGCACGTACTTTCTTGCGCGTATTTTCATCCAAATTATGCGAAAAATCCAAATTTTTGAAAACTTGTACATGGCCATATTTCAAAATCTGTCTTTAAGGAACAGATTTCATGAAGGAAAAAAATCTCTATCTTCATAATTGTAGTTGAAGAAAGATGCTGAAAAAGTTTGAACTCTTGCAATTTTCGAAAAATCAGGGTTTTCAACGAACTTGAGACCTATACTATTCTCTTAAACGTCTTTTACACTATCCGTCAACAAAGTTTTATCAAAAAATGGAGATTTTTAAAATTTTATTAGTTTTTTTTTAATTTTGAAAAGCCCCAGGGACTTCCTGTAACGTACTCCCGAAAATTAAAATATCGGTTTCAAATTCAAGGGGCGACGACATTAGTCAGACCGGTTGGGGAATATCAACTTTGGAGAAAATCAGCTGAACGGTTTAGCCGCTAGCGTTGTTCGGACGGACAGACGTTTGCCGTCAATCGATTTTTCGCTATCTAGGACGCGCAAAACATGGATTCTGGCTACACCACGTATTCCAGATTGTTTTTTCTAAATTTACCCACTAGATTTATCAAGTTTTTCGTTACCAGGGCTCGGCAATAAGAGTTTTTCTGCCGAAAATTCCACCGTTTTTTTGGTGCAACATTATATAACTGTCTCTCCACTCCGTAGCGAGAATACAAAAGAAGCTTATGTTTTCACGTGGGTCGTTTCAGAAGAACCAATTTCTCCTACTCCAGGACCTGATTTTCCGCACACTCGACAGCAACACATTCTTTGCTGCCGGCCACAGTTTTTCTGAAATATTTTTGTCCTGTGTTGCGATTAATGGAGTGGATTTGAAGTCGTTTGTTTTCTGAATTTCTGAAGTCCATTGTGTGAGGCCCAGACGTGGCGCCGGTGGGGTTGCTTGAGATCCGCAGCATTTAAGAGTGACTCCTGCCGAAGCCCCGAATGAAATTTGGAGAGGAAGGCCGGGCCCGTGTCGTAGCACGTGGAGGCTCTTGCGCAGGAGCAACGCTCTTGCGGGGGCGTGGGGCTGCTCGGCTGGCTGCGCGCGGTGAACGTCCCCGCCGCCGGCTGGCGGGGGCGGGGCGGCGGCAGCCCGTTAGCGGCGGCGCTGCGTGCGACTCGGAGGCGCCTCCTCGGCGGGGCGCCTGAGAGATCACTGCACTCTGCTGCGGGCCAATACGCCGTCGTCTTCGTCGTCTTCGTCGTCTCCGGCGTGCTTCACTTGCTGCGGCGGCGGCGGCGCCGCCGGGACGACTTGCTCTTCCAGAATCACCGTTGCCTTTTTCGCGCAAGAAATATTAGAAATGCCACGAGCCAACGTTACTCCCCGTCGCCTTCTCTCCCAGCTCGATGATGGCAGGTTAACGCTTTTTTGTTAGTTTGGTGCGCTTTTGAAAGTTGCTCCTTATTTGACAAGAAAATAAAGACTTGTTTTTTCTGAATTTGTGTGGCAAGCCCGCCCGCGTCCACCCTCGTATGTTATCTTGACTGAAAATCCAGTACAAGGGAAAAATCGGGCCGTTCTTTTGACGCTCTCCCCTGAAGAAGCGACACGGGCTCTCGTGTGATTAGGCGCGTGAAGTAACTTCCCGGCGCTCCCTCTCGTTGTCTTATCGATGCCGCCTCGTTCGCCTCCCAAGTAAAATAGGCATTTACGGCGGAGGGCCGTGACGCGGGGCGAGATGGGAACAGGCTGAGGTCACATGTCGAAAGGAGGTGGCTAAGGAGCGGAGCGAGCGGGTGGGCACGTCGTGAGTTGAGGGGCGTGACTGTGAGCGCGACGTAGCATCGGGAGAAGGAGGGAGGGAAGGAAGGAAGGAAAGGCGAGCGGAAAGCGAAGGACGAAGAACGCCTGTTGAGGGAGCGGCGTTGGCCGCGAGTGCCAGGGCAAGGATGGAGCGAGCCGTTAGCTGTTGGTCTTGTGCGCGCTGTGAGCGGCGCGGCGGCGTCGCCTCTTCGCCTTTTATAGATGGCGGGAGGGCTGGGGGCGCTGCGACGACTGGCGCTGGATGTATGTGCCTTCCCGCTTTGCGGCCGCTCCGACGCCCCGCCCCCCGCCGCCTCGCCTCGCCTCGCCTCGCCACGCCGTTCCGAGCAGAGTGCGCGACGAGCGCTGGACGTGTCAAAAAGGACGTAAAGCTATTTCAACCTCGTAGATCCCGGTCACTGGGTCACGATACGCGTTGCTTCACAAGGGCATGGTTGTCTCGTGCAAGTTCCTTCATGTGATCTTAGACTACAAAGCTCTGCCATTTACCACTTCCTGTAAAAAGTTTGATTTCATGTTTTATTGTAACATTCGAATCTTCCAAATTATTACCATCGATGTATTTAGTATGTGTAATCAAGAAAATGTGAATTGAATTCTGGTAAATATATTCAGTCGTTTTCTTTTCCTTAGATTGTTTCATTCGCCTAATAATATGTATTACATTTGTATCATTAATAGTTTTAGGTATAAATATTAATTTGCTACTAAATGTTTGCCGAAGTGCCATGAAGCCACCATTTTTATTACCTTCATTCGTATATCGTGCGTATTTGAATATGAAGTAAAAGAGAATAAGTTCCAAATTCGCGATCACAATAGGACAGAATGTAAGACAAAAGAGGCCAGTTGATTTGAAACCGCGCACGCGCTGCATATGTGTGCGCGCGGGCGCGCCGCCTCGGGTGCCGCGCTCGTAAGCCTCGGGCGGAGGCGCTGAAGCTGCGAGAGCGTTTTAGTGGGAGGCGGGCGTTTTCTTGCCCGGAGACGCGCCGCGCAGCCGGTGCCGGTGCCGTTGCCAAATAGGGTGGATTTCATCTTTTTATGGCTGCATAATCTTTTTTGCCTGTGATATGCAGAGATAGGGAGAGAGCCGCGACTGCGGATGGCGCAAGGCGGCGGACAGGAAGGACGCCCGCGATACTCAGCGTAGAGAGTTGCATAGCACGACGATGGCGCGCGCCTGCGCCCGGGCTCTTTATCATTTAGCATTCTAAGCGCCGTTTGTAGTTCGTCGTCGCTTCTGCTTGACAGTGTATATATTTCAGCGCGTAACGATCTGAGCCCGTTTTTGTACAAAGAAATGGAATGTGTAGGAAGTGTGCGTGAGCGGGAAAGCAGATCCAGTGGCTGATTCCTTACATTATCGAACAATAGGTTTGAAGGAATTTAGTGAGATATTTTTCAACGTCAAGCTTGCGCTTTCCATTTTGAAGATGAAACCATAATTCTCCTACTGTATCAGCTATGAGACGGATAATGTATAACATAAGAGTATTGATACACCTTCGTCGAGCTATCCTCATTCTTGAGCAGTAAAAATGGAAGGAAGAAAAGACTGTGAGAATGGGGAATAGCCTTGGCCTTGAAACCCAGGATTACTTTTTTGCCATAATTACTAGTGCAGTTTAATCAATAATTTGTGTGTAAAGGAAAGAACTAATTAATCTACTTTATGTATTAAAGCATTCAAAATTATATTTATTCATCTCGCAAAAATATTACGAATACACGTATAGATAGTCAAATCGTAACATTTAAATCGTATTATATACATCAAGGATTGGTGTGATGTTGCTTACCTCGCTATTTGGAACTTTTATTCATCGTTCAACTATTTATGGTCAAGAATGTGGAAGAGACTGGATTTCAAGAAAATGTGCGCAGATTGTACTTCACCACCATGCGTCGCATTATCTTTTTATAAATAAAATCAAAGAAATGTTAAGAACTGTATCTTTTTGGACATTCTGTTACACGTTTGGAGGGTACATTCAATCCCTAGTCCGGATTGTCACATGTTGAAAGTTTGATTCCAGTAAAAAACATTTTATTTTTTATTTTTAAAACAAGATCTAAAAGTGCGGATTGTTCTCTCGGGTCACACTGTGCGCATATTAGATTTTTTTGTTATTTAAAGTCGCATCAACATCTCGGTCATTAGCGACCACTATTGGAATGAACGTTATGGTATCTTTGAAGATGAAACGATATGATAGGGGTGAAAGGACGAACACAAATACAATCCTACCCGAGGCGGGACTTGAACTCGCGATTCTTTGGTCGAAGATAGCTACGACACTACTGCCTTAGCGATCTCGGCCACTGGATCGGCGCATATTAGATTATTTCTCCAATTCATAGAGTGTCTTTAATATCTACGCAGTTAGATATTAGGAAGTAATCGGAAGATGCGATCTTCCAATTAAGTGATACTCTTTTTATTCTTTCGGTCTTAATTTCTGAGCAATCCTCCGTCATTTTTATAAATATTCTGTTCAGTTCAAATGTTAAATAAAACGTAAATATCACGTTAATGCTGTTGCAAATTTTAATTTAAACAGGCAAGAAACCTCGACAAAAGGTTTTCGTTGGGGTAGCTGACAGAAATATTGCATGCACTGACTTTACACATTACATTACACATTGCGTTTACTCCCAGTTCGAATATCTTAGCTGTTTTCTCTGTAAAAAGGTGTTTTTGAGACTTTTCGTGTCCAATCATTCAACACGTCCACGTGGACGCTAGCTGATGTCGGGCATGTACACTTTTCAAATACTTCCTTCCCCATGATAGAGTTGGTAACCAAGTGACCAACCCCATGTCCCTCGCCAATGCCGTGTGCGCCTTTCTTGAATGACGGCGGCCGCGTCGTGCCGTGGGCGGATGCGGCGCGTGGGGTCGGGCGTCCAGAGACTGGGTGGCGGTCCGGTCCAGCCCCAGCCCCAGCCCCAGCCCCAGCCCCAGCCCCGCGCGGCTATTTCTGCCCGCGCCACTGGCCCGCGGGACGTCGCTTGCACTTCTCGCGCGACAGCTCGACGCGACGCGACGCGACGTGGCGTGAGGGGTGGGGGTGTGGAAAATAGTGATGATTCATCCGCGCCCCGCCTTCCTAGTAACGGTCGTTAAGAACCTCCAGTTTATTTGCATTGATTTCTAGACCAACTTAATGTGTCCTCCCTTTCCATTTTCTGCTTCATTTATTCCTAGCACATTTCTCTGTGGATTTATAGATAACCTTTTTTGCTCGGTCATTTATTTTATTTAGCAGTGATTGTTTATGCCTGAAGGTAATAAAACTGAATTTTAAATATTGCTTGTTTCCTGGTGCGTGTGTATCCAGATGAAGTACTGTTTTAAAACCTTAATGTATGTGTTGTCTTCACAGGTTTTAAAGGCGTTGCTGGAAGTAACATATCACAAGTAACATATAAAATTCATGAGACTATTTTCACGATGTCGTGGTGTGAACAGAACCGAGCATCTGCTTTAATTTAACCAAAATATCACTTGTATAATGAATGTCGTCTACAGAAGCAACAAAGCAAAGAGGCTGGAAGAAGGGTCCAAGAATTTTAATGTATGAAGACACCGTTATAGCACCGCAGAAAGGGCTGTCGACGTGACGCAGTACGACGTGAAACGCGAGCGCGAGCCATTGCCATTGTCCACCTGGCCGCCCCCCCCCTTCCACCTGGCGCGCTCCCGGACTTCAAAGCAACTCGCGTCCGCTCGCCCTCCGCTTCCCTAATATTCCGCTGGTTTTGCATCCAGGGCTTGCGTCCGTCCGCACGCATACAATTTCTCCGAATCTCTTCCATTCCTTTGAGGAACTAATTTTCATTTTGTTTGAGATTGTTGCAAGTCATTTCCTAGAGTACAAATGATGGGATATAATTCTTTTCGGCATCTTTCGAACATCTCGTGGGATGGACGCCTTCAGGCTTTCAAATCTGGAAAGTCTACTACATTTCGCGATCTCTCAGCATCTCTTGCGCATCCTTCCGTGCCGTTAAATTCGGCGTCCTGAGCCGTGTTCGTCCCCGGGGAGGGCGGGCGCGGCGCGCGAGGGAGGAGCAGTGGCCGAAGAATTTGGTGTTCGCCGACCGTGTGGGAGCGAGGGTGGCGGGAGAAGGAAGGCCGTCGTGATGCTGGTCTTTCTAGCGCTGCGCCTTGCGCGTTGCTGCGCCCGATTGGACCTCCGTCCCTGTTCTCTCTCGTCATCCGCTCCTCACTCCGTCGAGGCGGCTTCACGGCACTTTGTTTCTTGTTTCGTCCCCGTTTTCCCAGATCTTGTGATTGCCGAGGGCTGCGCTTCGCCGCCCGTTTCTGCGCTCCCGGGCAGCTGCCGTCGTAAAGTCGCCGTTTCCAAACTTCCGTCTCCGCCTTCGGCCTGCGCGTGGCGACGTAGAGCCCGAGGGGCGGTCTCGCGACTGCGCGACATCGGCGCAACATCTCGGAGTGCGAGCGGTCGGCAGTGCACGGCTGAATTTGGGAAGCTACGGGATATCTAATTTTGTCGTAAATCTTTATTTAAAAATGTGTATGTGAGAGTCAATTTTCAATTGAAGAGCTAATTTAAAAAGTGAGCATACTCCAAGAAGTTTTTTGAGAAAGAAACGGTTTTCGGATACCGTTTAACGTAAGTGAATGCCATTTTTGATCACAATATTCGACATGGTAGAGAAGCGTCTTAACAATGAATTGGACCACTAGTAAACAAACGGAAGTGAATCACTTTAGAAATACGCCCTTAAAAATCCAACGTAAGGTTAAGTATAGACAAGGAAACTACGAGACTCTCTCAACAGGATCGCTCACATAGTGTTTGAAACGCTTGGATGACGATTTGCGTTCGAATGCACACGCAAGGCCGCTTTTGAAAATTATAATTCATTGCGGAATATATTTATTATATTATTTATTATTATTATTATTATTATTATTATTATTATTATTATTATTATTATTATTATTATTATTATTATTATTAACTGGTTATGTACATTGTTTATCTCTTGTAAAATAGCCAACATTTCCCGGTAATGTAAGCTTCACTATGCGCACGTTTTGTTGAGGTCTCCTTTCGCGTGTAGTGGTAACAGTAGAGCTGACGGTGAGTTACTATATTATTAAAAATGCAGAAAAATGAAATCTGCAGTTTATCGTTGCAAATAAGTTTTTCTATAACTCGGAAACGAAAATATCTATTTTTTCAAATTTTGATAATCTCCTGCATTTCTAAATTGTATTATTATTGCGGGTATTATTATTATTGTTGTTGTTGTTTTAACTTTGAAATATTTATCTTTAAAGTGTTGGATGGGATCCTGGTACTCAAAAGAACATGCGCAAATATTCTTCTCCCCCATACGTCATGTACAGGTTTTACGGTTTTGTCCAAATAAATCAAATCAAATAAATCTGAATGAGACTGCAGCATATTGATTTTAATGCTAAACGACACCTCGTGGCTTGGTGGGACTAAAGAATCTCGTTTATTAGATTTTATAGTTTTCACCTTTTTGCTATCTAGAAATCATTTTATCACATTCATAAATGATTTCCAAACTGCTAACTTTTGATTAAGTATCTCGTTAAAGGCAGTATTACAACTCTCTTCGAAGGCCTAATAAAAATACTCTTTAGGTTAGGCTTCATTTAACTGTGGAAAAGTAATCTTAAATGTTTAAAACCTTCAATTTATGATCTACAAGTTTTTCAATAGTTCTAATTTAATTCTAAAAGTGAAAAGCCGTCATACCCAAGAATCACGTTCAATTTGTAGTTCCTTCATGAAAGAATATTTCTTGAAGGATGTACAAAAATTACCTTCCATTCTGTAAAACTGTGACTAAACTAACTTCCTTTTCCTGAATGATATAATGCTTGTTCCTTGTGCTAATAGGTCCACTTTTGCGATCTCTAGCTTACAGAGACAGGACCTCCAGCCTTTTGTTTTGAGAGCCCATATTTCTCACCAAATCATTGAGTTCATTTGACGAATAAAATGAGGTTCCCTGCAGTCATAAAGTCTGTACACTTTACTAATGTGTTTTGAGCAATATCTTCATTTCTATCCGATTGAAACTCATCAGTAGCACTCGCTTCTTGAATGTTAATGTCTTCCCAGATTAATGTCAGAGTTGGTACCAATAGGTAAGGCTATGATAAAAAGGTCTGAGCGCATTAGGGATAATCTATTTAGTTTCATATTACTTTATGAAACTTTCATATTACTCAGAAGTAGCCATCATGAAAATGATTGGTAAGTTCTCGTCACAACTTAGGTATAGTTAATTTCATGAAGCTTCGGTCGCCTTTCATTGAGTGAACATCTACATTGTGATTTTAACATTAATCGTCTAAAAACATAACAAAATGTGTATCTACATTTGGAAGGTCTAAAAAGTAATTACATTTCTCAGTTGGAGTGTAAACTGTGACTGTAAAACTACACAACCACTCCTAGCAATGGACATTGACTAGGATAGGTTCCAGGAATAACCAGATGCATACGAGTTATGCCAAATAGTATTAATGAGTAGATAACTAAATGTATCAGATAACCAAAGTACTCTTCCCTCACCACTAATATGCGGGGTTGCCGAAAGTGATATTGAAAAATACCGAAAAAAAGGGACACGATGGAACTCTCCTGTGGGCAGATATTTAATAACGAAAATTGACAAAAACCTGATAATTTAATCTTTGTTAACGCACCACCGTTAACCACTGTAATTCGTACATTACATAGGTCGCAACACGGAAGTATGTTCCGAGGGAGTTGTCGCGATTCCCGAAGCCCGTGACGCGAGTCTCGAGTGTCCAGCGGAGCTCTTCCCGGCGCCGCCGCGCCCGGGCGCTGAGGCAGCGGCTGGCCAAGGCGAGCCCCCCCCCCTCCCCCGCTCCCCTTCTTACACCGGACCAAACGCTTCGTTTTGAGGGTAAAATATCGCCTACGTAATATTCACTTTTGAGTAACGGCCAATATTTTTAGAAGTGGGTGACCTTGCTTGCTATTTCAAACCACGTTATCGTGGATTTATGTGCTGCCGGTTTCAAAATCTGGGATCCAGTTCATCTTTCATAATAATCTTCATAAGTGACGAGAGGAAGTGTTAAATTAACGCCGAAGGGCAGTGCAGATTAACGCGGAGGGAGTGTTCGAAGGACTACTGTTGAAGTTGCAGAGAGCTACAATAGTGGTTCAACACGTCGACGGCCGAGTGGATGTACACCGGTTACTATCTAGTAGCGTGGGTACCCTGTTGGGGGATTCATGCCGGAGATGAGGTTATGAATTCCTGGACATTCTTTTCATTGCAAACACGTGGCCGCATTATTCCGGTAAAAGAGTCTCTGACAACTGTGTGGGACGAAGTTCATCCGTTCATGCCGAAAGTGTTCCGTAGACGCTTTGCAGTCCGGCCGACGGCACGTCCTAGGCATAGTTGCCAAGTACCTATTGAATCCGATCGAGTCATTGATTTCATTAAAAAGTAATGAATTATGTAATTAATCAAATAAACTCAAAAGAAATACTTCGGATATTTCTCAATATAAGACATACATAATGGTGCTCGAATCAAACAGATCTTCCTATAACTTTTATTATTGATGGTTCGTATGTTTTGCACATCTCGCAAATAGTTTTCGGAATAATTCGATATTTTAATATCGAAATACCCTTTCACAGGCCAAATATTTTTTTTGTTGAAACGGTATAAACTTACAAAATTATCTTGAGAGTAATTTCGTCTGCCCCGTGGCTAATACGGTGCGAGCAATTTAAAAGTCGTGGGCACCGCAGAGGCAGTTAGCGAGCGACCCTGCCTTGGCCGAGAATCAGCTCTTTTTGCACCAATGCTCTGCCGCGAGGCTTTCCTGTGACTTTATTTATTTATTTGTTTATTTATTTACGTCAAAAAACAGTTAAAAACTGCGTATGACGGGCTATGGGGAAAAGTGAATTGTGTGCACATTTTCAAAATTCTGTGATCCCTACACTAAATCATATACTACTTAAGTTTTGAATTTTGAAAGGGAGGAAAAAAAAAAACTCCCATGTAATAAAATCGATTTTCAAGGATAAATAAGCAATAAATTTTGAATTTTGAAAGGGAGAAAAAAACAAAAAACTCCCATGTAACAAAATCGATTTTCAAGGATAAATAAGCAATAAATTTTGGCTCTTACTACTTCCTGCCGCGACAACGTGGAAACGATAATTTGAATAATTGTATTTCCCACTGAATTCTAGAAGACGTGCACAGAAAATGAAGTTACATTTATGTCCAGAAGCAAAACAAGGGGCCATCTCAGCATTTGCTCAATGGATCAGGGAAACTGGACGAAAAACCTGATCGAGATGGGGTCATTGACCCGGAAGCTGTGTTACAATAGTTGTTACAGGTTGTTTATACTCAGTTATACAGTCCAAATGGTAATTAATACATTATGTATCATTGTTAAAATTAATGTTACTTTTCTTGTGATGCTCAGTATAGTCTCTAATTGTATAGAAACAGTTATGCAGCAGAAACGATTTCACTTGGGATTTTAACTTTTCTATCGAATTTAATCGTTTAATGTCATCTGGCAAAGTGTTGTAAAATAATGTACATGTATTGTATGTGAATTTTTGTAATGAGCTGTTGATACTGTCACCTGATGAATATGATTTCTACGTCGAGTGTTATAGTAATAGACATCGGCATTTTCTGAAAATGTATTCCCGCCCTTAAGCAAGTAATTTTTGACAAAAACCACTGATTCGTAAATAAACAGACACGGTAATGGTAAAATTCCTAGATTAATGAAGAGAGGCTTACATGAATCACGTGGGTGGGATTTGGTTATTATTCGTACAATTCGTTTTTGTAATCTAAAAGTCTGGGAGCTATAAGATGTATTTCCCCAGAATATTATGCCATATCTCAGGCGGGAATGAACATTCGCGAAGTATACACAACGAGCAGTATACACGAAGAGTATACACGAGAAGTATACACGACTTTTAAGTACCAAACAGAAGGTGCTGAAACTGCTGCCCCTTGGCACCAATGCGCTACAGGAATCTCAGAAACACATCCTGGCCTACTCGGTGACGAAAGAAATGTCCGTCACAGTGGCTTCCTGGAGACTTGTGAGAATATACTGAAAGGATGACATAAATATCTGTGCCCCGGTAAATCCGTTAAAACATTGAGGTCATTTCGTGTGATTTGCAGCCTCTTCTGTAATATACTTAAAATGCGACTGGATGTCATTGCGGCAAAGCGCGTGATGCTCTCCCGTCGCGGGGCCGGTCTTCCCGGTCACCAAAGGCTCGTAGGCAGAGAACTCAAGCGTCGGACCTCTGTCTATGGACTCTGATGATACGCAGGACACCCTGCATTCTTGAAGCACCGGTTTAAGACGCGCAAATTGCGCAACGAACTTCGGATTAACGCGATCGCTATTTTCGACTTCAATTCGAATCGTGTTCGTGATTACTGTTACCTCCCCTATATATGCCTTTGCAACATTATTGTTAGCGTCTGTGTCAAAGGGAACGTGCAAGCCTCGACGCACTGCTGTGGCTCGATGGGTGCTAACCATCAGAGGGGACCACCAGATTAGATCAACCTTAGATTCAAGCGTTATTAAAGCCTCCTGCTATCATTTCTGCCAAAGAACACGCATCAAAAAACCCTGGATATTTTGAAATAGCAGGTATTGTGGAGAAGTTGCAAATATAATAGAAATGAACTTCCTGATCAATTACAATCATTTCCCTCTCTCCACTCTTTATTTTTAACATCCAAAAAGCAAGTAACACTGTGTCGTATAGTGTAGAAATACGATATGTGCAAATTTTCCTGCGCTCTATCATCAACTTCTTTCTTTCCCTCTACCTCTACCTCTTTCTCTTTCCCTCTACCTCTACCTCTTTCTCTTTCCATCTACCTCTACCTCTTTCTCTTTCCCTCTACCTCTACCTCTTTCTCTTTCCCTCTACCTCTACCTCTTTCTCTTTCCCTCTACCTCTACCTCTTTCTCTTTCCCTCTACCTCTACCTCTTTCTCTTTCCCTCTACCTCTACCTCTTTCTCTTTCCCTCTACCTCTACCTCTTTCTCTTTCCCTCTACCTCTACCTCTTTCTCTTTCCCTCTACCTCTACCTCTTTCTCTTTCCCTCTACCTCTACCTCTTTCTCTTTCTCCCTCTACCTCTACCTCTCCCTCTTTCTCTTTCCCTCTACCTCTACCTCTTTCTCTTTCCCTCTACCTCTACCTCTTTCTCTTTCCCTCTACCTCTACCTCTTTCTCTTTTCCTCTACCTCTACCTCTTTCTCTTTTCCTCTACCTCTACCTCCTCTTTCCCTCTACCTCTACCTCTTTCTCTTTCCCTCTACCTCTACCTCTCTTTCTCTCCCTCTACCTCTACCTCTTTCTCTTTCCCTCTGCCCTCTACCTCTACCTCCCTCTTTTTCCCTCTACCTCTACCTCTACCTCTTTCTCTTTCCCTCTACCACTCTACCTCTCTCTCTTTTCTCCCTCTACCTCCCTCTACCTCTTTCTCTTACCTCTACCTCTACCTCTACCTCTTTCTCTTTCCCTCTACCTCTACCTCTTTCTCTTTCCCTCTACCTCTACCTCTTTCTCTTTTCCCTCTACCTCTACCTCTTTCTCTTTCCCTCTACCTCTACCTCTTTCTCTTTCCCTCTACCTCTACCTCTTTCTCTTTCCCTCTACCTCTACCTCTTTCTCTTTCCCTCTACCTCTACCTCTTTCTCTTTTCCTCTACCTCTACCTCTTTCTCTTTTCCTCTACCTCTACCTCTTTCTCTTTTCCTCTACCTCTACCTCTTTCTCTTTTCCTCTACCTCTACCTCTTTATGTTTTCCTCTACCTCTACCTCTTTATCTTTTCCTCTACCTCTACCTCTTTATCTTTTCCTCTACCTCTACCTCTTTATCTTTTCCTCTACCTCTACCTCTTTATCTTTTCCTCTACCTCTACCTCTTTATCTTTTCCTCTACCTCTTTCTCTTTCTCTTTCTCTTTTCCTCTTTCTCTTTCTCTTTCTCTTTTCCTCTACCTCTTTCTCTTTCTCTTTCTCTTTTCCTCTACCTCTTTTTCTCTTTCTCTTTCTCTTTTCCTCTACCTCTTTTTCTCTTTCTCTTTCTCTTTTCCTCTACCTCTTTCTCTTTCTCTTTCTCTTTTCCTCTACCTCTTTCTCTTTCTCTTTTCCTCTACCTCTTTCTCTTTCTCTTTCTCTTTGCCTCTACTTCTTTCTCTTTCTCTTTCTCTTTGCCTCTACCTCTTTCTCTTAGGGAGGATCTGGTGGATCGGTACTCAGTTTCATGATTCATTTGCTACATAGTTTTAATAAACTCTCAACATCATCTGTAAGTTTTCTAGGGAATTTACTATACGTAGTTAACATTTGTTGCTTAGTTCATTATTTATGAAGATGGTCAAAACTCGCCAGTCATGTGTTTTCTTTAGAAAAATTTGGTTAGGCGCCTCGTCCAATGTAATGTGTCCACTACAGTTGTTTTAACGTGAAATTATTCGTTGATAGCCCTTTCATAAGGGGTTTTGAAGGGGAATGCCGGCGACCACGCGCCGAGTTGCAAGAGGCCCTGGAGCAAGTGACGGCCTGAAAATAGGGCGGAGGAATGCCGTGCAGCGGGAGCGGGAGCGGGAGGGCCGTGGGAGTTCGCCAGCCAGCGCCGCCTGCGAGGTCGCGCTCGATCGCTGCGGAGGTGCTCGCGGCAACGCGCCCTTTGAACTCGACTGGCTTCCCTGGCAGCGAGTGCGCCCCGTTGTTTATGCTGCTGCTCTAACCCACCTGTTTCAGATAAACTTGATGCCCCTTTCCGCTTCGACATAATAGCCTTTGGGCTCCATTGATTCTCGACTCCGTAACTCACGTATTATACTGTGCAATTAGCGTGTTGAATATAATTTCTTTCCTTGTATAAATACTAGAGGTTTAGAATAATGCTGTTATTCTCATTTAAGGTCTCTAACCTTCAAAACTAATTATCAGAACATTTGTATGAGGATGTATGTCTAGTACGGTTTGCGAAATAACACAGGTGCGCGATTCCGGATAAAGCTATTGGAAAAAATAATTAACTTTCCTCAATTCCTTTTCATTATTGATGCGAATGCCAGGATGGCGGATTGTATTCTTATTAACGGTGCTGAATTTTTTCTTCTAGATCGAAAAATAGCAAATGTGACTTATTTGACTCTGTGGTCCTTAACGATTTGTCAAGAGTCTTCTCTTTCAATGTGCGAACTCAGTAGTTCATGTTAATCAAGTAGCGATTTAATGACTCGCAATTAAATCGCGTAATTCATGCTTTTGTCAGTGTGTTCATGTCTTCCAGGGCCCTTGGATCTTCTGCCGTACCACCTGCTGCTTTTTCTCTCAGAAGCCATTCGTTTGTGTCAGCAGGCTGCGAGCTTTTAAATGAGTTCCCTCACTGTTTTGCTTAAGTGGGAGCTTACCCTGAAATGTTGCCAGAACGTTCAAACGTATGCACAAAGTGCGCCTTTTACCGTTGTTAGTTACGTTGTTTTGAAGACTGCAAGTGCGGTTATTGTTTTCCAGTTTTCTTGGTAAAGCTTTTAAACAAATTCCTCTCGAATCCGCAGCTTTATTGTGAATTTTTAAACAAGCATAAACAAGTTCGCGTCGTGAGCGAGGCCAACGAGAAAGAATAGTTGATGCTGATAAAATATGTTTTTGATTATTCTACACTCTAAAGTATTTTGGTGTCACCGTAAATTAATCTGAAAGAAACATAAAGGCGAAGAACATAATGGAAAAAAATGGCGTTCCAACGGACATTCATTTCTCTTCTAAAATTTATTTCAGTAACTGATACCTTTCATAAAGTCCTAGATATTGTATTTTTCTCCTCTTTCTCGCATGTAACAATTATTTTTGCTTTCGCATCCAATTCAGAACATTAACATGCAGAGCTTTTAAACCCAAGGACAGCGTCAGAAATGGCGATATTAATGCATTTCAAAGGCGTCAATTCGTTTCTTCAAATCTGAGGTTCTAGTGAAGCTTTCACAAACACCGATAAGAACGAGAAAGAAATAACTAATCTAGATTGGTAGGTACGTTGAGATCTGAAATTATAATTAATTTGCCGTGTTCGTTGCCAACTTGTAGATCTAATATCTCGTTTAGTATCACATATTGTCCACAAGAGCGCCTATATATTTGAGGAAGGACTCATACTCAGTGGCTTTACCGTTCATGAAGATATCTTAAAGAGAAGACAAAATGTTTTGAAATTTCGTTCGAAAAAATGATAATTCGTGTAGAAGTACCCTTTTAAATTTTCGTGTTATAGAGTAGGACCTTTTGAATGAAAATTATGTAGGATTCAATTTCCCACTTTTTCGACACTTGTTTACTGTACAGTACATAAACAATTTTTAAAAAAGTCTCAAACTCTTCCAAATTTTTATTTTAATTTGTTTCTTGAATTCAGCAATATAGGCTCATAAACGGGTGCAAATCCATTTGTCGGCGAATTTCGTATTTTTTTAGAAAATTGCAAAAAAACTGGAATTAAAAACTTCCATATTGATAAGTGATATTTTTTCTTATTAAAATCTGCTCTAAAGAATTAAATCTTTAATGAGATTCATGCATTTTTTAAAAAATGTTTGGTTTTCGTATAATTTTTGCTTCCGGTAAAGGAAATTAATAAAATGATTTTATTTCCTCGCCTTACTTCGTAAGAAGAGAATATTTTACTCGTGCGCCGGAAAATGGCAGTTATTCGACATAAAAGCACTTATCTTAAACCCTAGAAATGAGAAATTGGATAAATCTCTTTTCTATGTATCGTAAATTACATCATATATCACGTTGTGTAGTGAAAATCCATGTTTTGTAGGTCTGTGATTGCGAAAATGGATTGACAGGAAAACTTCCTTCTGGTCAACGCTAGCACCTAAACCGTTCAGACGATTTATCCTGAATAATACCATTGCTCTAAAAGCATTCGAGCTCGTATGATTTTGAAACGTATATTTTATTTGTTAGGGTACTTTACAGGAAGCCTCAACATTTTCAAAACTTTCTCAAAAATAGCTCCAAATGTTTTCATTGAACTGTCTTTCCAGAGCGTAAATAATTCTTAAAAAGGGGGCGGGTCTCATTTTCGAAAATACACAGAGATCTCCGAAAAGAGGATCAGCACCACCTTTGATAGATACAAATAGAAAAAAAAATGTGGAACCTTTTCAAGAATACAGTTACGAATCTACGTAGTGAATTAAAACACAGATTATTTTAACAAAAACGTTTATTTTGTTTCTTAACACAATCACTGAAAACGCTTGATTTATGTACGGATAGTCTTCTCTTGATTATTTTTTATACGGCACACTTCTCTTGATTATTTATTTACACTACACTTCTCTTGATTATTTATTTACACTACACTTTTCTTGATTATTTATTTTCACTTCACTTCTCTTACACTGTCGCACAGTCCTCAGCACTGACCACTGTTCCATGCACTGACCACAGTTCACGGCGCTCGCCACGGTTCACGTCACTGAGCACAATCACTGCACTGCTATTGACCGCGATGCACACACTTCACAGCTCATCTTCCTCTTCAGACTTAAGACTGACTCGCGGTCGCCGACTGCCGCGTATTTATACTCGGCGGGCGCCGTCGAGAATTTTCTGGACTTTGCGATAAGCGCCGCGAACACTGGGACCGTCTAGTTCGAGGGCCGCCGGCAGGTGTCGCAATCCGCGCATAGATGTAGTTCATGGAGGCGCCGGCAGATGACGCAATATTCGTTACAATATATATTAAAAATTGCCTACTTTCACGCAAAATTATGCGAAAATAACTCATACTTCTGAAAAATGTACCTGATCTTATTTCAAGTTCTGACTTGGAACAATATATTTTATTAAGGATATATAATCTTTCAAGATTCAATTTATAATTTAATAATAATTTGTTAAAAGTTTCTGCCATCCATGTTTTCAGGAAATTCATTTATTACGTTCATTTATATGCAGTATCGCAATACGTAAACTACAGTAAAATACAGTTTAAAAAGGTTGAGGTTTCTTTTCTATTTGTATCTATCAAAGGACGGTAAAAGTTGGTGCTGATCCTCCTTTCGGAGGACTGTGTATTTTCGAAAATTGCAAACAATCACTTTGCAAAATTACAATATTGATAGATTTTTTATCTTAACTGAAATCTGTTCTGAGAAAATTAATCTACAAAAAGGTCTTTGTTCAATTTTTTGAAAAAAGATCAGTTTTCGCGTTATTTCGGTTGAAGTTTATACAATTTATAAAAAAGCCTTCTTTAAAAAACTACTCCAAAATTTTTAAAACCCTCACGAATTTACCAAAGGTCGCTTAAAAATGGCGCAGGTCTCATTTTCGTGGAACTGTGAATTTTGAAAGATTCTAAAAGTTAGAAATCATGCGAGAAATGTATGTACTGTTGAAGCACCGGACTTTTTCTCAAAAACGGCTTCAGTTTTATTTCTCGAATAGAAGAAAGTACGCTTGTAAAAAATGGTGCAAGTGAGATTTTGGTTGAACTCTGAATTTTTGAAAATTGGAAAAGTTGCAAATAAATAAAGTATATGCTGCTAAGGCCTCACTTAATATACTAAAACTCAACTATTTACACATTCTACGATTTGTACATTCGAAGAGTCTCGATATGGCATTCTGATTACTTCTCAACTTATATAATGTTCATGGTATGGACATTTAAACGCAATATGCTTAGTGAATATTAAGTTTTACTTTATTTTTGAAGATATGTCAATTCTCCTCTTCTTGAAAGATGGAAACCGGTCAGTGTTCTCTACAAATGGCTCTTGTTCTGAAAGTTTGCACCGGTAGCGGTAGCTCAGTGCATCAACTGATGTCACTGCAGCGCCTCTAACCGGGAGGTCCTAGGTTCGAGTCCTGGCGGCGGCAGGATTTTCGACACTAGCTTTTCAGCTAGGTCGAATTCAGTCGCTGTCTGGAGGAGAATTCTAGCGGCCGGCTGCTCTGATCGGTAGTTTTCCGTGGTTTCTCCGATCAACACCAGGCGAATGCCGGAGCAGTACCCTAACAAACGGGCCGCGGACCGCGCGCGATGTTTCCTTCCTCTTCCTTGTCCTATCCTCTCGCTTTACACACACACTTACACTAACATGCACTACACTACCACATATTCCGGGAGACCGGTCGGGAGCATAGAGCTTGTCCCGACTGGGGCGGTGCCCCGCTGGTGGGAGAGTCGTGGTTAGGGGGAAACCCCACTAGCTACGGTAAGTCGGCGCCGGATCTCGCCATCCAGCGGGGGAAGACCACCGCCACCTCCGGAGAAAAAACATGCACTACACTAACGGGACTAATGACCGAAGCAGTTGACGCGCCTGGAAACACGAAAAAATCAATCAATCTGAAAGTTTGCACAGTAGTTTCGATGAATTCCAATATTTGCTGAACTGGTTTTCTCACATGGAACACCTTAACCACGGAATATGGCTATAGTACCAATTTCCTCGAAATGTGTGTTATATGATTTTCGTGTCGCTGTTGGATTTCTTCCGAAAACTGGGTTGGGCGACATCATAAGGAATCCTTCTTGCCATTGCTCCGTGGGCTAAAAAGTTTCTAAAATACTGTGAACTGAATAACTCTCAGCAAACAATTCGCACAAATCTGAATAATTAAATTGCGTAAATGAATGATAGCACTACAGAACTGGCAAGGTGAGACACTCGCGAACACAAATGCGATAATCTCACTTGATAAAATTTGAAAATGGAGAAGCGAGAAGAAAAGAAACAACACCGCCAACACAGTGTACTAGAAATTAATTTTTTCAATAATAACGACAACAACAAATACTATCCACTTTAAATATTTTTTTTAAATATAACTACATGAATAATGTCATAACCTTAGCTTCCTGTTCAAACTTAGAATAAGTAATCTTAATTAGTATGTTCTGCTAGATGTACGTAGCATATTGGACGTTCTTGTAGGGGTCGCAAAAAGTTACTGGGAGACAGTTGGCGACAGGAATAGTAATTGTCAGCGTAGGGCCATGGGTTTGTGTTGTCTGAGGTGCTTTAGCTCTGAGACTAGCCATTTTCGCCTGCATCGTAAGTGAATAGGAGGGCTATGTCACTGCACATTACGCGAAAATGCGTCATGATTACAACAGTCACGTGACCTCGTTTAGAAGTCGTGGCTATGACGTAAGAAGAGAAGAAAGTGAAGATATTTGGCAAAGGTTCTCCAACGCTGCCCTTCGTGGTGAGAGTAGATGTAAGGATAGAAGGACCAGCACGCTCGTTGCCGATCCGTCACGACGCAAGCATAGGGGAATTGTGGACTCAGGGATTTTATTGGCAGTTGCTATTTGTAAGTTCCTTTATTATCATGTGCTGCATTAGTTGGTAATGGTATGAAGTTGAGTTAGCATTTCGCATCCTTCACCTGTCGAGCCGCCACTGACCACCACGAGTTAGTTCTGAGCCCGCTCTTCAGCTCCCTAGACATTGCCTCCAGTCCATTCCGCCAGCATTTGAAAATTAAACTTCATAACGAACTACTACTTCTGTTAGTAATATTGCTTTAATTTTTTCTTTTAGAAGATGGTATTTAATGGCTTACTGTTGTCACTAATAATAATTTTGAAGGAATAGATGCAGTGAATTTTAATTTTTCAACTTATTTTTTAGATTATTTTGGTGCTGTTAAATTCGCCAGTTCTGAACTGTATATTTTTTATAGATGAAACCTTTTATAAATACAATATACTTATATTATTGTATTTTTGGTAGTAATAATATTTTTGAGAGTATATTATTATTGGGGCAGTTGGTGTTGCAGTCAGTCCGGTCCGGGACCAGGGTTCACATCCCGGTCGATCATTTGGAATTTGCGGTGGACCAAGGATTGCAGGCAGATTCTTATGGGGTTCTTCCGTTTTCCATGCCTCTCCTTCCTCCGTTGTTTCATCATCATTCATTTCATATCTTCATAATCACACACCCATCAAAATTATTCACTCCTTTCTGGTACGGCAATAAGGCTTAGGTGTTGGCTTCATAATAATGTAAAGTTGTTTCCATTTTAAAAAGTAAAACTTCTTGACTTTTCCAAAACCTGATATTGAGATGCAATAAATCTGAAAATGCCCCGTATTTTAAATAATTTGATTGTGTAATGAGCATTTAAGATTGCCTTGCCTATTTATTTATGTGTCTGTAGTATTTGTCAAAACTTACTTAACGGTGGGAACCTATTTTCATGTAATACTGATATTTATAGTTACAATACTCGACGTAGAAATCATGTTCATCAAGTGTCAGTATCAACAGCTCACTACAAGAAATCCACATACAATACATGTACGCTACTTTACAGTGCATTGCCAGATGAAATTAAACAATTAAAATTGGTACACAAATTTAAATTAAAAGTAAAATCTTTTCTGCTGCAAAACTGTTTCTATACAATTAGAGACTATACTGATCGCCAAAAAGAAACATAATGTTTACTTTAACAAAACCAAGATATAGTATAATGAATTAGTTTACATTTGCATTGTATAATTTTAAAAAAAGACTCAATATGCCTGTAATAAATAATGTACTTCCGGGTCAATGACCCCCATCTCGATCAGGTTTTTGTCCAGTTTCCCTGATCCATTGAGCAAATGCTGAGATGGCCCCTTGATTTGCTTCTGGACGTAAATGTAGCTTCACTATGCGCACGCTTTGTTGAACTTTCCCTTTGCTTGTAGTGGTAGTAGAGCTTAGGGCGAGTTTCTATTTTGTTAACAATACAGAAAAATAAAGTCTGTTCGTTTCTTTACCGTTAAAAATAAGTTTTCTATAATTTGACAACGAAAATATCTAGTTTTCGAAATGTTAATCTCTCGCTTTTTTAAATTTGTTATTATTATTATTATTATTATTATTATTATTATTATTATTATTATAAATCTTTCAACTATTAATAGTTAAATTGTTGGGAAGGGATTCTGAAACTCAAGAAAGCGTGCGCAGATGATTTTCTCCCCCATACGTCACATACAGTTTTTGACTGTTTTTTGACTAAATAAATAAAAATAAATAAATAAAAAGATCAAGAGTAAAATCTAAGTAATGTTTAGAAGGTTGACATAATATCGGAAATTAAATTAATGTATTTAGTGTACCTGCGTTTTTTACTGCAAATTGTAAGTAGTTCTGAAATCATACATCGAAATGCCTGACATGTGTTTTTCGCCATGGCGAGTATCTCCTCATAGCAGCCCTGGACCGGTGAAAACTGATGGGCCACTGGACCGGTCGGCGTGCGGGCGAGGCTGATGATTGATTGGAGTGGGGGGCTCTGGGGCTTAACATCAGCATTGATATCTTTTTTCATGTCCTTAGAAAACGAACAATTTTTTGTTCTTCCCTAACTTTTATCTGCCGTGAATTTTTCAGGTTCATATTTTCATTGTGAAAACTTCTTAAAATTGAATTAGTTTCATTTTTACTTATGTGTTCATTAAAAGAATGTCTGATTTTTATCGTCTTCCAATATTATAATAATTTATCACTAAAATCGAGATTGTTTGAACCCGTTGAAAACACTAGAATGTTCGCGCAGTTGTGGAAAACATGTGCGAATTAATACAAATGCTCAATCATTAAAAGAGTACATTCAGAAGTTTGTATTTTAATTTTTCCCGACACAACATTTTTCTTCAAAATCAGAACGAGAAGTATTTTGTTATTTGTGAAACATAAAGAGTATTTTTTTTTCATATGCTTTCCTTGAAAAATTTATACAAAGAATGTGCAGTCTTCGAACTTCAGACTTTCGGAAAATAGATACTCCTTTACAGACTTTTAAATGGTGAAGACATTAGAATCATTAAATTCCCCCCGAAAATATACACAATGTTGTGAAAACATAATGAAAATGCCATCAGTAAATGAAACAAGGTGTTTTCCAGTTTGAGGATCAAAGAGTTAAAACGGTAAATAATTATGTTTGATGTAGAATCAAAGCAAATCATTATTTTAGTTGTGCCAACTCAATTTAAAAAATTCTTTCAACTCATGTGGGCATTTTAGTATTAATAAATGGTTTTATTGTGGAAATCGCTTTATTTATTAATACCTGGCAACTTTTTATTCGTAAATGATCTCGTATAACCCCCAGCAGCCGCTTTTTTTGTTTTAATATCACATTTACTTATTCATTGCAACTTTACTATACTATGTACGTACGTTCTGCATTCGCAAAATGCACCCAAACGAGCTTTATGGAAGCTATCTGAATTAGAAAGAATTCTATTTTCTGATCGTTATTTACTGTGCAATTTATTTATATGGATATTCCATTTTAGGTTTAACTGAATTCCCAAATATTTTGCTACTTTAACATCAGCCAATTGCGTATTGTTCTTTTTCAATGGCTCTTTTCAAGTATTGGAAATGCAAATCTGCTTAAACATCGATTTGCCTTCGTTTACTGTTAATTTGTTATTACGAAATTAGTTTCAAGCATCTAAAATCGTACTCATTATTTCTGTTTTGCAAAGATTATTTATATCATTAGCAAAGAGAACTAATCCTCCATTAATAATAGACGAGGGGATATCGTTTACTTATTGAGTAAGAAGACACGGCTTAAGTTCAAACCCTGTGGGGGCCCAGCTGGAGGGAGATACCCGGTTGGGGAAAATCCTCGCTAGCCGACAGATAGGCGCCGGATCTCGACAGCCAGCGGGAAAATAATACCGCCACTTCCCGCAATAAAGAATGTACTACACTTAGGGACTAATGGCCTTAGCCGTTGACGCGCCCGGAATCACTAATCAATCTATTAAACTTTTGAAAGTGGTCAGGCGGAGGAGCAGGCCAATTGGCCTGAGCCTTACCCCAATAAAGACATTTATTTACCTAAACTGTTCAGACAATTTTCACCAGAATTGATTATTTCCAAGATCAAAACGAACTCGAGACCCTGCGAATTTGAAACAGATACTTTTTATTTTGGGGGGTACTTTACATGAAGCTTGCACATTTTAAAAATTTTCTCAAAAATGGCTCAAAATATTTTCTTTATCCTCCCCCCCCCATACGGATACAGTAAAGGGCATATAAAAAATGGAGCAAGTGTCATTTCCGTTGAACTCAGTTTTGCAGGATTTCGAACGTTAGAGAGGAGATAGAGTATATGATGCTGCCAGTTCACTCGATAAATCGAAAAGAAATTACATGTGTTACGTAGGTAAGGCCTACTAATGGCCTCCAGGTAATGAAAAATTGTTCCCCTAACAATTCGTAAGTGAAGAAGTTAATGACAGTAAAAATATCCTACGTTTAAGTATTCAACAGCTTGGTTGATGTATAAAATGAGGTTTTTAATAAGAAAATCTAGCTGTCATTAAGTTCACTTCTGCTTATTGAAAGCGAATACATCTGAAGCGTTCCATGAATTAAGTAATACTTCTTGCTAATTAAAATAAATTATATTTATATCGTCTAAAATAGTAAAGTATAGTAACGATATAATTAATAATAATAATTAACAATAATAGTAATAATGTAAAAATATAATAATAGGCGCACTTTCCTTGTAATTTCCACGATTAAAACGAGCGGACGATATCAACTTAGCTCTGATTCTTCGTAAAATCCATAGTGCGTTCGTATTGTAAAAAGTTGGTAAGAAGTGAATTCGACAGAAAAGTAATTCAAAACTGTTCATAATTGGATATGAATTTTTGAATGAGAACAGTGTGGCATTTTCCATCCCGATGACCTAGGAAGGTAATTTGTTTTCTCCCGAACGATTGATGGGCGGGAGCATGTGAGCGGAGTGGTCATATTTGGGTTGGGGAAAGCTGCGAGGGTGGCGGCGGCGTTTATTTTGCGAGGCGGTGCTAAGCGCTCCTCGAGCGCGGGCGTTACTCCCCTGAATGGAATAAACAACGGGCGGCGCCCAACGGCCCTCGGCTGGACACCTGCCAGAGGCCTGTCAACAGTTTACGGAAATTGGCAGTGATGCTTCCTCCGCCGAGCCCAACTACTTGGAAACCCTTTAACGCGCCCCGCCTACCCCACGCGCTCTCTCCTCTCCTCTCCTCTCCTCTCCACTCTACACTCTCCCCTCTATTAGTCTCCTCCCGCACCCGTTCCTCCTTCGCAGCCGCAGCCGTCGACATCGCCAGCCACCTCCCCATGGGCCCGCCCCGCCCCGCCCCGCCCCGCCCTGCACCGCCGCGCCGCGCCGGTGAGCCGGCCCCAGTCGGCGCCTCGGAGGGGCGGTGGCATTCCTAGCAGTTTACACGTGGCCAGCGTCTCTCGTTAGCTCCCGCGACTAATTTGTACCCATGTCACGGGTCAAAGCGAGGCATGCCGCCACCGCTACCGCCACCGTCACCACCACCACCCGCCACACATACATTTGAAGCACTTGGTAATCTTAAGTTTTCAATGTTCTAATTCGTCTAAAGTCCTACTAAAAGTAAGCGTTTGATTGAACCTTAATTTTGAGTTTACTCGTTTTATCCGTTTACCACAGGAACAAAAACTGCCCTGAAATATGAACAAAATGATTAAACCTTTCGTTTTCCTTTCAAGTTTTGACATTTTGTCAAATATTTGTTCTTAAGTTATTTATGTTTATAATCCCCATTTCATCCTAGTGTAATAGATTTTGTAGATTCGTTTCTAGGGTGAAATGCAATAAATATCTTTTAACATTCAAATCGTCGCAATTTAATCGTTGAGATTTTATTCTTCAAACAGTCTTCTCCCAATTCCGAGAAAGTACGTGTGTTTTTTTTGTTAGGCAATTATTTATATCTTCAGCACTTTATAATTCTTCAGTTATGTCATCACTATTTTCTTCTCAGTAGAAGTTAAAGTTAACACCACAATAGAATGTTATGAAATATTAAAGAATTAAAATAAAAGGTGTTTATATCTCAAAGATGATATTCCTTCTTTTTTTTTAAATTTATTGTCTACCCGTTCTGCAGGTTTAGATACATGAAACATAAGTTATTGGATCAACCTCAGGCGAATGTGATACGTACGGCGTACCCCTCAGATGCAAAATCGATTTTAAGAATAAATTTTGAATTGTGCAATGGTGAAGCGTTCACCGGGTACTAGGTGCGTTTCAATTAGGCTAGCAACGTGAATACGATGTTCTGATGAAAAGTGGCGGAAGCAATTTTCATGTCTTTTGATACTTATGGATTGAAGGTTAATACATTCAAGTATTTCAGATTACTTAAAGCCATTGTGAATTCGTGGCAGCAGGTTTATTGTAATATTTTGCATATGTGAGATTAACATGGTCTTTATTTGAGATCCTATGCTTGAAATAAGATTAAGTCAGGGAGGTTTGCCAAGGAGGATTAGACGCTCGTAAGGGAGGGAAGTGGGTTGAATGCGGTGGGAGGTGATCATGTAATATATTTTGTTTATGATAAAGTTTTATTGGACTGAGAACTCGTGGGTCGAATATCGATGGTTTTTTGGCAGGCGTGATGAATTGGGAAGGGGGTTAATTTGTGCGAACATTGGGCGATTTATTAAGTTTTTTTCTAATTCTGTGCAACCTCGATAGTACGCAGTGTGATCGCCGTCGCAGTTCACGCACATTTGAATTACAGCTGGCAGATTTGTGACATTGAAATAAGTGGTGATGCTGTTGCCGTTTAACACAACACAACGAAAGATATTGTTGCAGTTCACCTGAAAGTGCCCCTAGTGTCGACATCGTTTACATGGGATGGAGTAACTAGCTTTCTTTCTTAATTGAACACGTATCATACGGTACATAAGTTTGGTCTCATTGAAAATCTTTTTGGAATATGGGTTTTCTGCTAAGTCTACGGCAACAATTTGCATAGGTTTTTCTTGATTTGTCGAACTGTCTGCACTGTGAGGGGGTGAGGTCTTCACTGATTGCACTTGACTATAGGAAAGCCACTTGGATTGTTGAACGAATGAAATGCACTTTCACTTTCATCACGTTTTTGCGGATTATTTAATAAAGACATTGCATTAACAATTGCGTGTGAGTCTAGCTGCCCCGTAAGGAGATTTTCTGGTTGCTGATAGAACTACTCGTTGAGAGGTGGGGACTGCACTTCTTGAATCACGTCGCATTTAAAAAGACGCAATTTAATGTTTGCTTTCAGCTACTCACGTGCATGGCCACGAAAACCTGCACCAGTATTGTTAAGATTTTCTTAAGGTATTTTCGCTAAACGATTCCTGTAGTTCTTAGCCCCTGCTATTGTCACTGGCGAAGTGCAGCGCGAGCATATGTGTGTACTAAACATTTCTGAACCGGATCCTCGTTCATGATGTTTTCTGTTTGTGTTGCCCATCGCCCAAATTATTGCTGTGTTCCAGGTTCCCAAGTATAAGCAATGATTAATATTCAGGATATGTGAAGAATGCAGTATAATAAATTAGATGTAAAAAATATAATATATAAGATTTGTGACTAAATTGTATAAACTAACAACTAAACTGTCAATGATAAAAAAAAAAGACGACATTCTCCTTCGGACGATACCGGTAAATGGGCTAATGCATTCGAGATGTAAACGGAGGAGTATTGTTGAGTTCCATTTGCTTGCATTAGCTCTGGACGAAGCATAACTCTAAAACGAGAGTCGTATGTTGTCAGAGTTCTAAACATACACGAAATGCACGGAACACATGCAACAAGTTGTGCGGTGCATCTAATAGTGCATAACTATTTCACTAACGTCAAAAAGGCGCTTTGTCACCCTCGGAGTGAGACTGTCAGGATATCATGTCAGGGGAATCTTCCCACGTCCAGCCGGTGGGCAGTACAACGCAGACTATTTAGGTGGTTCCCTTCACCTCTTTACGGTCTGTGCAATGAGTATTCTGTGAGAACGGCCGCATATTCTTCTCGCAATATGCAAACACGATAGTTAAAACAAACGTAGAGTGCGCTAACAGTTGCAGAAACAATGGAACAGAGACGACGCGAGAGTGACCGTTAACCGCGTAAATTGATTGTTCCTAGCAGTGCCGGCGCTAGGCATGGGGAGACCGGGCGATCGCCCGGGGCCCCGCAACTCATGAGAAAAAATAGTAGAAAGAAATTAGAACTCGAGAAAATTTTTTCATAATTTTGTAAGTCGTAGTACAGCACTCTCATATTTCATAAATATTTTTTTTACCTTAAATAGTTAATTATAGTCATTAGTAATTAATTAATAGTAATTGTAGTCAATAGTAGATCTCTATAAAATGAATCGGATGACGCTAACATTTAAATATGTTCACCTAAAATTTATATTAATTAATGCATGTGTTTACCAAGAAGTAATATTATGAAGCACTAAGAGCGTTTTAAACTCACCGTGGATTGTTGTATTATTTGATCACTAAATACTTTTACTTAAAACTGTTATTTAAAATATATTTCCAAAATTTTTTCTAGCTTAAACTTAATTTTTGTTGTTTATTAAAATAAATCAAACACCTCATCTAGTAGTACGTCTCCACCGGTTGTGCAGAGGCGTTGCGCAGAGGCGTTGCGCGAGCCAAGTGGGATGCGTGTCTGGGGCGCCAGGCGTTCATTAGCCCCAGCCGTCGCGATGCGCTGTGACGACCCCCCCCCCCCACTCCACCCACTCCGCTTCGCGCCACGTCGCGACCTCCGGTTTTGGGGCGACGAATGCGGGAGCACGCCCGCGCCTCTCTGGCGGGGCAGGGGCGGGCGCTTAATGGTGGCCACCGCGACGCCGGCAACATTGTTGCGGGAGAGAACTCTTCCTTTGGAAATTCCACTCTCCTGGCCTCCTGGGCCTCGGAAGGGCCGACTTTATACCAGCTCGCGGAGCTCAGTTTAGTTTATTTCCGAGATGTATAATGTTCCGAGTTTTATGTTGTTCGTGGTTGCAATCTTTCTGCACTTGACGCATTCAGTGAGTCGATGAAAAGATATGTCAACTCGACGCGCAAGGTGCTCCCTCGTTTCTCTAGTCTTCCACCGCAGTGTGCGGCTTGCCTTGTTCTTGTTGGCAGTCGTACATTGAGGGGTGTTCGATTCTACGAGAAGTAATTAACACATCTTCCATACAAGCGATTCTCTTATCTTGTATATAGTAGTTTTCTTTTGTTGCTGTGGGAGTAAGCATTTGTATCCTTTTGTATCTCGCTCGAGCCAAGAAGTGTGAATATTTTCACAATTTAACATTAAATCGAATAAACATTAACATTTCGTTGTTAGACCTTTTAATTATTTTGACCGTATGTTTGTTAACGTTGTTAATATTCTCATTGTGACTATTAATCCAGTGTTAAAATATAGATCATGATGCACTTCTTATTAGGATGTAAATCATAGGTTTTGTCATCTGAATTTCGATAAGATACTGAATTCTATTGTATGTGATAATTCGTTCTGTCTGATGCTTTCCCTGTGGAGTTTTGGAATATCGAAGTTCCTATTTCTCAGAATTGTATTTCTATTGAAATGAATGCATATTTATACCTATTTTTTCTTTTTTAGGTAAGCCTAAATATGAGACGATACATGCTGTAATGTACGTGAGTATAAAAAGTTCTTTTGGATATGCATGCCAGTCACGATGGGTAAGACTTTTGGAAATTCTTTGCAAACTTCAACTCTGAAGAAACTAAATATTGATTCTTGAGAAACTTTCAGAACACTGAAGGTATAATCTTTCGTTTCGTAAGTGAAGTAAAATCAAGATTGAAAAATTCGTCGTCCCTTGCAGTTTCTTGTACATGTGTTGTCTCCATCTTTACTGCCTCAATTCCTGGCCGTTTCATTCCTGGATTTCAGAGTATACTAGCTGAAGCAGATTGTGTTGCCAGGGTATTTAGAAATCACAATCTACTAGACAGGAAAAAGCAATGAACTGTATGTATAGTGTATCTCTGAGGTACATTACCCTCCCTCTCTTACCCGGTGTGACTTCCCTACACCGTCCCACCCACCCACCTCCACTCTGGCCATCTTTACCCCGCCCGCACCGTCATGTTTCTACGATTAACTGTAAATTTGTATGAATAATTGAAGAAGTAGCCTTAATTATACCTCACGAAACACGCATTGAAAGTGAAATACGCAATGAAATCGGTTTAACCGTTCAAGAGGATTCCCCGGGCAAAAAGAGACAGACAAAATTGTAAAAACAATTGAACCATTATTTTATTTCATCTAATAAAGCATATGCGACTACTAAAATGCAGTTGTTTTGGAATCGCAGGCAGAGAGTACAAATTTTATTTATGTCCTTTGAAATCCAGAACGCTGAGCCTTCTTTAGCACCGTCTTGAATGCGTGAAGGGCGCGTAGTGGGCGCAAGTGGGGCGCGTAGGCGCCCGCCGGGCCGCGCACCCCTCTCTCACGGTGAGTGCGCGCTGCAGCCGTCGCATGTTGCTGGAGTACTCGCGCGGGCGACCAGATCTTTTATTATTGCTGATGCGTCGCCTGCTCGGAGTTCAGAGCGTGGGGGAGGGTCATTAACGTCAGATAAGATATTACGCATAGCAACCAGTCTGTTTGGGAGTTTTTCAATGCAAGAACTTGTCAAATTACTTTAAAGTTGGCAGGTTTCAATTAAACCCCCACACGGGCACTATTCTTTTGGGTGATAGAAAGTTTGCCGTGCAGCCGATCCGAAAAATGATATACTGTTGTTATATACTGTGTATTGTCACGACTGCTGAATGACTCGTGAATTATGAGTCATGATCATTATCAATGGAAAAATAAAAATAGACGTCTCTTATCCCAATTTTCATCTGCGAGACAACAAAAGTGGATTAAATGCCGTATGTTACGAGTTTGACTTTCACATCATATATCATAGCATATTCAAATTATAATTTTAAGAAAACGGAGTTCTTGTTCAGAAAACTTTACAAAATTCCTAAAGGCTGAGATTTTATTTATTTATTATAGCCGCATCAACCGAAGGTTCTTAGTCACTCTACAATATTCTACATATTCGACATTTATTTTAGCATTCTTTAAATATATACAGTAAAGTGATTACCTTTGATATTATTTTAAAAATTCATAACTAGGTACCCAATCTTGGTTAATACGTTAAAATGTACAGGAATTCACCTATGTTTTATTAAATATATTAGTATTGTGTCAAAATCTTGTAATATCCTGTTGGTAGGGCTTGGAATGGATGATTGCTTCGAATTGTTGCTCTCGTGTTAGGGGTTCTCTTTCATCCTGAAACTTAGAGTAGAAATTCACTATATGCGACACAGTTAGTTCAATCTTACGTAAGGCACAGATATTTTGTAATATTTACTTGGGCTACATATGTAGCTCGCGCGATCGTGTGCTATGAGACAGGGGCACGCATGTATTTCAAGGTTAAAGGTCGTGCCAATAAGCTTATTCCACCAGAGAGCTCATCAGATAGCATGAATACATTGTTGGGGGTGAAATGAAAATTTTAAATGTGTATTTTGTTCAAATTTGTTTTTTGTTTTGCTTTATTATACAAGGAAATTAATTCTTTAACTCGCCGATTTTCTGTTATGGAACTACTTTGGTTCTAAAAGTTCGTTGACGTGCTCCTAGAAAAACTCTTCGCACCCAGAACCCCCCGACCGACCCTCTGCAAAGTGGATGGGTGTGTCGCACACCAGCTACGCTGTGATTTCTTTTGACGGTCATCTGCGCGCCTGCGTGCCGAGGGTGGAGGCGACGCGTTCGAGAAGGCCGTAGCATGGGTGGTCGTGCGGACACCGCCTCTATCGCCTGCTGTGAGTGGCAATGGGTAGATGAAGGGACGCATAAACGACACGCAGTCTGGACGCCCCACACATCGAGAGGAGAGGCGACTTGTCCGCCAACGGCATGAGGATGCACGCCGCAGGGCTCGCCGCACGCCTGCCACGCCCACTGCAGCAACGTGCTAGACCCTCGCCGGCAATCGGAACCACGGGCATGGGGCCGTGTAGACTGGCAGCGGGTCTGCCTTGTGAGCGCCCCCCGTGTTTGTGTTGGGAGGAGCAGAGAGCGCCACCAAGGGCGGTTTCGCGCATCCCGTCCCACACAGCCAGCGTTGTGGGCGATATTGTTTCTCAAGAGCGCCATAACAGCCGCACGCGTCGTTAAGGTCCTGCAGCCGTTGGCGAACGGCCTGGCTCTTGCCTTACCGAGAGGCCGTGCAGGTGCTGGTACTGTGGCATCGCCACACCTCTCCCGCTGGAGAACGAGGCGGGGCTTGGAGCATGCGAAAGGGACTCCACCCCTGCCCACCAACATGCAAGAACTGCTCACGCGCAAAGCGTATGGAAAGGGCTTACACAGGACACCAGTCGTGACCTTTGTAACTCCGCCCGCGATATCTGGACGCGTAAGTTCGCCAACATGGCGGCTCGGACCCATAATAACAGGTACCTTCTGTCGCCGTTCTTTTGGTACTATAGTTTCAAAATGTTACTGAAAAATGGCTGCAATTTTGTTGTTTTTCCTCGGATGTAGTTAAGGGCATTTAAAAAACGTCGCGGATCTTATTTTCGTTGACCACTCTAAATTTTCGAAAATTGAAAGTTTTTTTTACGTATTCTTACGTATACAATATTGAAGAAATCGATTTTTTTAGTGAAATATGTTAAAAAATATGAATTTTAAATAATTTCATATACAATTTTTGGAAATTTTGATTAGTTTTCGCATAAAATTTGCTTCAATTAATGCAGTTTATTTTATAAAAACCTCAAAAACTGCTGCAATTTTTTTCTTCAAATTTTT
Organism: Teleogryllus occipitalis; assembly: GCA_011170035.1. NCBI lineage: Eukaryota > Metazoa > Arthropoda > Insecta > Orthoptera > Gryllidae > Teleogryllus > Teleogryllus occipitalis. The sequence goes on along the minus strand of BLKR01000111.1, from coordinate 287,220 downwards.
TCATCGAGTAGAGGAAAGGAGGCTTAAAAAATGCCTATGTTTCATTTTTGTTCCACTCTCTGAATTTTCGAAAGTTGCAAAAATTACAATAATGCGAGAAAGTATGTCCTGCTGAAACCACTAGTTTGTTTGATTTCTTACTCTATGTGTGCGTGTGTCTAAAAACGAACAACCCGAACTTGCTGCAAAAAGACCGAACGGGACGGGACGGGACGGGACGGAACGGAACGGAACGGGACCGAACGGGACGGGCTTCATGACGGGATCATCATCTTGCTTCTTACACTGCCTCATGCTAAAATTTTCCTTTCGCATGATTTTTTTAATATTAAGGTCTTCAAAGAAGAGAAGACAGTCATTAGGTAAAGCTTTGTTTATCATATCTCTCAAGCCACTATTTATAGAGGCAATTGTGCTCTGATCTCTATTCTACACCAGTTGAATTGAAGTTACACCACCGTTTCCCGTTTACGTTTTGAATTATTTTTTAAATATTAAATACCTAGCTGTACATGGTTTTGAAAGGTAAACGGATGAATGTTCAATAAACATGAATATTGTTCATTTCTTAATTCATGTAATGGTTTATGAGCAGATCCCTTGATGCAACAAAAAAATTAAATGGCATTTTAAATTCTACCAAGGGGAGAGTTTCGCCAACTTCTTGGAATTAGTCGCTTGATGGACTGATGGATCATGCGGCGTGACTCCATTAATCTTCACAAACTACAGTGTCAAATACGAAATGTTCCTCAAATGCCCCGGATTCCTGGTCTGTTTCTTTTCATTGTAATCTACAAATTAGCCAACGAACGTTACAGCGATGCCTGCTTGGCTACGGTATACCCTATTGGCAATGGGATGTATAATTGGGTGGGCAAGGCGAGTGCCAAGAGTAGGAACACAATGGAAAAGAAAAGCGTCGAGCCAGTTATTTCTTGTCAAGTGCCTGGTACTAAAAATACCTCACCAGGGTCCAGGAGAATTCGCGCATAGTACAAAAAAATTTCGACGGCATGCAGGAATATCTAAAGAAATTCTAACATAAAGCAAAGTGCTTCGGGATATGGCCCTCGTTAGATTTGGCGAATTTTTGTGGCCGACAACTTGATTTTTAGGGAGTACACCTGAATTTGTTTGGAACATTTGACAAGTTAAGATTTACCTTACCTGCCGTGGTGGCTGGTGCCCTCCAAAATCGGGGCGGCAGCTCCATCGATGTCAAGAATGTATTTTCCAAGCATCATTTCTAAACACTGATAAAACTTAGAAAACTCTTGTAAATTCATTAAAACTAAGTTGAATAAAGGTTTATATTCAAACATTATTTACATAATTTCTGGAATTATTTTATTTTGCCATTCTAGATTTAGATTCCTATTTTTAGTATTTTACCTTATTTTGGCCTTTTTCTTCCTTTTCCGTCATTATTTTCCTTTTTTCTCCTAGTACCGACCTTGATCAAACTGGAAACATAACTGGACAACATGAATACTGACACGTTTTGTCTTTTCTGCAAATGTAGACACGATGCCTGGCAAGAAGTGTTAAAAATCTGCGAGAAAATGAAGGTTTTTTTTTTCTTTCGATTTCGTTCATGGATGCCGACAGATTTTCATACGAGAAGTTTCCCTGGCGAGGAATTCCATCCAACCTTTAAATAAGGCCTCCGATCTCTTTCGAGGACAGACCTCTCTTTACATGACGACGGCCCTTCTCAGTGCTTGCACAAGTTCGAAGAACGAAAACAATTACAGTGCTCACTGATGCCATTCAGTAAAGTGCACAATAGCGTTCCGTTGAGACAGCGCCGCGAGTGAAACAAATTCGTAGCCATCATACTTAAATTCACTAAAATTAACTTTTAGTGAAACTGGAAAATAATATGTGATGGCCGGAGGGAGCGAAAAAAGATTTCTTCCGTGTAATTTCTTATCTAAGTTTTAGAATTAACATATACATTTAAACCATTTTATATTATTATTTTACAATTTTTTAAAAAATGATTTTCATTGTTTATATAACTGTTTGCGCTCCTATTTCAGGCTGAATGCCTTTTTGACTGTCTACTTGGGTAAAATAAATGTCTGAATTTACGAGCTCTATTTGATTATACTAAATAAAATGATTTTATTTCGAAAATTTCCCTAGTCTAGCAACGTATGCAATACTGAATGATGTGCAATTTTTCAGGAATGTAGCTCTCTTAATGTGAAATTATTAGCACATTCCTAACTTAATTATTGGATATCGCTTTAAGCAGCATTTTCCAAATGCTAACGTTACATATGTACGTTCATATGAGTTGAGATGATCTGTCGGTCCCAGTTCAAAAGCAGCAAGCAGCAACGATAAACGCGACGACTTAAACAAAACGTATCACAAACGATAATTGTTGCTCGAGATCACACACACACACACACACACACACACACACATTTGTATGCATAACGACGCGAAATGACTGCATGGAGAAGCACTCCGCGCACACCGAGGACAATAAACACGGAACGAGACTCCCTTCCAAGGCGGTCAATCTTGCCACAAAAGGAACAGCGCGCAACTAATGCATGCTTTGAATCAACGCTCATATCGAATGGCAACCCATTCGCCAAACATCCTAACTAATGCATTAAATATCGTCAAGATTTGACTGGATTTGTGTACATTCAATAACGCACGGATTCATAAAACGAAGATATTTCGGGATTCAGACGAAGATAGAAAACTACCCCCTCCCGGCATGGAGACGATTGAGAGTGACCGAAGCGATGAAGACCTAGCGGCAAAGTTGCCGTACAATGTTGAGGACTCGTGCTTCCCAATGTTAAACGTGGCACCGTCGTGTGAGTGATCGTCGCATCGGTGCGCTGTCTGGCTTGCATCTTCAGCGCCCGACGAGTGCTCTTTGATTTCGAAGTGATTTCAAACCTTCATATCGCTACAAAATCTCCAGCGTTGAATGACGTTAAATGGAAAATGTAAACTCCAAACGTGAAAGAATTTTACAATTAGCTGGAGTTGTTGTGCAGTCGTGCATCTTAAGCACGCGTCGCCACTGCGTACAGTGTATGCATCATTTAATGCATTTGGGGACACACAAACTTCAAATGATCTCTGAAGTTTCTCGAAATCCAGAGTTTTCTAGTGTAAATCAATTTGTTTTGCAATTTAAAACCTGAACTATCATGTTTAGATCTATTGGCGCCCTTTTTGTTTTCGCATAGCCCAAATAATGTTAAAACGGTCGTTAATAGAAATTGATGAATCATCACTTCAAGAAACAAGTTGCCGCATGTGAGATGTGAGATATCTGCTAGGTATTCTCAATGTACGATAGTACCCCTATTCAGCCCGCAAATAGTCCAAAACACAGATCACAAAATTATATATTTAAGAATAGAATGGGCTATGTCCAATTATTGATTTTCAATTTTTGGGGAACAAAATTGTAAGTAGAACAAATTGGAAAAGGAGGTCAATTCGAGGCAAAAGATTAATGAAAAATACCTTCATTTCAAGATATGAACGTAAAAACTCCACTTGAATCAAGAACAGAAATGTAACTTATGAAGTACAAAGCATCTTACACATTTTCAGTTTTGAATAAAATAATAAAACTAAAATTGTTCAAGAAATTTAAAGCCGGTAAAGAATGATAACTTTAAATCATTTCCTTCAAAGTAAAGGGGTCTTCTATTGGCTTCTCGTGATAATAGTCGGAAAATCGATTTGAGCAAATGATATTGTTATGATCGTTTTCCTCATCAAAATCATCAGAAGAATCCTGCAGTGGAGGTTCCGTCTTCTTTCAAATCTTGTTTTTTCCTGTTGATCCTGTTCTAAGTTCTGGAAATCGTACCTTCTGCTCTTTATTCCTCAGTAAATCTGCGTTTCATTTTCTCCTCTTTTGAAGATGCTTTTGCAAGAATTCTCTCATTTTTTCGTCTCTCGTGCATTATTTTCTAGTTGGCGTTTGTATGGTGAAGTAACACTGTAGAACCTGCCCGAAAATATCATTGTGGAAAAGTGCTAGGTTTCGATGGTATAGTGGACTTCCGTCAGAGCTATTCACAAACATTCTTGACGAAGTAGTGATGAATTATTACGACAAAACTAAAAATAGCGGTTATTTTAAAAGACGAAGTACAAAATATCAAAATATGAGGTATGTCGCATTGGGCTTCTCGTTGCAACTAGAATTGGAAATATCCATACTTTCAAAATATCCCACATCGAGTGAATTGAATTGAAGAAAGAATAAAAATAAACTGCGTATGGCGTAGATTATTACCTTCAGCAAGATTTTTATAGAGACTTATTTTACATGCAAAAAATGCAGCCAAGAAGTCTCACAAACTTTCAACTGTTATTTCCATTTCCGCCACTAAAGCGTAAGGAACGTTGGACAGCACAATATTATGTGTGAAATCACTCAACCCCCTTTTAAGCTAAAAGTGCACTACGTTTATGACACACGTGGACTCCCTGTGAAGCAGTTTCAAAAGTATTGTATTGAGTTTGTATTTCATATTTGGCCAATGCCCCCAGGCAGGAAAGAATGTACTCAGGACCCGTCTGCTGTCAGTTTAGATCTAACAAGTTCTCAGGTTTGGATATAATTTAGAAGGTGTCTGCAAAATGAGCTCCACTGGAAACATAGCTCAAGGAACACAGTAGTTTTGCACAGTTTGATCAGAAAAAGTGTGACTGAAGTCTTGTGTTTCCGGACTGTATATCCCATAGAATGCTCCGATTTAGATACGAATAACATGAACAAAAAGTCAGTTTCAGAAGGTAAATGAAATTCTATTGAAATGCTGAACGCCAGAAACAAAATGTTCCAAGTGCTCTGGATAATCTGGATGCAAAACATATCACTGCAGGACGGTTAGGTTATTTTAGTTCTATGCATATGTTTTGTGAATATACGCACCAGACTGAAATAAGGTATACTATTTTTAGGAAGCATCTAATAATACGCGGACTTTTAGATTAGACACAATTATACGGATGAGTAAGTACAATTTTTTAAGTAATTGGAGGCTGTAATCTGTAGCATAAACTAAAATAGCATTTATTTTATATCTTTCAAACTGATGCATTACTTCAATTTTATAGTGTATAATTCTAATAAAATACATTACGCCAAACAGTATAGTAACGTTTAGCTGTGCCTTTCACACCTATCTTGGTGGTTTCTTGCCAGTAATCCTTGATTACTCGTCTTCTTCATACGTCACACAGGGTTTACTGATTTTTGACGAAAATGAATCAAAAGTCAATAGAATGAGATCCATTGAAAAAAATGCTGGAATTGTTTCTTGCGTTTCTTCTAAATAAATATAGCTTCCCCATGTCGCATACAGACTACTTATTTATTTTGACGAGAAAGAAAGAAAGAAATGAATAATGGTGTATCATTTACAAGGAATCAACATAACTTCTTCGGGAGCAACGAAAAAGGGTTGGAATCAGTTTTTCTTCGTTTCCATCGGCCAGATATCACAGTGATTTTAAATCTAATCGTTTAATGTTTGTTTCCAATTTCTTCGATCCTTTGTGTACATATACGTACAGTTGTTTAGATTCTGACGTCCAAATCCGGTCGTGAGGAAGGAGAGGATGTATCGTGAACTGGTAGAAGTGTGAACCGGTCGTGAATCTGTCGTGTGTGTTCTCTGACTGCTTTGGAAAGTAGAGACGAGTGCCTTGCTCTTGGGAGTGGGCTGGGCGGGAGCGTGGGCGGAGGCGTAGAGACGGGCGCGGGGGAGCGACGCCGAAGGCACGGCCTCTGCCCGCGCCCTTAATAGCCCTCAATGACTGCTGCCCTCTGCTGCCCCGCCGCACATTCCGCATGTGATTGGGGGACTCGGCGCCGTGGGCCCTGCTCATCCAATGGCAATTGCCGGCGGCGCGCAGGGGCGCGGGGCAGCGTGCAACTGCCCACGGGCCTCGGCCGGACGCGGCTCTCGCGTGGGAGCATGCCGAAACGGAGTCGTAGGTATTCGTATTCTACATCTCCCGTAGCCGATGCTGCAGTCTCTAATATGTTTCCATAGTTTTATCCACCGACGTGAAGAAAAGTATTTCTTGTGGCTTCCCTTCTCATTTTCGGGTTTTACGACAATCTCGTCACACTTTACAAAAAACAACTAAGAAAATAAGTGAGACACTACCTAAGAACCAGACCATCAGGTAGAAAAGAATACTTCTGAAAATTGAGCTATTACCAAACATCGAATTGTCTAAAAATGGTAGTTGATAAAAATACAGTTGACATTCTAAGACAATCCATTCCTCAATATATTATCAAAAGCAACCAGTATGTATAAATATGGACAGTTGAATAATAAAATCCCGACGTATTACGAAATTCACTGGATGTTAAATAAGTAAACACTTTATTATTGGCAGAGATGATTTATTTAGATAATAAAATATATAAAAAACCATACGTTTACTTGGATGAACTGTAATTAGCTCATCACAAAATATAATTTACAAGCTTTATGTAACCAAACGGAACAATTGACGCGCAAAGACGGACGAGAAAAGATTTTAGGTTCATCCTACGCACATTCGACGAAAATTTAAATTAAACTCAGCCGCTTAGAACATTTAGCCATCAGCTGCCGAGCTGAAAAATACAATGTGTAGTGTGTTTCCGGGAAGGTGAAGGAACTCGGAAATAGTTTTGACAGTGGTAGAAACACGTGGAGTGCAGAATCGTTAAGTGCGGATCGGAGAAGTAAGGAACATGACGATCGTCACTTGTAGACGAAGTTAATAATTTTACAAGTTCTTTAATTTTTTTTAAGTGACAGTAAATTAGCTTTAAAACTTCATGGATGAGAAATATGGAAAAATGAATTGATAATATTGTTTGTTCTGGAAGTATATGGTGTTCATTGGTGAAGTGAAATAGTGTCAGCTGGTTCTGAAGTAAAGTAAATTAGAAATTAATTGTAAGAAGACGAGAAACAATGTTACACAAAGAAATTTCGTTTTATGTTAATAAAAACAATCTATTCAAAAATTATAAGTGGGAATCGTGCATGACTGATAAGAATGAGCTCGAGAACTATACTGTGTAATGGAGACATTCTTAATCTATTATTGTTATTGTTGTCAAAGTTTGTGCGATTTTTTAGCGTTGTAAACGACTTGCAAGGTGGTTGGTAAGAAATATTCAAGGAGGATTATATTTTTTTTCGTAACGTAAATTTCATGGCTAAAACGAAATGAGTCATTGTCATTTAAAATATTTCCCGCCATATCCATTTAATTTTATTAAACACGAAATCCTGTACTAGGCAAGATCGTCGACCCGCACTAAATAGTACATTTTTTTCGAGCAGTGAAAATAGCGGGACTAGTAAAGTAATTTAAAATAAATTAAAGATTAATTAAAAGCTGTTCGCAACACCAAACACTGCTATCACCAATTGTTGGTTTATCTAATAGTTTTATTCCCGCCACCATTTGCATACGTAAGGAATTCAGTAAATAGAACTTCGTCACACTGAAAAATTAGTTCGAGCTTTTTCTTTTCTCCCTACCTACTGTTAGAGGCGCAACTGTTGTTGAAACGTATTGCGTATTAAGGAACTTTTCAGAAAATCGTTCCCAGTTCCGAGTGTCACTCTTTGGAAAGTGTCAAACCATCAAAACCATTCAAATAGGGTTCCAGTTTTTGATGATAAAACATTTCGGTTTCGATTTCGAAACTTTCAAGACTGCTCTCCTAAATGTTTATTAAATAATACATATTATTGTTTAGCAAACAGTGTCGTTAATTATTCGTCAGCCATCTCTACAATAATACGTATTATTGTGTGGCAAATAGTGTCGTACTTATTCTTCAGTCATCTCTTTACCAAAAGAAGGGTGGGAAATTCAAAATTGCAATTCGTGAATCCAAAAGTTCACGTTTTAATGAAAATTGGAGATACACCTTAATTGTAAGCGAGAGATACAGATGTTTTGAGAAATTGTGATTGTTTTGAGAAAAAGTTTAATTCCATTGCACAGAATATTTAGAAGTAAATTTAATTTTACAAATATTTCAAGATTCTACCAATTTCGGATTCTGCAACCGCTAGTGCTGCGGGTTAGGGGTATCCAGGAAGGCTACACGCGTAACATTATCATAGAAGGTCAGAAAAGTTATCAATTTGTACGTAGGGACTCACCAAGCATTACTAATATTTTTTCTCATGGAGTCCCCAAAACCAGTTTTTAAGGTTCCGCAGTTTTCGACTTTGGCGAGGTGGATGTCAGAAACAGCGTAATATGCGTTGCGGTTTACATCATCCCGTTTGAATTAAATGGCATTGTCACCGCATATTGATACTCGACCCTCAAAATAATATGATAGGATTCTAAGTTTAGTCATGAAATGCCGTTACTCAATCATTAAAACCAGTATAGTTTAGGGAGGGTTAGCCTTCAATGGTACTTTGTATTATCTGTGTAGATTGCTCACAATCCCTTAAATTAACAAGGTTTTCTTTCTAATGATACGAACAGATTACAATATTTACCATAATCATTTATTTTCAGTTACATTGCTACTGTAATTGTTATTGTTATAATTATTATTATTGTGTTTATTTTTTGTGTTATCTTTTTATTCTAGGCGCTATAAACAACTTGCGATTAAACTTTTGGTAATAGGTTTTGGCAATAGTTTTTGTGTAAAAGGAAATAATCCCTTTTCTATGCGAGGCAATCGATAAAACAGAAGAAAATATTAATCCCCTAGGGTGCTCGAAAACAACGCTTGACGATTTTGAATACCGTTCTTTACACTTTGTCACGTCTCCAAATGAAAGCAGTGCAAGAAATGCGCGCAATTATGAAAAAAAAAAATGTAAAACAGAGACTGTTTTATTCGGTCGCAGGTCCAGCAGTATATTCATGAAAAGTGTTTGGGTTTCGCTTTTATTATGGGGAATGTTTTGAAAGTTCTCGATTTCGGTTTGATGCTTTGCAAAATGTTTGTTTCGCATTATACTATCTGCCAAAGAAAATACACTAAGCTTTGTGTATGTGAGAATAGGTTGGAAATATTCTTTTTGAACATGTAAATAGTTAACGTGCCAAGTTTTTTCGGTGTCCCCTGTAGGTCGCCTACGGCTGAATGTCGATTCCAAGAAGGCTGCGTAGGAGAGGCGAGGGGGGAGGGGCGGTGGAAGTGGGCATGGCAACGCGAGCCCCGCTGACGCTCAGGGCGGCGCTCGCGTGACGCACCGGCGTTACCCCCACCCTCTGCGCGGCCAAGCGCCCAGGCGCCCCGCCCATGCCAAGTAATCGCCCTCCAACAAATTAGCTTGTCTTCTCAATGAACTTTCTGCAGACCTCCAAGCAAAGTATACCTTTCAACCAGCTTTTCAAAACACCCAAGAATATCGGTTGGATATCCCAATGTGCTCTTCTTTTCTCCTTCTCTCTCCCCCCGTTCTCCTTCTCTCTCCCCCCGTTCTCCTTCTCTCTCCCCCGTTCTCCTTCTCTCTCCCCCGTTCTCCTTCTCTCTCCCCCCGTTCTCCTTCTCTCTCCCCCCGTTCTCCTTCTCTCTCCCCCCGTTCTCCTTCTCTCTCCCCCCGTTCTCCTTCTCTCTCCCCCCTCGTTCTCCTTCTCTCTCCCCCCTCGTTCTCCTTCTCTCTCCCCCCCTCTCCCCTCTTCTCTCCTCTCCCCCCGTCTCTCCCCCTCGTTCTCGTTCTCCTTCTCTCTCCCCCCTCGTTCTCCTTCTCTCACTCACTGTCATCGAGGGGGAGATAAGCATTTCAAAAGACAGTGCAGCCCTCAATGTGAAATGTTTACTCACTAAAACTATCTCCCTTATTGCCCGTCCTCCTTGCGGAACCTCTGATATGCAAGGCATCGAGAGGAGTGGATTTGTGTCAAATGCCTGACACCACCAACTTTGGTGTCCTATGTTGCACCGAGAGAAGTCTCCTTTCTCTCATTAATATGTTGGTAATTGAGGCGTTGCATCAGAGATAGTCGTAAGTCACAGTTCCATAAAATTTGAGATATTGCCATAGATCACTAGTTGATCACTAGAGGTCGCTAAAGAATTATAGTTTGCTGTCATTTGATGGTTGGAAGTGGAATTATAATGTAAGTTGTTATCCATTTCTCTCGTTGGTTCAGTTTTCTCTCTGAGGGATTGTCACAAACAACTAATGAAACAACGGCAAGAAAGAAGTGTTGCAAACAATAGTGAAATGTTGTAAGTAATGATTAAATTCTGGCAAATGTCAGACGCCGGAGAAAAAGAAAAGATATCCAAGCTATGAGCTGATGAGGTAGAAAGCTGCTTAATAAAATACTTGCAGACCTCAAATCCAAATGCAGAATATCTTCGCTTTAACTGATAACTACAAGGAATAAAATAAAAATTAGTCAATCGTTACCCTGGAGCGAGCATTCCGAGAATGTGGAAGACTAAAATCGCTCACTGGTTCCCACGTGTTGGCCGTACTAGACTACAGTGTAGTCGGTAATTTGGAAAGATAACGACTTTACTCTACGGCGGGTATGCGTCTCAAGTAGTATACCCGTCGTAAAGTATTTGCTTAGATTCTGGCATTATCCAAAAGATATAGGTTATAACAGACATATACTTTGACTGATTACCGATATGATTACCGTTAAGAACTTTTGTAAAAGTTTGAGCTTGATAATCCTGATATTTTCAAACCTACAATCACGAAATTTATCATAATGCAGAAGTTATTATGCGCAGAATATTCCGCCATTCTATTGGAAATCCATTCAACCTGCCTAAGAAATAAAAGTAACAGTTAAAAACTTTGTGTGACATGCTACGGGAAAAAGTTAATTTTGTGTGAGTTTTCATAATTCGGTGATCCCTACCCCAAGCCATATACTAGTTAAATTTTGAGTATAGAAGAAATTAGCGTTTTTTGCAAGGATTGTTAACAAAATATTCGCTCGGATGTAATAAAATCTATCTTATCGTTTCTTAGTTTCTTGTAACGTTATAAATTTTTCTCCTCTATTATGATCACAGTAAAATTGATGCAAAACTGTACGTAATCTAAACATTTCATTATAATAGGTTGAAAACTGTTTCATATTCTGATAAAATATTAATGTTTACTCAGTTGAGCATGATGCATTAAATTAAATGCTTCTGAGAAATAAGTCGTTATTTTACTTTTTTCCCTAAGAGAAAGTTACAAGCCATCTCCCAGACCATCTTCCCTTTTTAACATTACGGTGGATACAGAATAGAAATTTAAGTCCTTTATTTAATGATCGGGAGCGGTAGCTAAGTGCATCAACTGATGTCACTGCAGCGCCTCCCACCGGGAGGTCCTAGGTTCGAGTCCTGACGGCGGCAGGATTTTCGACACTAGCTTTGCAGCTAGGTCGAATTCCGTCGCTGTCTGGAGGAGAATTATAGCGGCCGGCTCCTCTGATCGGTAGATTTCCGTGGTTTCTCGGATCAACACCAGGCGAATTCCGGAGCAGTACCCTACCAAACGGGCCACGGACCGCGCGCGATCTTTCCTTCCTCTTCCTTGTCTTATCCTCTCGCTTTACACACACACTTACACTAACATGCACTACACTACCACATATTCCGGGAGACCGGTCGGGAGCTTAGAGCTTGTCTCGGCTGGGGCGGTGCCTCGCTGGTGGGAGAGTCCTGGTTAGGGGGAACCCCCACTAGCCGACGGAAGGTCGGCGCTGGATCTCGCCATCCAGCGGGGGAAGATCACCGCCATCTCCCGAGAGAAAAAACATGCACTACACTAACCGAACTAATGACCAAAGCAGTTGACGTGCCCGGAAACTTTAAAAAATCAATCAATTAATTTATTTAATGATGTCTGTCTCAAATGTTGTTCAAACGGCGCAGAAAATGCAATGAAAATTTGCATCATTCATTTGAAATCTCTGATTTTAGAAATTGGCGAAAGTGAAAAACAGATCTGTAAAATTGACATTATGTGGCTTTTGACTGTATCTGACGCAATTCCTCAATCTATCACTTAGTATATATATTCGTTTCTCACTTCCCTTCCGTGTACGTAAATGCAACACCCATACGGTATACCATTTCCAGTGATCATATTATTTGTAGATAAACTAATGCGTAAGTTATACTGAGATAAATTTTTATTGATGCAGGCATAAAATATCAAAAAAATGATTGTTTTGTGACTTGCAGATACCACATCCTCAAAATTGAATGATAAACCCGATGTGTTGAAAGAGGTGGTTTCCTTTGAGTTTATTCATTTTTACACTAGAACTCTGAAGCAGCGCCCATATTCATCTCGCCTTTTTCAGATTTTTTTTCAACTTTCATAGACAAATTATCTGTGGACATAAACTGTATTTACCGGTTTCGTAATTTCAATCAGTTTTTAAATGTCTGGCTGTGTACGTTTCTCGCCTTAATCTTGATTATGTAATTAGAAGAACCCGGAAGTTTGGCAAAATAGCTTTGCTATTATTCTTGTTACGATTTTGTGACCTTTAACTATAGGAATCACTGAATTGTAGTTCGGGGGTTGTTTTAGTAGATTTTCTTTTAGCTTCTGAAGTCTATTTTTGGCATTTTGCCATATTTGTGCCTTTTGTAAGCTATCTGTGCCTTTCCTGCGTTTTCGTCATTATTTTCCCTCCCCCCCTCCTGTCATCGATCTCTATCAAGCTAGAAACATATCTGCAAGCCTGGGCAATGTGAAGGCACGATTGTTTGTCTTTCTGTGAATGCGAAGGCTCCAGTGTCAGGGTCTGTTAAAAATCTGAAAGGGAAAGGGAGATGATACCAGTGAAGATTTTTGATATATTTGGTTGATGTTAACAGACTTGATCGCTCACAAGAAATCTCATCCTCTGTTTGTGTTCGACCTCTAAAAAATTTTGATGCAGAGCTGTCTGTACATGGTATACCCTTCTCAGTTCCTTCTTGTTCTATCTTTCCTTCTGGCGATTACAGAAGTGCGAAGAACGAAATCTATAATTCCGTTTTCTCTTATACCGTTTCAAGATTCAAAAGGGAGTCCATAATAGCATTTCGTGGAGACAAAGTCTCGAGTAAAATAAATTCGTAGTCATATTGGATGGTCATGTGCAATTATGATTACAAAGAAAAGAAAGTTTCCTCTTACGTGAGTGCTAATGTAAATTTTAGAGTTAGAATAAAAATGTTGATCATTTTATTATTACTTACTGGACACCATGAAGTGCCTGGGGTAAAGTTTGTTTCTTGTGATAACTTTAGTTATCAAATTTAATAACGAAGGGCTGGATTGGCCTTTTTGCGCCGTCAAAAGCTTCTCTTCGAATTTATGTGAACCAAATATTTTGTTTCAATAGAACTGCGATATCTTCTTAAAGATTTCGGGTTTTGCATGGTAATTAATAGAACCTTGATAACTCGACTAAAACTGAGTAAAAGCGCCCAAGAATCAGGGTGTACACAAAAACCCGGTTCGTTTTCACCCACTCAAGTTCATACTGACGATAGTTCGAATGGCATGACAGGGAACTGCCCAACAGCCGAGATTCTGCGACCGAAGTGCTGGCAAGGAGTCCTCACGTATCGCCTGAAGGAGGATGCGAACCGCTGCGAGCGGGCGGCCACTCTCAATTCGAGGCGCCAATATCGTCGATTTGTGTGCGATCTTCTCGTTGTTTGATGAATATTTCTCGGCTGGTTTATAACCGACATTGTTGAAGTGTGATTATATATTGGTTAATTGTCCAATTCTTGTCTAAAATATTCAAAACGCAATGTTTTTATGATATTGCTTGGCCATCGCCGCATGCATCGATGACAGGACGCCTCTTTCAATTGAACCACGACCTCTGAGCGCCGAACTGACGGAAATCTCTCCTACACCTGATTGCGCCTAGCCGTGGGCCGGAGACGGCTGAATCTGAAGGTAGCTGCTTTCGACTCCGCTTGACGATCTCTATGAATGATAATTTTGATGCTGATAAAATAATAATTAATTTCATCTGACGACACGATATTATGATAAACCGTTCTCAATATTTGCCAAGATGATAAATACAGCCTTTGCCAAGAACAATTAGAAACCATTGATCATAACGTCTCAAATTGTCGAATTCTAGCCAGTTCGAATACTTGAAAAGACACGATAGGGTGTGTAGTTACCTCCATCGGCAGATCTGGAACGCCCTCGAGTTCCAAACACTTCTTTCAAGTGATACGAACACTCACCAAAACCGGTAACGTCTGTTGGACTGTGTACAACGTTGTGCGTATACGACCTACAAATTCAAACTGATCGCACGATAGCGGTAAAGAAACCAGGCATTGTTACAATGGCGGCTCCTTGAGGTGGGGAAGGTAGGCGCTGCCTATCCTGATGTATGCGTACTAGTTTAATACATTTCATAATAATATAAAAAAATAATGGCTTTCACATTTTTTAATATAGTGTATCATTCATCTGCAAATATATAATGAACATTTCATTATCGTGGCACAACCCATATTTCCATTTCAACCCGTTGCCGTTGCGATGAGTCTCGTCTCTTCCCGCTGTGACATGCGCCTGCTTGCACCTCTCAGGGTATACACGCCGGGGCGCTGCCTCGCTTCGCACCGTATTCTGTTGAAAGGCCCCGTAGTGAGCACGGATGACTGGATGATTCCGATTTCCACTCACGTGTAAGCCGCGTAGCGCATATATTTACTGTTTTGTTGACGAGTTAACAAGCTGAGAAAATTCTTAGTATTTAGGAAGTATTTATTTTTTTCATTTTAAATTAGTATGCGGTGGATTATTACTATAACTTGATTTTTTTATACTTAAGATTTTATTCTACGTTAATATTGTGAATTTTACAGTAAATGAACTACTACGTACACCATTTTTTCGTCTTAATGTTGTAGAAAAGAGACAAATTTTGCACAGTGATCGACCTACTCCTATGTTGAGTACGTTATTCGTCGTGCTGGCGAGAAAAATGCAAGAAAATTCGATCCTTCGTGGTATGATTCACACAAATGGCTATTAGTGAAGTTAAAGCTAAGATTTATTGTTGGATATGTCTTTTGTTATTCATTAAGGAGAATACTTGAAATAGAGATGGATATTTTGACATAAAATGTATCAAGATCTATATAAAAACATGAAATGTCAAAATATCACATATGTAATTCAGTGAATATTAAACGTCTGGAGAAAAATTGAATCAGATTTCTGAATCATTGTCAGAGCAACACAAACTCGCAACACTTTTTAGGTTTGAATATCTTTAAATCGCGTCTGCGCGTGCTTCTTGGAGATAATGCTTTGGAAAATAATGATATTAGTGATACATTTGTTCACAAGCCGCCACAGTATTGTTATTCGGGATTTGGGGAAAGAACATGTCTACTTGTAGATTTTGCTGCGTCCCATGCGATCAAAAGTCTTAAATACGAGAGTTGAGAAATCGAGATCAGCCGATTGTGTGGCGTAAAAGTGCAGGTCGTCCCGATAGTTATCGGAGCTCTGGGATTTGTTCCGCAAACTTTGTGTAAGTACTTGCCAAAACTCTCATGTCATTCAAAAAACTGGGAAGTACTGGACTTTGCGCAAAATATGAGCTGGTCCCAGTAAAGCAAAGTATTATTGAGGCACCGACAGCCCCTAGATCTGCTCCTTACAAAGCTGTTTGCAACCCGGGGTAGGTTTTATATTTAGCCGTCTTACGTATCTTTAGACGTGAGTTATAGCAGTAATAGTAACGGTAGTAGTAATAGTAACGGTAATGCAGCAAGGTTGGGCCATTAGGCTATTTCTTTTGTGTTTTTTATTTTAGTTTACAGAAAAGTAATATATGTATATTGTACGAATTCAGCAAAACATTTTAAATCGGGGCAAAGAAATAAAAACAGAGATGTATAGATATGAGAGAGGAATTTAGCTGGTCCTTAGCCGGAAGCTGTCTGAGGCTGAACTCTGAAAACAGAGCTAAGAAAGTAGAGACGTTAGAACAGGAATAGTCAGCTTAGACCTTACATACATTTAAAATACGTAGATTAACAGATTTGCGTTTTCTTAGTGTTATAACTTCAGATAATCCAAACATGCGGATTCACAAAGTTCATGATTGTCTCTCTTTAATAATATGAAGATGGTAGCCTTTTGTCGAGAAGCGACTGGGGTGACATTTCGTGTTCAGTGAGAAAAAATATCTTTTGGAAGCGAAGAGACATTGTAGTGTTGCAGAATTTTTCGACATAGTGTGCTTTCTGTTGTGCATATTTTCGCGTCAAAACAGTGGAAAATAATATAAAACTCTAAAGTCTCAAAGAGTCAAGGTTTCTCAAAAGTTGGAATTTAAATCACAGAAACAGCACTATGAAAAGTCTCGAATCTCATTTATAATATATGTATTACGGTGATGTAAGTTAGCTTTTTGTAAACGGTTGTAAATGATGAATGAAAACATGGGGTTTCCCGTGAAGTAGAATTTCAGAAGCCGAAGAGACTGTGTGCGGTGCAGACGTTCGGAGCTGCGAGGAGCGTTGGACAGTCCCCGCCGAATTTTGTTTTCCACCTGTTGGCGAGGGCGAGGGCGAGGCCGTATTCCGCCCAGCGCTGTGCTTCCGCCCGGGCGTGCCCGCGCAGTCGTCGTGGGGCGAGCCCCGCCCAGGGCGGCCCCGCCCATGCCCGCGCTCCCGCGCACGGCGCACTTGCGGCTCCCCGCAGCACGCACGCCCGGACCTCCCCGGAGCTCTAATGAAAGTGTGTAATAGCTAGTCAGTTTTTGACGCTGCATTTGTGTTCAGCGGCCCCGAAAGCATAGGAGACATATTTTCACGTCAAAACAGTGCAAAATAATATAAAACTCGGGATGTTTTGTATCTTGAAATACTAAGATCCCCTCCCTTCCCCGAGCGCGCGCTTGTTGATGGAGCGCTGCGTGACCTTCGGTGGCGGTCTGTTACATTAAAAATATCCGTTAAGAACTGGTCGCAAAACAATCAAAATTTCTCAAAAAAATCCTTATCTAACATATGACAATATGTATATCATTGGATTCGTCTTTTTACGCTCTTTATGATAGACTGAAAAAATATGTATAGTTCCATTTTAAAAAACAAAGTTACCTCAAATATCTCGTAAAATACAAGTGATAAAATAGAAATAAATACACGTATCAATTAGCCCTATTTTCTCATGCACTTCCGTGAAAACTGCATTTCAATATCTTCAACCGTTCAAAAGTTACAGGAGGTGCTAAAGTTACGTGACTCACCCTGTATATTGGATAAAATTTCGAGAAAACCATAGCAGATAAAAGGCTGCGAAATATGTCGTTGAATTCTTGAGCAATTCAAATTTTAGGGACAAATGTAAGTATGTTTTATGAAGTAATACAAAACGTACTGCTTACATCGATGAATTATTACATCATGAACACCGTTAGCCTCATAATGACCGCCATTCGGCAGAGCATCGATTCAGCGAAGTTGTACGAGGGAACCTGGGATACCTGATAAAGCACGCATAAGAGCAAGTCTTCTAGTTGGCCGTTCAGCGTAGGGCGATGGTAATGTAGCACTCACCTGCTTCTCGAAGTCGAACCACAAATGTTAAACAGGGTTCATATCCAACTATTTAGAAGTGAGTGAATGAATGCAATTTCGCTGTCGTGATCATTGAAAACGTCCTGCACAGTCCTGGCAGTTATGTATGGCTCATTTTTCTGTTGGAATTTTCCGGTAGCAGCAGGGAACACTATCCACTTGTACAGATGAACTTAGACCTCAATACCGCCCAGATACTGGATAACTGTCAGTTCCATAATAATGAGCCGGACTTCGCTCACAACAATCAAACCTCCTCCACGTTCAATTAAGACAGGTGTGATAGAAGCGACAGTACCCTCGATGCATTGTTGTGAATGCACGGCATGTAATGACACTCCAAAAATCACGGATTTTCTTAGCCTGAAGATGTTCTTCACATAGCGCCGTGCATACGTTAGCATAATTTTGAGTGACAATCCTCCACAAATACGCAAATAAGAATTTCTAAAGAAAACTAATCCAATGTTTTTCTTTGATTGTTTTGATCGAAAGTTGTCATATATTACAGATCGTTTTTTCGTTTCTGAAATTTCGAAAACTGCAAAAGCGTTTTTTTCTGGAGCTGTGCCTCCTTAAATATTGAAGCTAGAGATTTGTTTCTGAGTGCAATCTATTATTTAATATTAGACCTTTTAAAATATTTTCATGTATACTTTTTCAAAATATCAGTATTTTTTTGCAATTTTTGAGAATTTTCTGAGCTGTCAGACTCGAGTGCCCAGTGAGTGCCTTGGAAGGCGCTGCACAGCCCCAGCGTGGAAAACCTAATGGTAAACACGCTGCCGTCGCGAACGGAAGGTCTCGGATTGGAATCCTGTCCGCGTAAAGCATTTTTTTCTTGGGCGATTTTTGTAACTATAGAGCACAATACACAACTAAATAGTAGAGGTCCATTTCTCATTTAACATTCACATTCATTATAATCACACAAAATTGATCGATTTTTTTCGATTCTCTAGGGTAGGGGTTCGCTTCGTTGCTTCTCAAGAGATCGGTGAAGTACCATTTGGATAGAAGATGCAATGCTATAATTTTAGGCAACCATTACAATTAATAAGAGAAATGATTTGCTATTGTAGTACTTCTTTTTCGGAAAGCCTGCATAATGACTCGTTTTGCGTCTGTGTATAAAGTGTAACCAAAGCTTCATTGTGATGCAATTTCTTTATTTTGTTTGTGAAAAACGGCATCGCTAAAAAGCATGAAGGCTTGGGGCGCGGCGTCGCGTCTCCTTTGTATGCGCAGAGCCTCCGCCGCCCTGCGCCACGGCATTTGCTATGCCCGCTGCAAGAGCGCGTGAAAGCCGCTCAGCACCTTCCACGGCGCTCCTCACCTCCGCCTTTGACGCCTGCTGAGCTTGTGGAAAGGGCGAGTGCAAAGTGCTACTTTTACAATACTCGTACAATGTCGATCTATTTTATTTACAAGTTATTGGTGATGTTTGGGTTCTTCGAAATCTTGCGTGTTAATAAACTGTCATGAAGTTGAGCTGAGAAGCATCTTTCCTAACCCCCGTACGACAGCGCATTTCATACGCATTTTGGCTATTTATATATTCTTTTAAAATACGTTTTTGTGATCCATGCCTTATCGTGTAGAGTTGAATTTGGTCTACATAAACGTTTCAAATCTTTTTAAAGCCTTCTAGACTTTCGAGCAATATTTGAAATCATACGTAACCCTGATTTTTAAAACATCCATCTCAGTAGATTGATCGCGAATCTGTTCGAAATGTACGAGATATATTTCGAATTCCCTGTGATGTTTCTTAAATATCATAGACTAAAATAATGTGCTCTTCATTGTATAGATACCGAGGTCTGCCCCGTAATGAATTATTGCACGTAATTTCATGGGGGTGTAATTTTGAGGTAAGCATCCTTTGACACAACTACGACTCAGTTTTTTCAGATACATTGACTGGCTTTTGGGAAGCAACGAGGTCGGAGGAATGCGACACCGCGAGAAACCGTCGGATGCACTTCGAAAAGCACCTTTCCTTTTTTCGTTAATAGTGAATGGAGAGTGAGTGTTTTATGAAATGCATTCTCACGATTATTGTAGATTTCCAGACAGTTTCACAACGTGTGTTTCATACCCTTCATTATTTGACAGAGGAAAGCGGTAATTTTCAAACAATGAAAAATTGCTGTATATGTTACTCATATCCGTGCTACACTCTGAATCTTTGTGCGTTGGCAGTGCCAGTATTAAATGCACTTCTTATGAGATGTATCCTAGAAGTCAGTCTTGTAGCCTCCGTTCTTTCTCGAACTGCACGAAGGGTGTACTTCTATGAATATCTATTACATTATACTTTTCATTGTCGATGTTAATGGTAACATTTCCATTTAGTTCAGATTTTCTTTCCTGTCCAAGAAATTTCTGAACAAACACAATATGATATAAAGCCAGTCTGTGAAGAGTTATCGTAACTGGTGGTTTTATTACGCTATATTCTTAAATAATGATTGGGAACTTCAATCAAAGCCGCGGATATCTGGAAACTGCAAATCACAATGCAGATCTGGAGATGACATGTTGTAGATAAAGATTTGATCCAAACTAGGAAGAATCAATAGATTCGCCATTAATACTTAGAAAATAGATAAAGTAAAGTCTTTTCTCTCAAGGGATTTCCTTCAGTTATTAATTAATCTAGTATGGTGGTGCTGCTGTTACTTCTTCTTCTTCTTCTTCTTCTTCTTCTTCTTCTGTTCATCTACCACTAGGGACACTAGGCGCTTAATGTAGGGTAGTAACCAGCTGCTTGAAATCTAGAACCTTTCAATATGTGAGCGAGAATGGCCAGAAACAGTCTGTCTTTGTGACTCCCTAATTTGTTCTGGCGGTTCCATACCATATTCTACCGAGTGTGACGTTGAATGCGTCTAGAATAGTAACTCGCTGAAGGGAAGTAAAGTGGTGCGTCGTCTTAGATTTACAAATTTATCGTTTGTTTCCCGTACTTCCGAATTTGAAGTGGAATAAGCGAGAGGCGTCGTGAGGGCCCGAGTTTTATCATCGGAAATACAATTGTTTCAATCCGCGTAGTTGCTAGCCGTACTGATCTCGAGTCGGAAGGCTCGCAATGATGGCGGGGCCGCATGGAGGATTTTGCCTCCAACTGCAGCCGTCATTACGGAGTGGTCATAACGGACGCACAACGAAGGTGCCTCTCGTGTGTCCGGTGACCCGGAATGCCTGCGTGACCACTTCGAAAGCGCGTTTTTAGTGGCTGGCCGCTGGGACACCGCTAGCCGAGACACGAGACTTTTGCGAGCAGCTGACTGTTCGTGGCTGATGGCCGGTCGCCTCTCGTTCCCCCGGACGAGCACGAGCTGTGGGGGACGGATCGGCATGCCCCCGCGGCAGGAGCACGTGACATGGCCGTTATTGTTTCTTTTCAGACGGCTTGCAAACATACCATATTGAGAAAAGGCTGGAGAATCGATAATTCTTGAAATCTCAATTGTGGAATAGAAAGTTTCATCGTGAAATCTCAATTGTGGAATAGAAAGTTTCATGTAACTTACGTTGGGTACTTTATCTTCGGCTGCTTCTTTCATTTACCAAAATTGGCCGAACTATTGAATAGAGCTGTTCTCCATAATTCCCTGACTAGTACCTTCGTTTAGAAAAGTCACTGAACGTTCGTATCGAACTAATACTTCTTTTCATTTTACTTTCTCACCTATTACGTTCTTACTCGGAAAAAGGAAGTAATGATGCGATTCCCGTCAAAGAAATTAGGATTGTCAGGCCATAAACTCGAAAACAAGCAGTTAAATATTGTTCCTACTTGTAGTAAATTACTTTCTGACACGTGTAGTCAGAATCAATATTTTGTTGGTTCTTGTACTGAAAAATTGGTTTACGGTAAAACGTTTGTCTAACAGTCTGTGGTCAACACTAGCGTCTAAGTCGTTAAAACTATTTTCTCAAACTGACGTTACCAAGGCCGTGAGAATTTGAAACTAATTTTTTGGTGAGAGTACTTTACGTATACCTTCAACGTATTAAAAGTTTCTCAAAAATGGCTCCCAGTTTTTTGGATTATTTTTTTTTCTTCGCATAGACCGAAAACGTTTAAAAAGAATAGTGCAGTTCCCATTTTCGTTGAACTCGCAAAATTTTCGAAAATGGCAAAAGCTCAATTTTTTCGGCTTGTTCCTACAACTACAACATAGAAGAAACGTTTTAAAATCAGGTGTTAAATTCAAATTTTCAAAAATTTGAGTGATTTTCGTGCAATATTGTGAAATATAGGCATTTTTAAAAACAAGATTTTTTAAAAAAACTGATCCATTTTTTTTCTGGAATAGAGTAAAGTGTGCTTATGAAAATGACGCAGCTCCCTTTTTAGGTGAACTCTGTATTTTCAAAAATTGCGAAAAATTAACATAGTAAAACTACAAAATTGATTGTAGAATTTTTTCTTTATGAAAATATGTTCTTTAAATTTAGAACTTGAACTAAAATATAAAATCTCTGATTTTTGGGGGAAAGTAAATGTAAATGTGCAACTTCTTTCAAAGCGACTGGAAGATCTAGTTTACCTGTGAGGCGAGGGGTGTAGGAAGAACATGAAATGGCGTGCTAAACCTAAAACCTTGAATTCGAATCTGAGTGGGAAAAAAATTGGTTGGAAACCCTTTTGCATGTTCAAGTAATTTTATAATATTGCGTATCCGTTACAAATCATGCGAAAAAATATGCTGTTGTAGACCCTCTAATTCTTGTACGAATTCATGGAAGCTAACAATTATATACGACTCTTGGGAATCTGTGCCAATACGCGAGGCGGCAACCATGTTTATTCATGTCAACTCCAGTTTTGTTTACTTTGAAGTACCCAGTTGTTGTATGATCTTTGGGAAGACGCGTACGGCAAAATCTGTTTTGTCATAGGTGTAGCGTAAAGATGCCCTTCCCAAACAATAAACAGTGAAGATAAGGACTAGTTTCCGTGCACGAGTACTGGGAAAAGGGCGAGAAAGCAATCCGGAGTGTAGTGGTGGTGTGCGGCGCAAGCGTGCCCTTGGCCGTGAGCGCGCTCTGCAGGCGGAGCGGTCGCCTCCCTTCCGCCACCCTTTCGCCGCCCTTCCGCCTCGCGGAAGGTCGCCCATTGTCGCTCGATTGCCGCCCCGCCCGCCTTCGTGGTGTGCTCAGTTCGGCCGGGCTATTCGGTAAACGGACCGTTGCCGCACAGTTCGGAGCGAGCCAGCAGGCCAAGTTCTTCCTTCAGGGAAAATCTCGTTTGCTCCGTAAAGAAGCGAAACACTATCACCTACTAGTTTCTCTTTCGACCTTCTCTCATTCGTCGGCCAAAATGAAGCGTCTGTCTCTGAAAGAGGCTTTTAACGAGCGTTGTGGAATATCAAGTTTACTTTTCGTACCAACTATAGCAACACGACATATTCACGGACGTGGGACAGATATGGCTGTAACTCTTCAAAATTCTGTCGCAGAATACACCATTTTAAATCTATGATACACGTACATAACAGAATTTGCTTAACTAGAACAAAAAGTCAGTCTTTGACGTACGAATGAAATGTTGAAACCATGATAAAGAAAATTTAAAAATGGTGCTGACCAAATTACCACCAAGTGGCCAAAATTCTTATGGTGTTTCGAAATTAGTACGCCAAAGACAATTTGGTACGAGTTGCTTACGTTATTTTGTAGCTCTAATTCACGGAAACTTAAAAGTATGGGATCATTCTCAATATACGAGGTACCAGCCATGTTAATTAATGTCGCTCCAAGTATTTTGTTTACTTCGCAATATTCAGTTGTTGTATATGATCATGACAGATTAGACTTTCCCGTACGCGAACCGCGAAGTAACACTTTACAATCAATAAACAGTGAAGGTAAGGACTAAACGTGTGACTCGAGATGCATTACGAGTATGGCATTAAGTTTACTTAGTGAACAATGGAAACGTTCTACAACAGTATCGCTATCATATTGGAGCACACGAAACATTCTGTATCATTTGTCGAGTCATTTTCTTTTTTTCCGGAAACTATATTTTGTGTGACTTTAGTGGAGACTACAATTAATCTTCATGATAACATTAATAAACAATATTTTCGGATTATTGTTCCTTTATTCATTTGAAGGTTATTTTGTGTTGCAGTGGGGCAAATGCAAAATCGAAACATGTGGCAAACGTTTATTTGCTCCCGGACTCAGTACTAAAGGAAAGTATAATAATTATTTTACTTGCTCAAATCGAACATAAAACTTTAAATAATACAGGTATAAGTGGTACTACTGTTAGTACGTAGTTATTATTAAGTTGCTCTATTCTAAGTACTACTAAGAATTTATTGGGTCATACAAGAAGCTCAGTCTGAATGCCGCTCTATTTAGGCGCGAATGTTCAATTGTGAAAATGGAGTGCAATACACGAAAAAATACTTTTAATATCAGATTGAAATTATTGATACAGCATATGTGCCAATACCCAAAATGTTTTCTCATGTTCGTTGAATTTGTTGTTCGTGGAATGTTTCTGAGCCAGAGATGGACAAGAAGTGAACGAATGCGAAGTAGCCAGCGCCGGCCAGGACTACGCTTCCCCTTCCGCTCAGCTAGCCTATTTTTTTGTTCTTATAATTATCCCTGATCGGCCTTACAAAGATTTTTAACAATTTTTTGCATCGATAACAATTTTATGACTTTTCGAGGGTCTTCCAAGGAGGGACCTTTCATTAACATCTTATTAATTTAACACTAGAAATGTATACAACAATAGAGTTTATATTCTGACTTGAATGTGAGAGGAAACAGCTTGTAGTAATAATTATTCTGCTATGATGGCAAATTATGGAGGATGAAGGAGATGTTTAGTATGACGGGTCAGCAAGCCTGCGCCGCCAGCGGAAGGCCGGTGCCCCCACCCGCTCCAAGAGGCACAGTCCCAGCATGGAGGAGCGAAGGCAATAACTGTGTTCAAAAGTACAGAGGGCTCGTTCTTCAAGGTTTTACCCTTTCTAGCGGAATACAACTGCAACATGAGTGATACTGAAATTACGGAAATTAAAATTAACATTATAAATTTAAATCTTGCTTTCTTAAGATATGAAACTAATGTAACATATACAATTTTACCTTGTTTAACACATCGCAAAAACGAAGCAATGTTAGGTATCTTAACTGCATTCTTTCCTTTGCTCTTACGATAAATCTCTCAAAGGCGCCTCCCCGGCCGAAATAACAGCCGTTTATGAAATAAAATTCTTTGCTTGACACGAAGTACTATTTTACGAGTTCAAGGCTGTTTTCTGAGATGCACGCGTTACGACAAGCATTTTAGTTTCTCCAGGAAGCTCTTAGGAACGTGCTTGACCAGGCGGAGTTATTGTTTGAAGGATGGTTGTGAATGGCAATTTGCCCTGATCACAAGAAGCTAATATTGGTGCAGGTCGACAGTAAGCCGCGGACAGCGCACTTTCGTTCATGCAGTAGACCGTGGACCTCCAAAATACCAAGTGTCCGTTCGCTTACTATTCTCAGTAGGCTCCGGTCCCAGTAGCGCATTTGGGATAAAGAGAGGTGATAGAGTGCGCTGCATAAGCATAAACTTCATTTTGTAGACCATTAACTTGTAATTTGTAGGTCATTTACGGAGCGCTTACGACAGTGATTGATCTAGCAGTTGTTCCACTATACTCGACACGATGCTCTCTGAAGCGAGTGCATTCGCAGGGTACTGAATAAAAATAGATTTGTTCCGGGTGTGCCTGAGTGAGACGTGCCGTTCTACTGTTGAATTTCATTGCCCTTGCATCCTCAGGCCGCTTTTACTGCGCGCTTTCACTCTCATCCTCCGGGCTTCCGGAAGGTCAGGGTCTGGCTTTGCGGCACACTGGTACAAACTGGCCACTAACGTGGCCATAATTTGAAAATTGAAAGCGAGTGTTCCGAATGTTCAAATATCAAATCTTGTTCTGAAGACATTGGAGCAAAACACTTCAGCTCCGAAATAGCAAGTTACATTACAAGTGCACTAATCTCCTCGCGCACGCGTTAAGTATACTATTTTTTTATCACACTGTGTACGAAAGTTGTTTCGCACACTATTAGTTGAAATGGGAAAAAAAACTGTTTTGCGCACGCAAAACAAGCGTGAGAACCGTATTTCGCGTACGGCGTGCTAAGAAGGTACTTCAACTGTCAGTGTCTTCCTGGCGGTCTTTTACCAATTCCGTTCCTTGATTCGCTGGAATTCATTGATTCTTGTCGGTGATATTTATGTAAAAGTTTTTTAAAATATTTCATATGGGTGTTTTTTGTATTTTCGAATAGAAGACACTTGTGACGATAAATTTGTTTATAAGAACTGTCTAATCTTTTTATATTAGGTATACATTAATTCTAATCTTAGCCCGTAACATTAGTAATGAATATTGTGGATTATACGAGTATTTTTTTGTTTCACATGTTACCACCTCAACATTTTTTAAAATTTACAGATAGAATGTTCCTGTTCAAAATATTTTCTAGACATTTATTTGCACATATCTGCAACTTTTGTTTAGTCGTCATTTTACTGCAATGCTTCATTGCAAGATTTGAGACTTGATGCAAGTGTCATGGTTACCGTGGGGGAATCATTTCTCAGTATATTTTTTCGATTTCTGTATTCATAATTCGACTTAAAAATTAATAGAGCAAAATAGAGGAAATCGAGATTCCGGAGCTCAAGAAAAACGTGCGTAGATTCTGCTTCTCGACCATACGGAATGCAAATATCAAATAATGGGTCCTTGTACAACTTCCGTGGCATCAGTACCGGGTTACATGAAAATAATACATTATTATATTGTAATATAATTGTTATAATTAATAGTGGTGTGCAATGTGAGGAAATGGTTGGCACGGGTGGCGCATGTGTTGGTTCCGCCCTAAGTGACTTTGGCTCTCGGCGCTCGTCGCCGCTCCTTCCTCCTCAGCGCTCGCAAGGCGTGGTGGGCGGCGCGACCGCGGGTTCAACGGCCGTTGGGTCAGCGCAGCAGCGGTCGCCGATGCGAGGAACCGCGCGGCTCGTCGTCGGCATTTCCCCCTTCCCCCTTCCCCGTCGAGCCTGCTTCTCCGCGAGCGTGGTTGCCGCGCAGTCCCTGCCCCTGCCCCTGCCCCTGCCCCTGCCCCTGCCCCTGCCCCAGCCCCTGCCCCAGCCCCAGCGCCGTTCTGAAATTGCCACATCGCTTCGTTCTACTCAATTCTACTCGACGGGCACCGATAGGGCCGCGTCCACAGCCGGTGCCTGCTACTCGGCCGGTCAGCTAGCCACTCTGCCTGGTACCATTTCTTCTTTCGATCTCTGATTTACACGCTTCTCTTTCACTTACGAACTCTGGCGAAAAGACAAAGAAAAATAATGCTCAGAACCTCCCACACGTCTCTACCGTTCGTTCTTACGAAAGCGTTATTGCAAAGAAAACTTGCAGCTAATACCGCTAACTCTTAACGTAACTATGCCTTTCGGAACAAACGGCGTTGCTATCATTGGCTAGGTGATAAATCTTTAATAAAATAACCACCCACTATTTATCTATACAGGCATACATTCAATGTACTACAGTCACTCGTCATTGCTGGCAAAACAAGCATAACCTGCTCTCATTCATCACAATATCCACAATCACTAACCTTAACACGCCCATAAAATTAATTGCGCAAACGAAATTAGCGGCATTCTATTCAGATAAGCTGAAATAAGGTTTAGTAGGTAATTACGAACCTCATTTTTCTTAAAACTTCAAAGTCGTTCCACCGGCTGAGATGGCTCAGTTCAACGACTGTTAGTTGCAGCGCCTCTTACCGGAAGGACCTATAGCTCGAGCCCGGCGGTGGCGGATTTCCGACACAAGCTATATAGGTATGTCTCTCTCAGCCGCTTTCTGAAGGAGCTTCCAAGCGGCTGGCTGCTTTGATCGGTAGTTCTCCTGGGATTCTTCTATCAATACCGGACGAATGCCGGAGCTGTACCTTAGCAGACGTCCACGGACGGCGCGTAATCTTCTCTTAGCCGTCCTTGTTCCTTTTACTCTCCCCTTGCACGCTCACACGCTCACACGCACGCACAATACTACCACATATATTGGGAGACCTGTCGGAAGTATAGAGCTTATCTTGGCTGGAGAGATATCTGGAGGGGAATCCCCGCAAGCCGACGTGTACGTCGACGTTGGATCTCGTGTTTTGAGCGCGGGGGGGGGAACCTCCTCCTCTCGGCTATTACATGGGACTAATTACTAAGTAGTTGTTAAGTTGTTACGCCCGGAAACACGAATTTCGTTCCGTATGACAAATAACATCGTCAATAATCATCAATAATATTAATGCTGCAAATGTTTGTGCAGACAATGCGACTCGGCTGTGGTTGCGGCGCATGACAAATGCGGCGATCGCTGATGCATTGGAGATTGCCGGACCGTTTCGGAAGCATTCATCTATATATATAAAAGAAAGTCGTGTTAGTTACACTATTTATAACTCAAGAACGGCTGCACCGATTTGGTTGAAAATTGGTGAGCAGGAAGCTTAGAGCCAGGAGACGGACATAGAATACTGTTTATCCCGTTCGACAGCGTTCCTGTGTGAGAACGCACGTTTTTGCACGTTTTCGCACGTTTTCGCACGTTTTCGCACGTTTTCGCGTGATTTCGCATGTTAGCGGTCATTGTTGCCTGTTGTAACCCATTGTTGTAACGCCGCACTGATAACAGAAGGCGATAATGAAAGCCGCCTTTCGTTCGCCGTTATATCTATATATAGTCGTGTTAGTTACACTATTTATAACTCAAGAACGGCTGTACCGATTTGGTGAGCAGGAAGCTTAGAGCCAGGAGACGGACATAGGATACTGTTTATCCCGTTCGACAGCGTTCCTGTGTGAGAACGCACGTTTTCGCACGTTTTTGCGTGATTTCGCATGTTTTCGCATGAAGGTACTTAACTGCACCAAAATACAGGAACAATAATGAATGATTAATCTACTTTTTTTTAATTTGTATTTTCTAATAAACAATTTAACTTAATAAATTCCAAAATCTGCTTATTTATTGCCTTTAACAGCCGGTCCCTACGATTACAGCTTTGTATTTCTCTCTTAAACAAAAATCAATTCCAAAAAAAACGCTCTGCTGCGTAATAGATTTTTTAATTATCTATTTAATATCAGAGCGTTTTTTTAAAATTCTTCTTTGTTTGAGAGAAAAACACAAATCTGCAATTGCTTTATTATCACGAGTGCAACAAGGATAGTACAGTTTCTCACAGTGAGTGCGACGCGAGAAAAAGATGGGACCGGCTGTTTAGGCGGAACAGCGTTCGCTGGATCAGCTAGTATCTATATATATAAAAGAAAGTCGTGTTAGTTACACTATTTATAACTCAAGAACGGCTGTACCGATTTGGCTGAAATTGGTGAGCAGGAAGCTTAGGGCCAGGAGACGGACATAGGATACTGTTTATCCCGTTCGACAGCGTTCCTGTGTGAGAACGCACGTTTTTGCACGTTTTCGCGTGATTTCGCATGTTAGCGGTCATTGTTGCCTGTTGTAACCCATTGTTGTAACGCCGCACTGATAACAGAAAGCGATAATGATAGCCGCCTTTCGTTCGCCGTTATATCTATATATAGTCGTGTTAGTTACACTATTTATAACTCAAGAACGGCTGTACCAATTTGGTGAGCAGGAAGCTTAGAGCCAGGAGACGGACATAGGATACTGTTTATCCCGTTCGACAGCTTTCCTATGTGAGAACGCACGTTTTTGCACGTACGCAGTGCAACAAGGATAGTACAGTTTCTCACAGTGAGTGTGACGCGAGAAAAAGATGGGACCGGCTGTTAAGGCGGAACAGAGTTCGCCGGGTCAGCTAGTTGAGAATAAGTCTTTCTCGGGAAGGGTCGCGAATTTCAGGAGCCACACAGCTCAAAGAACGCGTTCGCAGAAACTCTGAAAACGGTCGTGTAAAAGAGGTGGTAATTTTTATCTTCGGATAACGCTACAGTTTGCCTTGTGTCGCGTATGGCATCCTAGGCTGGCGGGTTTGTCATCATTTCTATCCTCTAATCCCTACGCTTTGCCCCAACGGTTAGTTTTTTTTTTATCACTACTCAGCAGCAGATTTGCGTGATAAAAATTGTATGCTTTTTCCCGTCAACTTGTTTTCTTCGAGTAAAAAATAATGTTTGATGGCTTGTTATACTGTGGATGATAACATTTTGGGATTGAGAGTTGGCAGGGGTTTTAAAGTGGCGTCTGCAGTGCCGGGCCAGACGGGTCGTTATTATGGCCTCCACGACCTGCGTTGCCGAGGAAATGTACATGATGCGGCTGAAGAACGAAATGTGGCTAATGTTAAGAGTTGCCGGTTTCCTCGAACATTAGAGAGTTGGCGTAAATAAACTTGTATGAATGATGATGAACCGCTCGTTTCGAACTTCAACCGACTAATGTTGGCATTAGCCACAGGACACTGGTTAAAGTAAAGTGTCAGTGTGAGGAGTTTTGTCTATTCGCAAGTACTAGTTTGGCATAAAAATACTTTCGAAATTATGCGTTGCACAGACTGGAAGTTCAATGTAAATCGAGAAGGCCAAACGCGGGAACCTCTTCGCCCAAACTCGTCATTGCGTATCGAAGCGTCAGCTGAGCTGTATTAGTGAGATTAGATTAGATAAATGGGTTAGTTGGGTTGGATTAGTTGATGTCTTGTAAATAGAAATTCACGACAGGGAACTCGAAACCACATCTTATCATTCACTTAGAAATTTAATTGCATTACAAAATGATGAAACCTTTATTTTGCAGTATTAATTGTTTATAGTCATTCTTGCATATTACGAAATAGTAATTCAATACAAAGCTATTTTTTAGCCTCTTGTGGTATGGATTATGGTCCATCAAAATCAAAATGTAAACTTCAAGTTCGTATTTCGTGACGGTACATCATTCGAAACAAGCTCATCAATTCTCTCCTTACTGTAGACTAACTAAGATTTTCTTATTTTCTACCGTCTCGCTGTATTGTCTCTGGTTCTACGCTACGGGTCTGATGACTGCTGCACTCTCGTGATGGTTTCTGTAATTACGTCTAGTTGTAGACGCACAAAAAGCAATGGTATTTGAATTGACATTATTGACGCTCGTACGTCCAAATGTGCTTCCAACTCCATTTGGATTGTGAAGAGCAAATGCACTTGTATCATGTTAGAACATTTTCTGTGAATTGAACTATCGATATTGCGATCTATATATCGATCTTACAATGTTTACATACTTCAAAGACTAATGACGACCATCCCCTAAGCAAGGCGATTTCTGCTTCTCTTCAATGGTTGCCGTTTCTGGCCTCATGTTTGTAGTTTTGCAAAGTTTTATTTTGAAGGATGTGGCGAAAATAAAATGTGTTATCATGCTAAGCAATGCCCGCCCCGCCCCGCCCCGCCTCGCGGCCGGTGCTCACGCCGTCTAGTGGCTGCACCCCGCTCCCAGGATGGGCCGTATTAATGAAGCGCGTTGAACGCTGGGATCGATCCCCGTTCCCGCGCGTGACATGGACGAATGACCTCCGGCGTAGGCCCGCGCCTCAACGCAGTTGTTCACGCAGAGGCAATCGGGGCTCGGGAGCCCAGGGCCGCAGCGAGCTTCAACTGTCCGGACCACTGAGGAGTGTCCACCCTCAGGGTTGTGCTGTGTGGATGGAGGCGGAGTTTTAACCCTTGAGGGCCCTCTGTACAAAATGGAAAGGCAGT
Source organism: Teleogryllus occipitalis (assembly GCA_011170035.1). Lineage (NCBI taxonomy): Eukaryota > Metazoa > Arthropoda > Insecta > Orthoptera > Gryllidae > Teleogryllus > Teleogryllus occipitalis. The sequence continues at coordinate 255,832 of BLKR01000111.1, read as the reverse complement.
ACGTGCAAAGCATGCTAGATACCCCCTTAGTACCTCACACAATTTTCAACTGTTTTTTAACTTTAAATAAAGACAATTAAAAAAAACAACAACTGATATCGCATATTATACAGGCTTTCTACTTGTTGAAATGAAATGAAATGAAATGTTATCAGCTTCATTCACTGACATGAGAGCACGTTATGTTTCTGCCATACACAATGCAACACGGCAGACAAGTTTCCGTTTGTTCAGGCCATGAAAACTAATTATTGAAATGACTGACACTGGATTACTTCGAAAGGAATACTAGTAACGAGTACAAGAAACTCCATATCGCTAGAAGTTTTCGACTTTCAATTCTTTGGAAATGTCTAACGCCTGGATCTCGCTGATGCGTGCTCCACGAAGCAGCTCAAGGGCCGTGCGCAGGAGGAGTGACTGACTTTGTTGACCGAAGTTCCCGCTTCGCCACAATCGCCTTGTGCCCAAAGCGCCGTTTCCACGAGCTAACCGGACGACCCTCCTGGCCAGCAAATGGCGGCGTGGAAACGGTTCGCTATCCTAGGATAGCGGCTTCGTCTGTTCCACTTGCCGGGTGCGCTTGTACATTTTGAGACTGGACAGGAAACGGCAGCCGGCAGTGTGGGGTACCGCCGTGCAGAAGCTAGATGCCTTACATTTCTTCTCTTACAACAAAGTTGTTTAACTCCACCCTTACAGAGAACTTCACTCATAATATTCGCGAGCTTTTTTACAGCTTCCCTTTTAATATTTTCTCAGTGTACTTTTCTCGTCCATCATTAAAATATTACCGTATTTTCTCGAATGTAGGCTTCCCTATTCTTAAAAAAATGACTAGTAAAACTGGAGGGGGCTAATGTGCCATCTCGAAATGAAGCGAAATAATCTATCAAAAATTGGTCATTTATTTTTCAATTTTACAAATGGATAGAATTTTTTATTTCTGACCATCCTTCCCGCCTGTGAATTTACTGAACCTGCTGACTATGAAATTTGCAGGAAATCAGCAGTGTTTAAATAACATTTTTGCCACGAGTAACAGCACATTGCGAAGTACATATCGAAGCTTTTCGAAATTTTCTTCAGAAAAACTGGAGGAAGCTTGTACGCGAGGGGAGCCTATAGTCGAGACAATGAGGTAATTCATCGTGCGCGTCGCCATTTTATTTTCTCGCCTTTCTTAAGCTGGCTTTACACGTGCAAGAAAATGGCGAGCAATATTATTTCGCAAGAAAAGTTGCTAATGTAAACATTGCGGCAATAAATATTTCTGATTTTGGCAATATTTCTTGCTAGATATTCCGGTCGTAATGTAAACAGGCGTGTTTCCGTCCTTTGAAAGATATTGCCGGCTGTTGCTGGGACTAGAATTGTATTGAAGTCTGAGCAAGATATTGCTGGTAGAAACCAATGATGGCCACTGTCAGATGCGCAGGAAGTACGGTTAAGGTAGTACATAGACGTATTATTTTAAATTGTTGTATGCGTTTTTTCGTAAAATGGGTATGTGAAAAAGATTTAATAAAATAAATGAAGTAATAAATATTACAAGTCCTCTATGGTTGATAATAGAATGGTTCAAATTTTGGTTTAGCTATAGATGCTCCCTAATTATTAATTTTATGTTAACAATTATCAAGATTCCTAATCTAAGATTTAGATATTTTAAGATTAATCTATAATACATCAACAGTAGGTAAAGGACATTTTAAAACTTTTTACTGAATTAATAATCGCGCTTTTTATAAATAGAAAATTACTTAGAACCCACGTTAATCGTAGTAAAAAAAAAAAAAAAAAAATGAGGCTCCTGAACCGAATTTACACAAGCCCCTTTTCTTTTCGTCTTAAAATACAGTCGCATGTCTTCACAAAACGTTTCTTTGTCTCTTTATTGAGCACAATAATTGCGACCACTACTCGCATATTCTCCCTTCTGCCATGTCAAAGTGAGATATAACCTCACTTAAGTTGACGCGCCATTTTCCTCGTGGCATCACCAAGCACGGCAAGAAAAAGTTCTAATGTAAAACGATCGGCAATATCTTGTCGGAAAGATCTTCCTCCCAACTTTCTGGCAACATATTGCCCCGTCTTGTTCTTGCTAGTGTAAATATGACCGCAAGAAACAGCAACAAATTGCTGAAAGATGTTAAACCTGTTGCCTATGAAACCTATTGCTAGTGTAAAGCCAGCATTAGTATATCCGTAGCAAATACGAAAGTATTGTAATGCTGCGGCAAAAATCTATTATCTTTCGACAAAACAAAACAACAACAAACAGACAAAAATCTCGTATTGTGGGACCCTAGTATCGAAAAAGTAGATAAATTTTGTTCCTATACTGTGTCCGAATACGTTCGTCAAAGCTTGCAATAGTAATTAAATGGTTAATTCGATCAATTTAGCCAATTTTGAACAAAATTGTATTCAAATATTTGTGTATCGATGCAGTGTGAAATTATGGGATTTTAAACAATTTACAAGCGGAACAGTTTAAGTAGCTTACTTCGTTTTAATAAAAGTTCTTTAAACGTTTTTATTACACCTGCTATGTCTGTAACGTCGATCACCTGTATTCTGAAAATGACGTACGAGTAAATTGCAACGCAATGTGAAAGTAGTTCGAGCGCATTTTCTTCGAAGATGATGTCACAACTGCGATTATCCGAGTTTGGAACTCAATATTACTCGTGTATTGAACACTTACTTAGAAATCCAGGCAATGGCTTACATTAAGCTCAGGTCACCAGAAAAATATTTTATAGCTTCTTCCTACCTCAGTCAAACGCCTTGACCGACCACCAAATTCGTCGTGAATAGGTACAACATTGCTAGTTCTTCTTTTGTCATAAAAGTCTTAAAGTGCCTTCAGGAAGATTTGCGCATGTTTTCAAGATGAGATTGCGTGGAAAGTATAGGGAATATACTTATTGTTCTAAAGTTTTCTACTTTATTTGAAATATTCTGTCATTTTTATGTAGTGAATGACTTCCTCTTAACAGGAGTGAGTCCTTGATACAGAAAAATTGATCGGCGACAGAATGTCTGTGGTCAACACTTGCACCTAAACCGTTCAACCTTATTTTCCCCAAAAATTGATATTCCCCGATCGGTTTGGGCGAACTCGGAAGCCCCACGAATTTGAAAGGGATTTTGTGATTTTTTGAGGGTACGCTACATAAAGCCTCAACAACGTCTTAATTTTTTTTTTCAAAAACGGTTCCATATTTTCTTATTTTTCCCTCAGAGAAAAGGACGTTTAAAACAATGACGCAAAAAGTACGCATTGTCGGAGAACTTTCCTTTTTTGATAATTGCAAACAAAAAAATATTAACATTGCAAAATTACAACATTGATGATAGACAGTTTTTCCTTAATTAAATCTCTTTAAAATTAGATCTTGAAATAATGTAAATGAAAATCTCTGAATTTTTGAAAATTGCAAACAAAATGTTCAGCTGTGAGGCTGGTGCTGTAGGGTTAACATTACTGGCGTGTTAACTCTAAGTATGGGTTCGAATCCCAGCGCGGAGTGAAAATTTATGCTGGTTGGATACAAATTTGCCGTTCATTCAGTATTATAATACTGGGTAGCCGTTACAATAATGCGAGAAAGTATGTGCTGTTGTAGCACACCTAGGTAATTTCCGTCACAGACAGCACACTGTCACCCTCGCCCGCTTCCCCGCATCGGTTCCGGGAGCAGAGTTTTGCAAACGCATTTCGGCGTTGGACCAAGGTCAGTGTCTGTCCCGGACAGAGCTACTCCTGAAAATTATCTGCCTGTCTCTTTCACCTTCCTCCCAGTATATATGGTTAATTCAGCCATGTGACTGACACTCGTTTAGGCCCCAAAATGGAGGGTGGGGTGCGAATCGTGTAGAAATGATTTATTTATTTATTTATTTATTTATTTCACGAACGTGGCTAACTTACGCTGAGACTTGTGATGTTCCGTATTATTTTGATCATTCCGCCAACTGGAAAATGTTTCAATTACATTTCAATCAATTTCTTTATTTCGTACATGAATTGTTTTTTAAAAGTATAATGGAAGTGAAGTTCTTTGCGTACGACGATTGTTTGTTATTCCTAATATACCTTCGAGGTCCATTGACTCACTTCGAATTTTTCTATCGGGAATCTATTTTAATGTTATCACACGCTTTTGGGGATTATTGTAATCAATTCTTAAAATATTATTTTGAGTGAGGAAATCGGAAGAACCCTAAGTCGAAACTAAGTCGAACCCTCATCTCAAACTACTGTCGCTGAACTGCTACTTCCGAGACATTGTCAGTTAGCGATGCCTACCTTTGGCGATGTTTCAATAGCCTTCGAATCGTCCATTGTTCTGAGTAGAGTTCACGCCTCCGCCTTAAGGGTCGCTTGTATGGTCAGTGTTATTTACCCAATAATATTGCGTGAAGACTGGCATCTCTCGCGCGGTCCAATCAATGTGTAAATGTAATGAAGGGCCTTCGCGATGTAAAAAGTTTGTCGTTTTTCACGATATATGGACGTAACATTCACCTTGGGAAATATGTTTTCTCTGACATATAATCTTGAGTTCTCCCATAGTTGACTATCCTTCAGTGGCGATTCCGCATTCGACAGAATATTTATTATATTAAGCCCATCCCAAAAGAGGACGACGACGAAATACCAAATAAGGGAAATGGAAAAGGGTAGTGAAGGAGCTGCTAGCAAAGCGTTCCCCCATAGAGTTGTGCCTTCAATTGATCTTCAAAACTTCAGTGAAGAACAGCTATCAACAAGGACACGAGCGATTGACACAGTGTTCTCCGCGACTCAAGATACCTAGAATGAACGAAAATTGTTCACCATATCTGCAGGCCTCTCACGCGAGAAGAGTGCCCTTTCACGTTACCGACAAGTCTTCTATAAAAATTAGTTTATGTCGCTTAATATAGTGTGCGCACCTTGAACAAGTGTCCTTACAACATGGTGATCGTGAAGGGCCCTCTGCAAGCTACACCCAAGGCAGAGGAAAAGTGCAGTGCGCCCGCGACGCACCCCTTTCCTCCTGGACTGGCGAGCTGGATCGTGGAAGAAAAGAGTTGGCGCGGACGACTGCTGCCTACAACACGGGGATCGCTTTTCGCTCCCTGGAGCGCGGGGCAGTCGCGGGTTCTCAGTAGGCGGCCGCGGCGGTGCAGGAGCGCTGTGAGAAACACCGGGACCAAACCGACGGACGTCATTGCTGATCATGCTGCGGCCTCAGTGGGGCTCTATATTTTCTATTTCCTAGTACCTGCCAATTTTCATAAATGTCTGGAACGCCTTCCGAGATGCGTGTCTTCTGTTAAGTTTTGATCGGTATTCGCCTACGTCACACCTCAAAGTATATACGTTAAAAAATGTATGAAAATCACCCATCTGCTCTAAAGGCCGTGACAAAAAAGCAAATTTTGTGTAACTGCTATTAATCAGTATTAGAGGATGATATCCTTCCCTGAACTACAGATCTCTTGTAATAAACGTTTTATCTTCTGGCCTCAGGAGTGCTGTTAAATGTGCTCAATGAACACAGATGAAGAAACGCTGTTAGTTTCCGGAGCGATAAAGAATCGATTTCCCTTCACTTCAAACAGCGGTTTGTTTAAAACTCAAAGTAAATTTCCTCATAGCTGTTCCTGTTCTATGTATGGCTCGACAGCGCTAAAGACCTTGGTTGACCAGCGAGAGCGGTGTCACAGTCTCCCGGCCATGAGATAGGGTGTTCGTGTGGTTAGCACAAAGACATTCCTTCACCGTATACACTGGTCTTCATAACCTTAGGATGGGATTTCTCATTGTCACACAGCAATAGATACTGGGACATTTGTAAGGAAAACACACGGTATAATAATTTGCTCGGCCGGGAATCGAACCCGAGGTTGCGCCGTGGAAAGCGGTCACGCTAACCAAGCCACTGAGGGAGGCTTCCTATTAACATCTAAAGAAAATACATTTTCCCCAAAACACCCAAAAATATTTTATTTTGAAATAACATTAGAAAAATGATAATAGATGTGGGGGATGAGATTGGCCCTCCCCTGAGACACCAACGCTGAGTTTTTCCAATTACTAAATGTAGAATTCATCACATCTCATCCAAAGGAGTATTCTCATTATTATATACTTTTTTCATTTTTTTTAAAATGAGAAATAGATTCATTATTTCAAAAAATATTTATTGGAGGAGGGAGATCCAAACTAAAATACTATCCTCACTCATAAATATTTTCTGCATTGGCCCTCCAACAGTTCAAAACAAAATATTAACGAGTGATAGTTTGGTGCTGATGTTCAGTCAAGTACTTCGAATCGTCCTGTTCAAAATTAGCCATCTGAGGACTATGTTCTTTCTTTGGAATTTAGTACTTAATCTCAGTGCCTGACTTTGCTTATGTGCACCCTAGCCTGTCAAAAGGTTTATAATAATCTCGTTACCAAGAAAGACAATCCTCTTAATGTTAAAAATTTCACAGTTTCTACAATTCTTTTCAGGACATTTCTCCAATATTCCACTTCATTTTTGTGCTGTTTAATTACCTCTGAATCCACTCTTTTTAAAACTGCAGACCCACATACAAATTTTCTTACACAAAATTTAATAATGCTTTAGATCTAAAGAATCCAATAAAAGTCGTTAATTTGGTGGTTTATATATATATATATATATATATATATATATATATATATATATATATATATAGATATAGATATATATATATATATATATTTAGATATATATAGATATATATATATATATATAGATATATATATATATTTATATATATATATATATAGTTTTATATATAGAGAGAGAGAGACAGATTTTTTAAATGCATAATCCTATATCTTAATCAACTGTTGCACTGGTATTAAAGATGAGTATCACGGTAAGGTAAAAATGTTAAAGTCGGACTATTAATTACAAGGAAATCAGTCATTTCTCATAGTAATTTATTTTGAACAAAACTGTTCAAAAACACTTTTTCCACAAATGTATACATGTTAAGATGATAAATTGCTTTTAATTTGCGTTGAAAATAAAATTTCAAATTAATATTTGAACTAATTTCTCATTGCGATACTTATTTCATAAATACAAGATATTTTTGTATCCATTTTATATGTATTTATTAATGGATAATTATATTTGTATCCATTCAATACATATTAATGGTTAAATATTTGATTAATTAACACTTCCTTTTGATATGTATATGGAAAGAAATGTTTGTATATAAACATTCAAAAGTTCTCCTTATGAAATTTTGCATTCGCTAAAATTCATTCGTCCCCCAAAATAGCCCACCCTAGGCTGCAGTCTACTCGGCCTGTTCAGCAGTGTGGCACTGCTTAAGCATCAAATTGATAATTTGTAAATTGGTACCTGCATATTCTGTGCATAAATGTTTGAATTATAATAAGGATTTTTTTTTTTTTTTTTTACAGGAAATACGGGAATTACTGTCGGATTTCCCCGTACATTCAGTGCAGTTACAAAGTGGAACAGGATCAGGTACTGCACGTGCTGTTTTGGAAGATCCAGAAATGTTAGAAGATTGGGATCGAGATCGTATATTTCTCCTTAGAGGACAACGTGTTCCCGTTTCTCCCACACCAACAGAAATGATGCTTTGTGTTGCCAGATTGCCTCTCACCTACAATGAAACTCAATTTACTTCTCTTGTTCGAACTTATGGAGAAGTGAAACGAAGTTTTCTCATGATTAGTGAAAAAACAGGTGAAAAATTACCCTATACGTTTTGTGTTGAAACGTAATGTAATCTTTTCTTTTATTATAATATATTTTGTATGTGTGTATTTTTATGCAGGTGAAAGCAAAGGGTACGGTTTTGTTGAATATTCAACTAAAGAAGCTGCCCTGCAAGCAAAGAACATGCTAGATGGAAAGCAGATGGACAATTGGATTCTTTGTTGCGATTGGCTGGATTCCAGTCATGTTACATTTGATTCCTTACATTCCAAATGTCTGTATGTGGATAAGCTGCCAAAAGACTTTAGAGACATGGGAGAATTTCGTAAAGTGTTTTCTTCAGTTGTCAACCCCCCGTACTGCCAGGTAAAATTACTTTTTTGTGTGAATAAGACCCATCACAATCCTGTCAAGTTTCTAAATTTATTTTGATCAATATTTGGTTGCAAATAGAGTTGGTAACTTTCTGTAAATAGTGGTAAAAAAAAGTCAATAAACAAATACGAGAAAATTTTCAGTTGAACTATCAGAGAATGAAATGGATTATATGCAGCAATATTGCAATACCATACATCGATTAAGGTTTTCAATTATTTTAATATCTTATAAAGTAAATCAGTATAAAATTATATTTCATATATAGTGTATAATATTATCTAATATTGTTTAGAAGTAAGGTTTAAATTGTCAATAAATCATTTTGTCTTTTTTGGTTATATTGTATGAATAAACTATCATGAGTGTTAGCAGTGGTTCATATTCTACTAAAGTTTAGCATGTTTTCTTAGGAGCCAGTATAATTTATAATGTAACCATACACTATATGGCATAATTCTCTTCATTAGTTGTATTATTATTTATAGTATTTGAAATGAAGATTTTTTAAAATTGTATTACTTTATTCTATTGCAAATTTACTGAATTATAACATTGTGGTAATGCTGTTTTAACTTGCCATCACACAACAGTTCACTTGCAAGGAATAAATAATAATAATAATAAAAATAAAAATAATAAAAATTGTTGTTGTTAGTATTAGTCTTATTAATAGGACTATTAGTATTTTACTATTTAAAGAATTGCTAATATTCTAAAGAATGATCTTGGTTATGCTATAAATATTTTGCTGAACTTAAAGTTCAAGTTCCTAATGACAAAAGGTTCGTAATGATGTCAAATTATCTCCTTCTTCTCCACCTCCCCCTTCACAATAATTGTGACAATTGAAAATAGAGAAAATGTTTAATTTTACTTCTATTTTGACTCCATAATTCATAGGGCATTGTGGCTTTTACACCACTTTATTTTGTGGAAATGTTATGGGGTGGAGATGGCAGATTTTGTGAATTCTCCTAAAGGTGGTTCCTGGGTGAGGGAGATTTCAAAGTTTTTTATGGGAAGAAAAATTAGAACAATAGATTAAATGAGAAAACTGAACATAAGAACAATAGCAGAATTGGTAAAATCTGATTACTGATCACAATCATTGGAAGATAGTTTATTTTTAATTCCAGTAAGTCCTTGTACTTTGAAAGAGGTATTATTTGGACAGTTTTTGCAAGAAATAATGTTTTCTCAGTTTCTTTAGAACTAACTTGTTTCTGCTTCATTTTACAGATTGCATTGAAGAATGGATGTCCACAGGACTGGGGTTTGGTAGAATATAGCACTAGTGAAGATGCAGAAATGGCACAAGTTACCCTTAATGGTTACAGCCTTCACGGACAACAGATACGCATTTGTTATTACATTCCTGGAGTGCGTGCCATAAACTTGTATCTCAAGCTTCTAAATGAATCTGTAAGATATCTCTTTATCTTAGTTACTGGTATTAGTGTAGTACATCCTGCTAATGATCATTTATAGTACTCTTTATTCTACAGTCTGTAAAAATACATCAATAACTATTGTTATTGTATGTATTAAAATGCATAAGAAAACATTTTCAAAATGTGGTGATAAACAATTATATTTGCTTGTGTGAGAGTAAATGTTTGTTATATCCTAATCTTTATGCCATTGTTTTCAGTCTAACAAAGGAAAAGCAACAGGCCTACTTCCAGATCCCCCAGCACCAGCTGTCTTCCAACAACTTCAAAATTTGGCCAAGCAAAATCCAGTTTGTAAGTTTAATATTCTAATATTTTTGAGAGTAGAGAAATTATCTCTGTAACATTGTCATTCATTGCAAATATATTGACTCTTCATGTGTATAGAAAAAAATTAATGTCTTTAACAAATTAACTTTATTTTAATGCTTTATTTATTCTTGTAACAGTTGCTCAAAGTTTACAAAATATCATCTGGACTCAAATACAAAATCTACAAAATGGGGGCTCTGGAAGTACTGAAAATGGAAAGACTTCATCAGTATCATCATCATCATCATCTTCCGCTGCTGGTAAAGGCAAGACTACCAATACTAGCAATGCAAATGGAACAGCGAATGGTACAAACAACAGTCAAGGACCCTCTGTGACTTCCCCTAATGGAGCTGATAATGCTCAAGCTGCCTTAGTCATTCTCTTGGCAGCTCAGATGCAAGCACAGATGGGAAGTAACCATCCATCATTGCTTGGAAATCCACAAATATTAGCCACATTGCAAAATCTCATAAAGCAAGGGCCTCCCCCCAATGGACCACCGCCTTCTGCCAACTTATTACCCATAACTGCATCTTCCCAAATCATTCCTACAGCTGCTCCTCACTTCCAATTTCCTCCTATCCATAATGGTTTGCAAGAGGGTCGAAAAGTTGTGTTACCCACTGCTTCCAAGAATGGATATTTAAAAGGCCAGACACAAAAGGTAATTATTATACACATATTAATATTTAAGCAATAAAATTTTTTTGTAACATTGCCTAAAAATTTTGCTTTGAGATACATTAATTATTACAAAGGTACTTATTATTGTCCACAAAACCTAGAAAATGTTGAAACTTCAAAACTTCAAAAGGGAACACTTCTTAATCAGATGGTAATTAAAGATTCATGGTGAGACTCACCAAAGCTCAATGCTGGCTGTTGTCTAGAAAGATATAAAGTTATACGGTTAATAATTTCCTGCAACCCTGAGATTGTATCGTAAAGTTTCACCATCTGGAGCAAAATAGGAATGTGTTCGTTTGTTTGTTTACTTGCTTTTTTTTCTGTATTTTATCACTTATAGTTTGAGTACATGATTTAAAAAAGATTTTTTAGATAAAGCTGCCCTTATGAGCAGTAAAACATTAAAAACCAACTGAATTGCTTTGAAATGTGGTGCTTTTGGAAAATGATCCAGCACAAAGTTTCAGTAATTTTTGTGGGGTGCAATTCGGTTTCACAGTGTTGAGTGAGCAGTGTTAGCCATGGAAATTGAATATGCAAAATATAGCAACACCAAGTAAGCTTCCCTAAATTAATTTCATTTGACGGATCTCTTGATTTTGGATATCTGAAATATAAATATAATGGATAGTACTGAAAGATATCCAAAATACGGCAGATTGTTGACTCTTCACAAAATTCGAAAGACTTCTGGGAACACAGTGGATCTAATCTTCAATATACACATGCAATTGGATTACAAGAATGACTAGAACAAATATTAAAGGAACTAAATTGACTTTCTTCATTGAACATGGCAAATAGTGGCAACAATCGCTAACAATTGCAAAAACCCACAATTTTACCTGGTGGCCCCTTCAGGGTCCCCGTAAAATCATGGTCCCTTAGAGGTCCATGGACTCCAGTTTTAGAACCTACTACTGATAATAAAATGATATTTTGAAGTAAAAATACTTAATTTTAGTATTTAAAAAATTAAATTGCGTTCTTTTCTGTATATTGAATTATTGATATGAAGTTTGATTTTATACCATTGTTTTTGGCTAGTTACCTTTAGTTTTCTTTAAATAATTAACTTTACATTAATTCTAAAAGATCATTTCTTAGTGTAGATATTCTCATAAATTAATGATAAACATTAGTTTCAAAAGGGAGTATCTCTATTTACTACATTAGTCTGAGGGAATGGGAACTTAGATGAAAAATGGGTCTTAATATGTTGCTATTTTCACAGGTTCCTCTTCTTCCAAATCCTTCAGCTGCTATTAGTCCACCCCCTGGAGAGGTGGCACCTCATCCTCCATTTCCAAGTCCTGTTCTGGAGGACGCGTCAAGTGCTGGAGTCTTAGGAATGCCTCATATGCCTTCTCACGTATCTGTGCAAGAACACTCTAGTTTCTGGAATGGACTTCTCTGTCAGTTGCAGTCTCAACAAACTACACAAACAACTATGAATATTGCCCAAATAGATGGTAATCTCATGGCAAAAAGCAATTTTTTTGAACATGGTTTAGCAGGACCTAAAAGTCCTCTACATGGAGAGAAATCTACTCCATATCCTCAACAAGTAACTCCCACAGCTGGCAAAATTCCTCACCCTCACTCCTTAAAACAAAATGGACCAATGTTGGGGTTTCCTGAAGCAGTTTCAGGTGACTTACAGCAAACTATAAATACTATATTGAGTAATGCCCAAAATTTGAACCAGTTGCTTGGGTCTCTGACCAATGCAATACAAACAAACGGAAATGGTTCAGGATTGACAGCACCAAGGACGTTATTGCCTGGAACACCAGGCTTTTCATTTGTAGGTCAACCCAGTAATCTACTTCCTACAATACAAGCTCCTCCCCCTCCCCCACCTCCAGAGGGTACATGGACTGGAATATCCGTTGCGCCTTCTCCCACAACACGTGCACAGGCAGTGGCCACCATGGCAACAGCTCAGAATGGAAGAACAATTTTAACCAGCCCTGTACCTAGTTCCCGCCCTGTTCTCTCCACTCCTGTGGCAGCTGGGCGCCCAATTTTAGGTAGTCCAGTTCCAGTTCCTGTGCCCACACCACCCAAACCTATTGGATTTTTGGAAGTGAAGCCTGGTCAACTACGTCAGCCTGCTTTCCAAAATGGCTGGTCTTCCACACCTGGCCCTAATCCCTTTCTTACATCTCCACCAACATTGCCACCTAGTAGTCCCCAGATTGGAAGTTTCCCCAGTTCAGGCTTCATGCCACTTTGGTCTCATCCTGGCAGCCCTATCTTAGTGGCTTCACCCCCTTCTGGAATGGTTACTCCCATAGGCCAAAAGCGGAAATACAATAGATTGTTGCCATCTCCTGAACCTAGCCCTGAAGGAAATTATATTGGTCAGCATTCCCAAGGACTTGGTGGTCATTATGCGGACTCGTACTTCAAGAGAAAGAAGAAGAACTAAATACAAAATGTGATGCATCAACACATTTGGAATATATATATCATATCTTTATTTTTAAGATACCATGAGATAGATATTATAAATATGTGAAAGTTGCTGCACAAATCCCCTACAGATTAATTGCAGTGTTCATTGTCAGATTCAGGAAAGTGTTTCTTGTAGTGTAGATGTATATATGTGCCACTTTCAACCATGAACCCTTATTATCACTGTCATGTTCATTCCGAAGTATTAATATAAATTCATTGTCGGTTCCCAAATATAATATTTAAGAGGAATAATAAATTAGAAGTGAATAAGCGTTATCTGCCATTATTAGGATTGTGAAAATTGACGTATTTTAATTCAAATGAATGCAGAGTGCTGGTGATTATATAATTGCAGTTTCATTCTGTTATGTAATTTTCTCATTGCTTCTTATCCATTTCTGGATAATTGGGAGTATGCAATATAGACTTGAATACACACAGGACAGCTGAAACAAGTGCCTTTATTTGTGATGCAGTATATTTTGTTATTTATTTTAGTGTAAGTATTTACTGCAGGTTGAAAAAAGTGAGTACCATTTAACATTACATAATTGTAATAAAAGTGATATTTTGTTATAGAAAAAATGTAGTTTGTTCTAGTTTTAATCCCTGATTCTCAAATGCTAGCTTCGGAAAACTGCAATGTGATAAGGAAGCTTTGGATATCAACAGGCATTTAATTAACCTTTATTATAAACTACTCTGGTATGAATGCTTCTTGCCTGACTGTCATGTAGTTTTAGTATTCTTCCATAATCCCTGCAGTTGCTGATACATATGTCTTTCAGCGACTTTGCAATATATGATATGAAGTCTCTTCTTGTTCTGTCTGCAGTGAGTAGCTTACTTCTTACATTTTCCAGTAATTCAACCAAACGTCATTCTCTTGAATTGTATACTTTTACATAACACTTCCAGGTCTTTTTACATACATGTAATTGTGTGTCAGGATAAGTCAGTATATCTTTTAATTTGATTCTTGCACAAAATATTTTTTGTCTCATAATGAAATCTCAGAAATTCTGTATTGTGTGTGTGTAGTGAAAGTATTATACGCAGTTGATCATATATTAGCATTTAAGTTATCCTCTAGAACTTGATGTTAATTATAAAATAAATATATTGATTTAAAAATATTTGTGTGGTATGTGAGAGAACTTAAAGTATGTTTAGTGTGTCTTTGTAACTACCTAGAAAAAGTACTCTCAGTGACGTACAGATGGTAGGAAGAATTGTGGCAGACATAAATATCATGCTCATGTAGAGTGTTGTTTTGCTGTATAAATTTAGAATTCGGGCTTTATTCCTTATAAAATAAATATTTTTTCAACATCAGCACAGTAAATTTGTGATGAGAGAGTGTGAACTGTATTGTGGCTTAACAAAATCATATTTAATCGCAAGATCAAATTCAAACTAATAGTTGTTTTTTTTTTTAATATGTGGTTCATTTATGGAAATAAGCTCAAATATAATATCTCTGTATAGATACCTTTATTATTGGTGAAATATTTATTAATTATATATGCCACCTTGAATCTTATTTGTAACTGTTCCACAGTCGGTAGCTACCTCCCCTGCATTATGCTGCAACTCTAATCCTGTGCTTAGTCCTTTCCACTGAGACAATGTCTTCTGAGCCTTGAATTTATATCTCATAAATATTTAGAGCATTAATTGTGAAATATTAAACCATTATATGGTTTATATTGTGTATCAAGGAAAAACTTTATATAATAATGGTGCTTAATCATCTATATTAACCAAATTTCACCAATTTTGGGAAATATTTTTATATCCAGTCATAGCTAATTGGATGTTGCTCTGTTGAAGTGTGCTTTATATCGTATTGTAAATGACGTTCCAGGTAAAGGGTTTGTTCAATTGTAGATGGAAGCCCATGAGATTATCTTCACTCAAATATTTGCCTGGTTAGTCCCCACATATCACATTTAATCAAATAGAAATGGAGGACTAAGTATTTATTGTGGGATCTGATCAATTTGCATACTGATAAATTATGGTATATAATTTTGTATAAAATAGATATAAAATATATCCTAGTAAAATATTGACGTGAGACATTATTTGGCTAATTGTTACAATTAGAAATATATTTACTGGTTGTGGGCAAACTCCACTCTCCCTCTTTTCTGTTCAGGTGTTGTGGTGTAACTTATGTGACATTTTATGTACATTTCAACCAATACCTTCTTAGTGTGTTTGATGTAATTTGTTATAGTACTGTATATCCTATATGTATCATTAGTTGCCATTTATTAGGAATTAGAGAAACTTTTGTTCCCATCTCTGTTTAGCAAGTAGCATTTTCTTTATGTTTTGGTTTTGAAAACTGCCTCCTAGTTTACATTTACCAGTATTCACATAATTATGAATGTTGTGCACTATTGTAATGTGTAAACATTGTGAGTTAGTGAATATGCGCTAACCAAACCAAAGGATTATTTGTTTAATATCTATTATAAAAGATATTGTTTGGCTTTTATTTTATGATTGTAAAATAATATGCTGGTACTTATTTAAATGTTTGTGAATTGTCTGTTCTTATAAGTATCTATCATTTCTTGTCACTACACGGATTAATTTCAATAAAAAGCAATACTTAATTAACCTCTTTCTAAACTTTCATTGTGGCACATGAGTGCATAACTTTCTTCAGTTTCCTTCAATATTTTCACATGTAGAGTTTATATATTCTTTCTTATTCCATTTCATTTTGTATAACATTGTATGAAAAAATTAAATTAAAATTCTATGTTTCAAAATAATTTAAATCTTTGAAAAATGACTTCCTCTGTTGTGTAAATCCTGTACAATAAACACCATACACTAGCTTTTCCATTGAACAATATACTTCAAGTAATTGAGTCAAAACTTGTGTAAATGGATGTATAAATGTGGTATCCCGTGTATGTAAGTTAATAGATGAATGTGTGCAAGTACAGTGACAAATGTGATATTTATTTCCATACATTTTCGTATAGGAAGTGTGCAAGTGTATGTATATAATATACATATAAAATTACGGTGGCATCAATTTTTTTTATTTTTTTAATTTCAAATGGGTGAAAACAGTCCCAGATAATGAAAATGGTGCAAATTCATTTTAAAATGTAAAGTGAAACTGTCTTGAAGTTTTGAAATTTCCATAAAAACATTCATTATACTCCATTATCTAAATAACAAGAGAATTCCAGTAACATAATAAACAAGAATTGTTCTGTTAATGAATAAAAATGATCATTTAGAAATTTTTTCAATTTAATTATTTTCTAAGAGAAAAAAGATCTATTGATTTTAAGAGGCTTAAATAAGTTAAAATTGAAGAGGAACTTCTACTTTTTGCCTAGAATCATAAAAAGACCAATAAACATTATTTTGAAGTGGAAAAAGTTTGTTAAATAGTAACACTAATAATAATAAAAAAATCTAAAATGAATTTTCTCCATCTCTTTCCATCTAGGATCATTTCACCTGTTCTTAAATAAATAAATTTTATATATATATATATATATATATATATATATATATATATATATATATATATATATATATATATATATATATATAATTTATTTATTTATATAATTTATTTATTAGGGTGGCTGTTGTTTTGGCGAGGTTGGATTTTTTCTCTCTCCCACTTATTTAAATTGTGAAACAAAATTTAGGGGTACTACAAATTCTAGTAGCAATTACATAGAAGTAACATATGCCATTGAGCAACCATTGGAATGAGGGCATTTGATACTTGAATCTGTTAGCTGTGCATGAGGAATCAAGGTACTTACTCTACTTCCCAACTTTTTAATTAGAAAATTATTATTTATACATGAATAAATTCAGTTTTGAGTTGAAACCTCTTAATGCACATTAACAAGAATTATCTATAATGTTCATGTTTCTATGAGAGAAAATTTGAAAATATGTCAAACATACTCCAAAATATGTAAAGCATTTGGTTGAAAAGTAAATTAATAGCTCTGAGGATTTGTACCTCATTTTTTTTCTTTCCCTCTTCCTCCTAGTTTTAATGAGCATGCAAGATAGAAAAAATTCCAAAGCATTCCAAACTGCCAAAATAATGATCACCTTAATACTATATTGTGTGTGAGAATATATATAAATATAAATTAAATAGCGAGTGTGTTATTTGATCTGAATCTCTTAATCTATTGAATGAGAGGCATAACTTGTCACAAGTTAAGAGAAAACATATATTTATTGTGAAATAACGTATGCATTATCCGAAGTATTTTTTATACCATATAGTATAGGAAATTGTTTATTTTAGTAATTTTTAAAAGTGTTTACTGCACTCCTTACGAACACAACTCTCCATTTGCTGCATAAGGTCTTATATACATGTTCATATTTATTATGTGGACAAGTGCACAATAGATTTCATATTCTAATCCAATTTATGTCTTCTTACATTCCTTCAAGTCTATTTTAATGTACTTTTTGATGAAAGCTTTAATGTTTCCTCAGACACTCTTCAAATGCATTTAATACTACTTTAATTGTAGTCTCTTTATTTTATGTTATGTTAAACTGTAGATTGTAATGCTTCATTTCAATTCTTTTCTATTACTTTAACTAAACCTAGAAAATTGGCAGATTTTATTTTTTGTTAACTTTAATTTATTTTATCGTCTTGTTACTTCTTTTGTGTGTAAATAATTAATGGTACAAAGATCTTTGCAGAGAGCAATATAGCTGATACTCAGCACATAGTTGAAACTCTTATTCTGTAGTCAAAACGTTTTCCTTTTATTTCCCCAGCTTTGAAACCTAAATGACCATAACAAATTTCCTTATATCCAGATTATCCTCTAAAGGGATATTACCCATTGGAAATGATATTTGTAATAACTGTACATGTAAATGCATACAGCATCAACTCTTTGACAAGGAACCTTTTGATCTGTTTTACAAGGTTAGTATATAACAGTAAATTGCCTCTCTCATTTCAACTGAAATATATAATTGAAAGATAATATTTAGTTCATTCAGTACTTCTTTTTTTAACACTCCTCATTGAGTGCGAGAATAAACTTATCATTATGTCACTGAAAATGCCACTATTGTTGTGGCTATAACTTCAAGACTTTAACATATTGTACATTTCTTTGCTTTGTATTTTTTATTGTTTTTACATTCGTATTCATATAAGTGAAATAAATATTGTCCGGAACCAATGGGTTATTTTCAAATTTGTGTACTGTGAGAAACAATGACAGACTGAAGAAAATGCACAAGAAATGTGTTCACTTTAGAAAGGTTCTGGTCTGACAGAAGTTTTAGTCTTGGTCCACAAAAATTTTCAAAAATTAAGTCAAGTGTGTTTAGGTTTTGCTTTACTTCTCTATTTCTTTTTAATAAAATTCAAGTCAGTTGAACAATAGCTTTGGTTATTTATTATTTAGCATAGGACTTACATAAAATGCACAAAAACCAGAAGAGAACAGAATAAAATTTACACAAATGTAATTTGTTTTGGAATCATATGGCACCTAATGATGATAAAGTTTCAAAATTGGCTGTTCAGAGTTGAGTTACTATACAGGTTTGGGTGTTACCCACAGGAAATCATCTTTTGATCCACTGAAGACCCTGAGTGGATTGTTTCAAGAAATCTTTTAAAATTTCTTTCACAGGAATCTGTGAGTTTGTCAATTGGATAAAAATGAGGTGTCTGTTTCATCTCGATCAGATGACATTCAAAACCTGCCTCGTCAATTCTAAACTTCAACAAAATTTGCAAAAGGGTGTTTACTACTATAAGATACAAATGGTTTGTCCTAGAAATGTATTATTTTTTAAAAGTTTTGTAGAGAATGTTTAATGAATAAGTTGTGTGACAAAATTACAGATAGGAAGATATAGGGTATTATCATGGCCCATATAGGCGATATTTTTTCCAAAAATTTTCTTTTTTTAAATTTTTGAGTTACTTACCATCACGTAGTTCAAGAAAGTCAAGTGTGTTTTTAACCCTAGAAAGGATAAGTTGAGTCCATTGGACTTACAGCCTTCTGTAATTCAATGCTATTCTTTTGCTGTAATACATTTTCTTATGTTCTTAACAATATTGCTCAAGATCTATCAGATTCATCTCATCATAGTTTCAAAATGAATTGTGGATTACTTTTCATTTCTTTTTTTGATAAAAATACACTTTTGTGACATAAAGACTTACGGTGTATCCACTGGACGCTTGAGCTTTAACTAACTCTATAGATAATCTCAGTGAAAAATAATTTTATCATCTTGTTATCATTAAATGCATTGTGTATGATATCACTGGGATATTGTAGCGATTCATTGTTTAAATAGTGTTCTGTAACTTTTGTTTTGTTGTCTGGAAAGTTGCAAAATGAATTACCTAATAATGTGTAAGTGCTTTGTTGACTGTGTGTAACAGTTAATTCTCTGCTAGTATTGCATTTGAAGTAATGGTGAGACTTAATGCAAAAGATATTCAAGACTGACTTCTTGACTATGATGAAGATATAAGTGATGATAATGAAGATAGTGATGATTATGTTCCAAATATTGATGATGAAAGTGAAGATCATATCAGGATAACAAGTGAAATAGATGATGAAATAAGGGAAAATGAGGACTTTGACAATGAACTCAGGCCTTCAATGAGTATGTCCACCATCTATAGAGGAAAAGATTGTTCATAGAACAAAGATCCTTCTGCAACTTCAAAGGGGATATCCTTCAATATTATAAAATCGAAAATAAACAAAATCATTCTTTCCCCACAAAAATCTGTTAAGTCCCCCAAGGAATCTTTCAGTTTGTATGTGTTATGAGGGAAAACATAATAATTAATATTGTAAAAGACTCAAATCAGGAAGGAGAGAGGGTTTACAAAGAAAAAAGCAAGAAGAACCCATGGTAACACAGTGATGAAATTGAAATAGACACTGTTTTTGGTACTTTAATTACTGCTGGGCACATAAAAAGGAGTCCTCTAAACCTAAGATCAATCTGGGGTTAAAAATATAGATACCTATCTATTTCAAGCGACAATGAATCTTGAGCGTTTCAAAGAAATTCTCACGTATATCAGATTTGTTGGTAAATGAACTTAGCCAGCTCATAATAAAGAAGGCCAGTTGGCTCCAATATGCGATATTTGGGAATCAATATGTAAAAATATGACAAAATATTATTCCTCAAAAACATTTCTGTCGAAGAACGTTGGTACCCCTTTGTGGGCGTTGTCCAATTTGACAGTATATGAGCACCAAACCTGATGAACATAGAATGAAAATTTTTTGGATAGTGGACCCCAGAACATTATTTACCAGTCTGGTACTAAGCAAAGATTTGTTGAAGAATGGTCTTAAAATCATGGGCAATATCAAACAAAAAGAGATTTGTCTAAGAAGAATTCCTGCCTGATAAAAAAAGGGTAAAAGAATCTTCATTATTTGGTTTCAACGATAAGCACACTATCCTGAAAAGAAGAAAGCTGCTGTTTTTGCATTCAATTGCATCATTACAATGCCACTGTCACAGAAAGAATCGAGCCAGATATTATTACATTTTACACCAAAACTAAAGGGGGTCGTATATACTCTCGATTCGTACATATTCATGTAAGTGAAAGACAACGAGATAGTCCTTTGCATTTGTCACAAATCTGAGTGATGTATCTGCAATTGTGTCTTTTGTCACATGAACAAATTTGTGTAGTCTCACTGAAAACAGAAGTTTGTAAAAAGTAAAAGTTAAATATTTGTTGTAGAGTTGGCTGTATCTTTGGTTGAGAAACAAATCAGAAGCCCAAAAATAGATTTACATCACTATTTATTGATGGCCATGGACATAAAAGTTTGCCATGTTGAGCAACTTCTCACTTATTCAAGCACAAAAATAAAGAAAATATGTTATTTGTGTGATCCTAGAAAAGGAAGAATGCAGCACCAAGTGTGTGACTTACATGAAATGAATGTGTGTGCTGAACGTTTTGTCAGTCAACAAAAAGTGTTCAGAGTAGTAAAAAAAGAAAACAATATTTTTTTATTCTTGAAACATTGTGTGTCCAGAACTTTTAAATATTGAAAGTAAGTTTGTGTAGAGAAGATTTAGAAAAACAAGGTTTTTGAATCTAATGTTTTAGTTTCTTATATCATAGGAAGACATAAATTTTAAAAAAATATTCAGAAGATAAAAATAAGATTTTTAACAATGTGATAATCATCAAAACTATCAAAATGTATTTTTAAACATCTTGAAGATAGTGTTATCCACGAGTCCACTGGACATGTTTTCATGATGAAACACCTTTTGTTTTCTAGGGTTAATTAATATTTACGAAGTAGGTGGCCAAAAAGTATTGTGATAAATGGAGGTGGAGAAAATATAGACTTCAAATAGTTTTACAATGAAACCATAATTAATTGAATACACTGCATTTATTAATTATAAAAACAATCTTAAGAAAATACTAGTAATAGCATCAGAATAGGTTATATGTTTACATTTTGACAACAATTGAATAAGTAGGTAGATCAAATTATTAAGTAGATTTGTCAGATTGAGTCACCAAGATAAAGTAGGTGTCGAAAGTTATAAGAGGACAGATTCCAATATCTAAGAATAATTTTCAACATTCAGCAACTACTTGCAGAACTTACTACTTCTGCTCTTCATCGTCTGTAGTTCTCTTCTGTGCCTTGGAGCAAGATAAGCGCCACTCTAGTCATTTTCTGGATTGTCAAGATCACATTGTTCTCTTATTCTACTCTCCATTTACATACTTACCGACTGAGTGTAACTCAGAGCCAGCATTGCTGTTGTCTCTACAGCAACTCTGACCATGAGGTCCTAGGGTTTGAGTCCTGATAGTGGAGGATTCGACGTAGCTAGATAGCTAGGTCAAATTCAGCTGCTGTCTGGAGGAGAATTCTAGAGGCTGGCTGCTCTGATCAAGTTTTCCATAGTTTCTCCAATCAATACCAGGCAAATACCAGAGCAGTACTCTTAAGAAACACACCATGTGCAATCTTTCCTTCCACTCCCTTGTCCTATCCTGTCCTCTTACGCTTACACACCTACATCTTGGTTGAGAAACAAATCAGAAGCCCAATGCTATCCCCAAGATTTTCTGCACATGTCAAGAGACCAGTCAGGAGCTGAGAGCTTGTTTCAGGTGGGGTTGTACTCTGCTAGAGGGAAATACTTGGAGGGGGAACATCAATCAGTCAGTCTACATTCTGGGTTTCAATTAATCTACATATTGGGTACATATCCACCATATGTATGGCAGTTTTAGAACCAGCTGAAATTACAGATTCAATTGCATTGTAGACAAGATAATCATAAGCACAATTCTCATTTTGAAAATGGCAGTGGTATTGGATGTGTAAATGACCTTCCATAACCCAAAAAGGTTTAAAAGTTGTTACAAGTAGTTATCAATATACGCCAATCATTAGTAAAGAGGATGAATCAGTCTCTAAAGTAAGTTATGTTTTAAAAGATATGGAAGAGACATCACATGCATGTTAAATTAAATGGTAATATTGAGAAAGAAGTTATAATGGCCAATAACATTTAAAATTTGTGTACATTTATTGTTTCAAATTTATTTCTCCAGGAAGCTTTTTTGGTCGCATTGCGGCCATCTTCAGTGCTACAAATAATAATAATAATAATAATAATAATAATAATAATAATAATAATAATAATAATAATAATATACTAAATTACTTGTTTAAGTAAATTACAGGATATTATTATGAACAAAATTAGAATTTAAGTATATTAGAAAATGGGAATATAAAATGTGAACTTATAAACCTAATTTTGAATAAAGAGTACTTGAAATAACATATGTACTATTCTAAAGTGAAATAAAATAAAATAATATAAAAAAATAGTGTAGACAAGTAAATAAGTGAATAAATTAATTTAGATGTGCATACTAACATATCGATTCTGAAGCGGCTGGAGGTTCCGGTCCAGACAAGACAGCGAGGGTGAAAGGCATTGTCCGCTATTTAAAAGAAAGCTCTCAATGGAGAGGGAAGAGAATGTAGGGTTTTTCTAGGAAATGGCCATTAGGGGAAAGGCCTTACAACCATCCAAAATTCTCAGTTGACTATCACTCCGAATACATCCCACAAACCCTACAATAAATTACCCTCAGGCATTTTGAATGCAATATCAGTAAAGAATAAAACTGAAAGACTGGGCTCAGTGAAGAACATGAGAATTAAAGAGAGAACTCAACCTAATCTTCAATGTGGTGAAACGACATATCAGAAACCATAACAGCATTTCACTTAACAGGAACCATAACAATATTATAACTTACAATCACTCAACACCAGTAATAACACATTATGGCAATTCACTAAAACAAATTCTCAAGAAATAAAACACCATCCCTCCTTTAAACACAACAACAGGTAAGGCCTTATCCTCACTTCAGAAGGCAGAAATACTTGCCACGCGTTTCGAAACCGCATTCTGTGAGAACTTGAATGCCCGTCCGCAACATAATAATATTCTACAAGCTACAAAATTAAACTTCCTCAGTCCGTATTAGAGAATAAATTTCTCAGCTCCAATTGAAATTTCTAAAATCATAAAGAATCTTCCTAACGAAAAAGCCCCAGGTCACAACAATATAAACAACTTAGTATTAAAAAAACTATCACCAATGGCAATAGCGTACTTGTATAACATAATCAATTCATGTTTCAGAATCGGATATTTCCCTCATAAATGGAAACGCAATCATCATCCCCATAGCAAAACCAAACAAAAACTCTTTCCAAAATATTTGAGAAAGTCATAATGAGAAGACTGAAAAACCACCTATATTCAACCAATGCTATCCCCAAGTCTGGATTTACAGAAAGAATCTCAACACAACACCAACTATTAAGAATTTCAGAGCTCATTTATTTCGCTTTTCAGAAAAAGCATCACACCATAGCTATATTTGTTGGCATTACACAAGCTTTCGACCGAACTTGGTAGCAAGCTCTTTTATATAAACTCATTGAAATAGGCTTTCCACAATACTTAAAATTAATAATAATAATAATAATAATAATAATAATAATAATAATAATAATAATAATGAAAATAATAATAATAATAATAATGAAAATAATAATAATAATAATAATGAAAATAATAATAATAATAATAATAATGAAAATAATAATAATAAAAATAAAAAATTGCTTAACCAATAGAACTTTCTCAATCAATGTTAACAATCATTTATTCAACCCAAGAACAATAAACACTGAACTTCCCCAAGGCTCTCCATTATCATCCACCCTATTCAACCTCTTATGTCGCTGACCTACCCACACTTAATAAAATCACGATCACTCAATTTGCCAACAACACAGCCATAGTTGCCTCTGCACAACTCTCACTAAGTTAAGAACCCACTTACAACTTTATTTAAATATGATAGACAGTTTGGCTGCTAAACTTAAAATCCAACTAAATCCTAACAAAACTGCTGCTAAAATATTTACTTTAAGACCCCACTCTCCTCCACTCCCTCTCACTCTAAATAACAAATCAATAGACTGGTACCCCCCTTATAAACCTGTAAAATACTTAGGCTTATACCTTGATACCAAGTTAACTTAGGGACAACATATAAATGCCAAAGTGACCCAAGCTAAAATAAAATTGGCACAACTACGACTGGTAATTTACAGAAACAGTCCAATACATTATAAATCAGCCATACCAATTTACAAAATAATTTTAAGACCATTAATGTTGTACGCCAGCCCAATTTGGGTCAATTCTGCTGAAACTAACATCCATAAACTACAAGTCCTGCAAAATAAATTCTTAAGAATAGTTACTCATGCCCCTTGGTGTATAACTAACAACTTCACAATGAATTTAATTTGGAACCAATTGAACAATACATCCCATATCTGGCCACCAACTTCATCATAACTTACCTCAAATCCCAGCCCTATCTCCTTTCAAACTTGCCAAAAACCCCCATTACCAAACACGAATCAAAAACAAATATCCATATGACATATTCCTAAAAAAAATTTGCAGATTTAGATCCAGACTGAGGACCCGAAAAGGGATTTCCTCCCGCTTGTAATAGCATGTAAGATTATATTTAAGGTTAGTATGCAAGTCTGTAAATACATATGGATAGTTATATTTACTGAGCTATGTAAATTCTTAAAAATTAATAAATAAATTTTAAAAAAGGGGGAAAGACCCAGCCAGTTGGCGGAAAAGAGGTGGGCAGAGTGTGAAGCAGTGAGTTTCATGAGGGAAGGAATTTGTTCATTCAAAATGGTGTGTTGGGGATTATTTAATAAATTATTGATGTAAATGGCTTCCAATTTAAGTCTGTAAGTGTATCTGTTTAAGTTATTCTGTTAAATTTATTTACTTAATTAGTTTCGCCAGTGTCAGATGAAAGTATAATTTTGCAAAACCTTATTTTTGGGCTCTTGGAGACTAACATGCAAATCTTTCTTCTCTGCTCTCATGAAAATAGAAGTGAAGGGAACATAATTCAAAACATAATGAATGAAACAGAAGCAGCACAATATGTTACTAGTTCTTTCAAGAAAGGAAGGTAAGGTAAGTTTGGGTAACTTGGCAAACTACAACTTACTGAACCTAGTTCACTCTTAATATTGATTTTCATTTGGTTTTTAACAGCACAAAAAATTGAACGTATTATTTGTCAAGATCAACTGATCACAAGAGTCGTGTGTAATTCAATTTTTCAATATAAATGATATGATATATGCTTTTGATAATTTATATTTCAGTGTTGTGTAAACCCAGTTACCCCATTCCCTTGAGTAACTGGAACCAATGCTTTGAATGATAATGCTTCAGTAATTTCTATGGAGTATCAGCCCCTATTCTCTATCTGTGATTGCAAAAACAGAAAATAAAAAAAAAAATTCTACACTCGCTTCATGCACAGGCTCTACCAGTTTCAGAAATTAATGAACCAATTCAGTCCATCTCAGGATCTAGGTTTTCCATCTCAAAACTTGTTTTTTAGATCATTTACTTTCACAAAACATTGCACTGTGTTCATAACCTCTTCTCTTGAGAGGTGAAACTTCCTCTTCCCCATGATTCAAAGACAATTTGCCTGTAGGTCTTCAAAAGTAAGTGGATGCTGAAGTCTTCCATCTCCTCTCATGCCATTCTCATAGAGAATTATCATACCTTCTGAGCCATTTACATAGTGGCAGAGGGTGCTTCTGGGAATACTGCAGTGCAAAGCAGCAGCCTGACTTTCCATTTTTAACAGCTTCAACTGCCTTAGCAAGAGAGTCCCGTGAGTACAATCCCTGATCAGTTCCTTTTGTTGTGCATTTTGGTTTATTTCTTGGTATTGTTAAAAACAAGTAAAAAACAACATGTAATAAGCATGAAAATACTTCACATTAAGATCATTCACATTATGCATGCACAGTTTTTTGTAAGTTTGAAGGTTTTTGGAACCTTCAGGGCAACTTGGCCCTACCTTGGCCGAGTCACCTGAAGGGTATGGTCTAGTTACCCTGCTCAGACGTGATCCAATGGGATATCTGGTCAGTGGCGGATCCAGAGAGGACATGCCCCCCCTCTCCCCAAAAAAGGTCTAGAGTTTTCATTTGTTACTTTCCTTTATTGGGCAAAATTGATTTAAATGTTTATGTTAGAATTGTGTAATTATTTAAAAGATAATATTGTATAGTATTGTGTATACATTACAAAATAATATACAATGTAATAACAAATATTTATTTTTTAACAAATATCTATGATGGCCTCCCATAATGGTCAGCTGGATCTGCCCCTGCATCTGAAAACATACCCCATACCCTGAAAACTAGGGTTGACGATTACTTTTATTGACCACCAAGTTAGAAATCCCTTCTACAACATCTCTCAAGGTGATTTGGGTAACAGCAGATCAAATATACTGAAAAGTGTTTTTTTCGAACGTATAGTTTTAGTTTGAATAAGCAAAGAGGAGGAGTGGAAAGCACAAAATATGATGCATACTTCAGAACGCTCTCTTCCTCACAAAGATAATTTGAACAAAATCTCTCTAAATTTGTAAAAACCCATTTAGAGTGTACTCCAGTTCCTATAGAGTTCTAGTTTCCATGCATGCGTACAGAAAATATTTTGTAAATAAATCTTAATTAAATATAGCATCAAACACCGTGGCGTAGCTTAAGTTGGTGTCACCCGGGGCAAAACTAGTGGTGTCATCCCCCCCTAAAGTAAATATAAAAATGTCTATATCTGAATAGTTTATACATTATTGAATAAAAATACAAATATATTTGCATGGTGTTAAAGATAATTTGTAGATTATTTGATAAAGATTAACGATAAGATAAAGTAATCACCGAAATCAAGACTTGGACCACTGAAGAATTGGGGCCACTACTTATAGTTTCATGTTTTACTTTACATTATTTTTCTTTGCTTTTTTAGTATATATGATTTAATTGTATATCATTTAAATTAATAGGTGTATGTATAACTTTTAAGTAAATCATTAAAATTATATAATTCAACTTAAATTTTAAAATTGGTGTCACCCCTAAAATGGTGTCACCCAGGGCGCACTGCCCCCCCCCCCCCCCAGCTATGCTGTTGATCAAACATCATTCAATGAATACATACAAAATGTGATATAAAAAGAACACAAATTGAGTGTTGTTGATGAATATTGAAAAAAACTGGACTTTACTGGATGTGCAAAAGCAGCCAGCAGCTATGACATCAGTGCTGGAGCTAGACAATTTTCGGCTTGGAGCAATGCTGAAACTGTCCCCCCCCCCTCCCCCGAAAAAAATAAAAATATGAAAGTTGTATCAAGAAACTATACGAGTTATTTGTTTCAACAAATAAGAAAAATTACAACCTTTAAGCTAGAAAAAGTTTTGGGAAATATATTTTAAATAATAGTTTTAAGTAAAAGCCTTTAGTGATCAAATAATAATTTCCACAATGAGCTTAAAATGGTAACAAATTGTTGTGTTCAGTTAGTGTTTAATAAAATCACTTTTGCCAAGTACAGGGTGATTATAATTAAACTTTCCCTACAGAACACATTATAACAAGGAAAAATAGCATGAGTACCAAACTTGTTAGTATTACTGTCCAGGGTATGGGTTGCGTGATTTCTGTATATTTGGAACTGACTGGTGGTGCTGTGATGCACAGAAATTATGCACCCCATAGTCTGAACAGTAATAGTACTAGGAAGTTTATAATTCGTTTCCTTGTTATAACATGTTATCTGAAGAAAATCTAATTATAACCAACCTGTACATGAAATAATAAATATGAATTTCAGTAGAACCTATTTTAATGTTAGCGTGACTTGATTCATTTCATTGAGTCTAACCTTATAAGTAATAATTGTAACTACTTAAGGTAAAAATTAATTGAAAATTTTAAGAAATATCATACTATTATACCACGACTTGTAAAATTACGATAACGATTGTTTTGAGTTCCAAATTCTTTTTCAGTTGTTTGACTAATTTTTTCCCATCAGTACCATCATCGGGCCCCTTAGCTTGCGAGGGTTCGGGCGATCGTCCGGTCTGACCATGCCTAGCTCCGGAACTGAGCTGAATACACAAAAAATCTGTTAAAGCTGACTGAATATCAAATTATCATCACACATCGCCAGCGGCCGACGGAGTAGATTACGTCATCATTTATCGATCGGCGGCTTGCAGCACAATGGGTCGCGTACGGACAGACGTTTTGTCGTCAATCGATTTTTCGGTATCAAGAACCAACAAAACATGGATTATGGCTACACCACGCGTTAAAAGATTTTTTTTTCTAAATTTAGCGATAGGATTTATTCACTTCTTCGTTACCAGAGCCCGGCAATAAGAGTTTTTTGGCGAAAAGTCGCCGTGTTCCGGCGCACGATACATAACTCCCTCCTCTTTCGAAGAACTTCGTAAAGCGAGAAAGTAAAAATGTAATTCTTGAAAATTAAATGTTTTTTGTGAAAAATGACTCTCAAACCATTGGATTCAGTGTATTGTGCTCTATAGGCTACTTACGAAGAAGTTCCGGAAAGAAAAGATAGTTGCATGCGCCAGGATTTGAACCTCGCCATTCAACTATGCCGTTTCTACTCTGGATCAACGC
Source organism: Teleogryllus occipitalis (assembly GCA_011170035.1). NCBI lineage: Eukaryota > Metazoa > Arthropoda > Insecta > Orthoptera > Gryllidae > Teleogryllus > Teleogryllus occipitalis. Next base: position 226,599 of record BLKR01000111.1, on the reverse strand, counting down.
TTACAAGGTATTGTTTACATATAAAAGTCGGTTCTTGGGATTTGGCAATATTTAATTTTTGCTGTTAAACTTGCCACCGTTTCGGCCGTAATATGAAGTTTCTGCTGGCCAATACATCAATAGAAAACATCAAGATGAAAAACACTGTCTTTCCTTCCATTACCTTTCTGTCATGTGTCTTTCCTTTTTACATTGAAAATATTTAATTTTGTCGGTAGACAGATAAATCCCATTCCTTTCTCCCTTGAATTCAACAACAATAGATTCTGGAATTTTACTTCCACTTAGAATACTCTCTGATTTCTTAGGGCACGAACATATTCCTTCTAAAATGCATAGTGTGAAATCCTCATTTGCAAAACCGGTCAGTAGAAATGATTCTGGAGAACTTCTTGTGACATTTAACTTGCCGAGTTCTTATATAACGAGCTTGCCCCTGTAGTTAAAGCTCATCCCAGCAGCTGTTGCTTCGTTGATTTCGTGTGTGACACCTTCTTATTACCAATAGAGAAATTCAAAGGAAAGTAAATATTATTCACTACAGAAATTTTGTTCAAGAACAGTGGGCAATTCTGTAGAATACATGTTCACTTCCAATACGCTTTCCAAGTTCTATTGCTACGGAGACTGAACACTCGGAACTCACAATGTTACCTCCACTGCAGCCAAGATCAGATTCTTTTTACAAATTCTTTATATTAGTGCATACTTTATTTTGTCAAGCAATTAGTTCATAATTAGTGTATTACTCGTATTATAGTGTATTTGTTGATTCAGTTATTGTCATGTGGATTTGCTGCTGTACGTGAATCTGACACTCCCACAATTGCACTCTAATTGTCTTAATTGTTCATAACTGAGTAGAACATATTTTATTTCGATAGGAAATTAGTACATAAATAAAGCACTATCATTGTGCATTTTTTAACTTTTCACGAGTGGGATTACTAGCTGTACCGCCCTACTTTCGCACCTACATTTTTCATTGTATATAACATGGTACATTTTTTAAATTTCGGTACAAAATTAGAACATAATTACTGCATTATTTATCATTTTGTTTTTTGAATTTTAGCAAATGGAGGTGCTAGCTTGACGTCAAGATAGATCCCTCATTTTTGCGAGTCATTTTTTTTATTGTTTGTAGTAGAGTGCAAACTTTCTTATGTTGGTACCAAATTATAGGCTAGTTGATTTTGAATATCTGAGAAGAGTGGGTTCCAGCTTAACAGAGGTAATGTAGCATTTATATAAATGTAGTAAAACTTCAAACCAAGAACAGCTGCTTCAGTGTCATTCATTTTCTGAGATTTTTCCAGCAGCATTTTTGCTGCTGCAGGCCACTAGTATTTATTAATGTCATTAGAGCAATATATTTTGATTTTGTTACACTAAATATGTAATTAACATTGATATTTACATGTAGAATTATAATGATCAATAGTATAATATTAAAATTAATATTTTATTTATTTATTTGTTTATTTTTGTTTATTTGTTTGTTTGTTTATTTATTTGTTTGTTTGTTTATTTATTTGTTTGTTTGTTTACTTATTTATTTATTTTAGGTCGCTTTCCAACTTCTTGTTCATTAGCGCCTACAGTTACATTACCAAAAAATTGATTCATTCATAACATAACTTTTTCATAAACATGGATTAATTTTAACATAATAACAAAATTTGATTTAGACATATCAATATTAAACTTACTTTGCCCTTACATAAACAAAAGTTTAAATCATACATAACATGCTTTAACGCTGACAAGGATTGATTTTAATATAACAAAAATTTGATTTAAAAATATGAACAATATCAAACATATTACCCCTACAGTGGCGGAATTACACATGGGGTGACCTGCACACTACAGTTCATGCGGTTCTTTTTTTATTCTTTAATTTTTTTAATACAGACAATAACTATTCAATAATTTCTAGAGCATTTATTCAATTGATAAAAATACAAATTTTTATAATAAAATTAATAATATTACACAAAATAAACTAAAATCTCTCTAATTGGATACCGAATTGGTCCATGAGATCATCATAATATATTGATTTTAAAATTTCGCATTCAATTGCCAACAACGCCATCGCTTTAAATCGATCTTCGCTCATTTTTGATCTGATGTAGTTTTTCACACGTTTCAAGCATGAATAATATCTTTCAGTGCTGCAATTACTTATTGGTGAGCCAGAATGCATCCAGAATCATCCAGAATGCAATATCATTGAAATACACCATGTACAGTACTGGAAACATAAATTGATCGGGCCCGTCTGCGGCTAAGTTCAGCTTTTGCACGGCTTGGACAGCCCTTATCATAACGAAACGTCGCAGGCGGAGCCTCACAAACCACCGTAGCCAATCTCAACGCAGGGGGAAGTGCCCTAACAAAATAAAGCCGTAGAAAATGGCGGGCGCCGCTAGTTCAGATGTGGAAGTATTTTCAAATAAAAATACATGGAAGAAACACTTGTATGAACATGAAAGTAAATTCATTGAAATATATTTGAACACATAGCACTTAACCACTGTTAACACAATTCTTTTTGAAGAAATTACATTGATATCAGATAAAATAACACTGATGTTAGACAAATTAATTTCTTAAACACATTTTAATTCCAATATTATTGTCCATACACAATTTATGAACTTTATCAAATGTCCAGTTTACTACAGATTTTTTCGATAAGAAAAACGATAATAATTGCATATTTTCAATTGTTAATATGTTTATTAAATTTGCAAAATTGCAAAATACTGTCTTTCTCGAATCGATAGAGCACTTCTAGGATATCACTTTAATAAAAGACAGTAAAATTCAAAGATATGTATATTTATCATTAAAGTAACAATTAAACTAGATTTTAAGCAATCAAGTTGAATCTCTTGTCAAAACTGCTATTTTGCGATATTAAACTCAGGGACGATTTGGGGTTACTCCCCGGTAGGAATAGCGCACATTTCGGAATTGTTTATAAAGTTGTTATTAGTTGCAAAATTGTTAATTAGCAGTTTTCGGTTCTGGGACATCAGCGAACCCTTCCCACTAGATAATTGCAAAAATTGGAAATTGTTCATAATTTTACAAATTTTGCAATTATTTTTTATTCTCTCATCTCAATTCCTTTTACACAAGATGCAAAATTCCGCAATCCAACCGGAGTTATCGCCTTTCGTTTTCGAGATACGCAATTGTTTATAGGATCTTAGCATCTGATGCCAACCCTCATTTGTTTCCAGACATTCATTCGATCTTGGCAGTCAAGTATAAAATTCAAATAGTTTTGCAGTGTCTTGCTTTCTGTTAATTAAATTATATTAACGATTTGTGACTTACGACAAATCGGTGGAAATTGTTGCTCATGAGCTGTTTTTTAACTTTCGAAATTTAATTTCTATTCTTCATGTATCGTTGAAACAGTAGTTTGGTTATTTTGATTCGTCTGTGTTATAAATAAATTCTCTTGCAAATTGCAAAACGCTGAGACTAACTGTTGTCCTGCAAATGTGAAGATTTCTTTGTGTTTCGCTGCATTCTATTCAGTGGTGCAAAGTGTATGCCAATATGTTTATTGTCTAGCGAGGAAATTGATTATCAAATTATTTTGCCAAATGCTTTTCGACAGAGCGGTGGCACGATAGATCATTTTCATATTTATTCCACGAGGCAAGTTTTAGACAGCAGATATATTCTGTGTAATATTTTTAATTTTAGTAAAATTGAATCACATGTGAATTTTCAAATAGAACTATACATTTTTTAACTGAAATGAATGGATCAATAGAGGAATTCAATGATGTCTCATTTGTTAATAATTTAAAGAGTAATAATGTATATTTGACACCCAGCTTGAGCAATCCTGAACTCTAAGGCAAGCAACGCTTATCACTGGGTCTTCTAGTATTCTATTCTGTCCATTTAAATGAATTGAACACAAAATTAAGTTCATTACGCTACGCGTTCAGAATTCTTGCAAATCCAGTCAGCCTTCATACTGCTCGTTGTGTATACTTCGCGAATGTTCATTCCCGCCTGAGATATGGCATAATATTCTGGGGAAATACATCTTATAGCTCCCAGACTTTTGGATTACAAAAACGAATTGTACGAATAATAACCAAATCCCACCCACGTGATTCATGTAAGCCTCTCTTCATTAATCTAGGAATTCTACCATTACCGTGTCTTTTTATTTACGAATCAGTGGTTTTTGTAAAAAATGACTTGCTTAAGGGCGGGAATATATTTTCAGAAAATGCCGAAGTCTATTACTATAACACTCGACGTAGAAATCATATTCATCAGGTGACAGTATCAACAGCTCATTACAAAAAATTCACATACAATACATGTACATTATTTTACAACACTTTGCCAGATGACATTAAACGATTAAATTCAATAGAAAAGTTTAAATCCCAAGTGAAATCGTTTCTGCTGCATAACTGTTTCTATACAATTAGAGACTATACTGAGCATCACAAGAAAAGTAACATTAATTTTAACAATGATACATAATGCATTAATTACCATTTGGACTGTATAAATGAGTATAAACAACCTGTAACAACTATTGTAACACAGCTTCCGGGTCAATGACCCCCATCTCGATCAGGTTTTTCGTCCAGTTTCCCTGATCCATTGAGCAAATGCTGAGATGGCCCCTTGTTTAGCTTCTGGACACAAATGTAACTTCATTTTCTGTGCACGTCTTCTAGAATTCAGTGGGAAATACAATTATTTAAATTATCGTTTCCATGTTGTCGCGGCAGGTAGTAATAAGAGCCAAAAGTTATTGCTTATTTATCCTTGAAAATAGATTTTATTACATGGGAGTTTTTTTTGTTTGTTTTTTTCTCCCTTTCAAAATTCAAAATTTATTGTTTATTTATCCTTGAAAACAGATTTTATTACATGGAAGTTTTTTTGTTTTTTTTCTCCCTTTCAAAATTCAAAATTTAAGTAGTATATGACTTAGTGTAGGGATCACAGAATTTTGAAAATGTGCACACAATTCACTTTTCCCCATAGCACGTCATACGCAGTTTTTAACTGTTTTTGACGTAAAATAAATAAATAAATAAATAAATAAATAAATAAATAAATAGTCATTCAAGTGGCATATCCTCGGAAGTTTCCCCCGTTCTCCTCGCCTTAAAATGCATAAGAGGCGGTGTCTGTAGAATGTGGCACCAATCCAATAACACTTTCCTCCCCTGGAGAATGCTTCGTTACGCCCTTTTGTGGGAACAAGTTCTTGACGTGTATTAAATTGTGAAAAATAAATTAAATTCAGTATAATAAGCAAATAATGGTTTTGTTTAAATTGTAATGCTACACACATTTAAATATAGAAATAAGACATGCAACTAAACAGTGTACATATGTTTTAGGAAGACGAAAATTCTTTCTTATTATAACACTCATTTGTACACTTTTCACAGACAGAATATTGAGAAGTACACCATCAATCTGATGATTTGTTCTGGTAATAATAGATCTTATACGTAACTGACATGTAATGACAGAAATTTCTAATGTATATTATGGGAAATTAAGTTCGAGTTCAGTTAATTTTAATGAGAGATCAATTTTGCGATGAAAATGTTTTTAATACATATATTCCAAATCCATATACTTCCTTAAATTAATTAACGTTGTTTCCATTTCCATTGAATAGAAGGACATAACATCCCTCACGCGCCTATGTTCTGCAATGACCCTCAGAGAGGTCACTTGTTATTGAATCGAACTCTTGAAATGTTCTGTTCTTACAGTAGTTCCCGAAACACGTAAATTCCAACAGGCCATCTCAAACTTACAGTAGCCACACCCTACTTTCAAACATTAGTGCACTGACGGCTTGTTGACTACGTTGGCTGGAAGGAATCGAAAACGAAATGAACACTCCCTAGACACACAATGAGAGTGGAATAATAAATTGTATAGAAATTTCCTTCTTCGCACAACTTTGACTGACAACACAGCCAGCTGCGATTTCACTGTTATCAATCGCATCGTTAGGAGCAGCAGACACGTCTACTTGCTACGGCAGGCACATCACACCGCGCGCGCACGAGCTACTTGCTCGTCTGGGAAGCCCGGCGCTCCCGTGAGCACGGGCAACTTCTCGTGACTCTTCTCACTTTTCCCCTCCGAATCCAGAAAGGGGTGTACACGTGCCAGCTGAAGCGGCGCGCAACGAGGAATAGTAGCTTCATACGGAACCACTATATGTTTTTCACATTTGTTCTATCAAACAATCAAGATTTGAATTATGCGAATATTCTTTACAATTTTATGTTTACTTTTTTTTAAATTCTGCCTGAAATAAACATTTTTGCCACGGGGCAGGAATTTGAATGGGGATTTCTTTCTTTGTTTTCGTTTTCTGTTGTGTGATTAAATCATTCAGTTATTTACTTCATTTAGCAATAATGTGAAATAATTTTAAGTATTTATTTACTCAAAAAGAGTAAAAAATGTATGTGACGTATGGGGAAGAAGAGCACGCTGTCTTGAGTTCCAGAATCCCTTTCCAATAATTTAACTATAAATAGTTGGAGGATGAAATTTTTTAAAAATTAATAATAATAATTAAAATAATACAATTTTAAAAAGGCGCGAGTTTAGCAACATTTAAAAAACTAGACATATTCGTTCCCGAGTTATAGAAAACTTACTTGCAACGGTAAACGAACTACAGATTTGATTTTTCTGCATTGCTAACAAAATAGTAAATTGACCCTCAGCTCTACTACCACTACAAGCAAAAGGAGACATCAACAAATCCTTCACATAATGAAGCTACATTTATATCCAGCAGTAAATCAAGGGGCCATCTCAGCATTTGCTCAATGGATCAGGGAAACTGGACAAATCCTGATCGAGATGGGGGTCATTGACACGGAAACTGAAGAACTTTTTTTGTTACAGGCATATTAAGTCTTTTTTAAAAGTTAGACACTACAAATGTAAACTAATTCATTATAATACATAATTGTTTTGTTAAAATTAACATTTTTTCTTCTTAATGATCAGTATAGTCTCTAATCGTATAGAAACAGTTTTGCAGCAGAAAATATTTTACTTTTAACTTGAATTTGTGTTCCTATTTTAATTGTTTAATGTCATCTTGCAATGCGTTGTAAAGTAATGTACATGTATTGTTTGTGGATTTCTTGTAGTGAGCTGTTGATACTGACACTTGATGAACATGATTTCTACGACGTGTGTTGTAATTATGAATATCAGTATTACATGAAAATATGTTCCCACGGTTAAGTAAATCAGTTTTGACAAATATTACAGATTCATAAATAAATAAGCAAGATAATGGTAAGATTCCAATTTCAATGAAAGAGGCTTGCAGGTTTCACGTGGATGACATATTTTCATAATTCGTAAAATTTTCTTTTGCAATCTAAAAGTCTAGATACTAAAGGATGAGCTTTCCCAGAATATTATGTTTCACGAATAATATTATATCTCAGGCGATACCGCATATTTGCAAAATATACGGAGCAAGCTGCATGAAGGCTGACAGAATTTGAGAGAATTCTAAATGCGTAAGTAAATGAACTGAATATAGTGTCTAATTCTGTTAAATGTACATTCCATTTGTGGTTTGATTGAATTTAGAGACAGACATTTTGTTACCTTAACATCACCTAATTGCATATTGTTCATTTTCAATGGAGTATGGAATTGCCTATTTGAAATGCAAAAATGCATTGAAACCGTTTTTCATTCGTTAACGATTAATTTATTACAAAACCAATTTGAAACTTCTGAAATCGTACTCTTGTTTCTATTTTGCAAATTTTTGGAAAATGTATTCCTGGCTCGTGGTTCAGAGGGAAGTCGCTCGCATTTCACCAAGGAGATCCGGGTTCGATTCCTGTCGATTCCCGGACACTCATGTGAAATTTTTTCAGACAGAACGAGTTTGGCTGTTTCACAATGGCTAGTCCAATCCATTGTGAAGTGTCCTAAACCCTACCACTTTCCTAATTTCTTCCCTATTCTGGCCGCTGGGTAGTGACGCAGAATCGCGTAAGAGAGAGGAGCGTACACGGAGATGCTACCTAGCGGTCCTCTTCACGACTGCTAACACGACTTACGGACTATAGACTATTATATAAAAAGTTAATTGAGGATTACTCCTATTACGTTCTACGCCAAGTTTTTGGCTTGTCAACGGGACTGTGAATGTTGTTCGGGCCCACACGCAAAAGTAGAAAAGGGAGGTATAAAATAATACACTTCCTACGCAGTAGGCGGCAACACCGAAACGCGGCATGGAAATTTCCACAAGCCGAGCGGCATCACCGCGCCGCACGCGGCGCGATATTCCAAGCCTGAACCTTCTAAAGCCTTCCAGAACAATTCAAAATTCCAGCAGTTGCCAATTGGTCTGTTTAAATTCGCCCCACTTCGCCATACTGCAACCGCTGGAAAAGCAGTCGCTAATTGGCCTGTTCAAATCAGTTCAAATCCCCTCGTCGCGTACCGAAAAGAAATCAGTCGCTGAGAGGCAGCCTCGCGAGAAACATGTCTCGGGCTCCGTGTTAATATATCACGTAAAAATCTCATACAGAAAGTAACATTCTGTACTCATGTTATGGCAAAGTGAAAAGCCACATTATTTCAATTTGTTATAGTTCAGCATTGTGTATAAATTGAACTAATCAATGTGTTTCACACGAAGTTGCAAGTAAGTTGCCAGGCGAGCACATGTGCTCGCACTTTGTGATTCGTGATGGAAGGTTGCTGTATTCTCACATTGAGAACAGTACTAAAAGTGTATTTTAATTGTAAAGAACAATTGTGACAATTAAAAAGCTATTAAACATCATTCTGCAAGGTGAGAATTGTGTTTCCATCATAACCCACATCACTGCAAGATTCCCTACGAGCGTCGGAAGGGACTGAGTGGATTGCCTGCAAACATCCAACACCTAATTATACAGTCCACTAAAAGCAAAGGCAACCGCCCGTCCAAATGTTGTCACAGAATTGTGACAGAACGTTAAAAAAAAGAACATCCGTGTCATCGGCAAATAAAACTGTTCTTCCATTTTTAATAGACGAGGGCATATTGTTTACATATAACAGAAAGAGGGTAGGACCTAAGATCCAACCTTGTGGCACCCCATGGTCAATTGGCAAATAATTGGAAAGATAAGTAAATGTTTTCGTGCTAGAACAGCATTTCTACTCTATGTGTTTATGATGTTTAAGGTACGAGGTTATCCAATCTAGGGCAATACCACGAACTCAATATGAAGGTAATTTTGAGAGCAAGATGTTATGTTCAATAACGTCAAAAGCTTTCGAAAGATTGAAAAATATTCCAAAGGGTGCTTCAGTTTGGTCCATTAATGAAACATCTTTAAGGAAAGAAAAATTGTCAGTTTCCATAGATATTAACTTTTTTAAACCGTGTAGTGAGTCTGCAAATGCTTCGTTTTTCCTGAGAAAAGTTTCAATATGCGTATAGAAAAGCCTCTAATATTTTGATAAAACTGACAAAAGAGGAATTGGACGGTAATTTTGAATTTCGTTTTTGTTCCCTTTTTTGGTGGCTAAATTTTTGCCGTTTTAAAATTATCTGGAAATATTCCTGTGCATAAAAAAATGAAGATGTGACTTAATGGGTGTATAATGGCATGGGCACAAGCTTTCAATAAACAATCCGGAAATTCGTCTAAATCAGATGAATATTTATTTTTTAGTTTACTGACTATACTGAGGATTTCGTTGTAAGAAGTTTCGGAAATAAACGTCGTGTCGAAATGTTTTGGGAAGCATTTGATGTTGAATTTTGTGGTTTTAGTTCCTTCGTGAGATCAGCCGCAATTATAGAAAAGTACTGATTAAAGAGATTCGAAAATATTTCGGATTACTTTCTCCTCTTTCATTTTCCTTTACAAGAACATTCTCTACAAAGCATGGAGATGATGTGGTTATATTTTTTAAGATATTTTACTTTGCTTTAGTTTTGTTACTAGCGTTCAAAATATCCTGATTATTGTTTATTATCTTGCCTACTATTACTCTCCTTAAAATTATTTTGTATTCTCGGAAGTACATATGAAAACCGGGTGAAATGTTATGATGTTTAGAAATAAAGTAAAGTGTACGTTTGTTTTTACACGATGTTCTAATTCCTTGTGTGATCTAAGTATTACTTTTCCGTGTAATGTTTAATTTTCTCTTTTTAAGAGGGAAGCACGTGCTAAAGTAAAAGAAAATCTGTTAGAAAAATAAATTATATTTTTCATTTGTGTCAACTGTGTTATAAACTGCGCGCCATGATTTCTTCAGCATGTAGTCCGTAAATAATTTTATGTTAACTTTAGTGTATGCTCTGAACCTGCGTGTATTATTTATTGTGCCAGTGTTCATGTTATTAGTAATTTAAGAAATTATGCATCGTGGTCACTTTAGCATTTATTATTCATAATTATTTCATATCTATAGAGCGTTCAAGCATTTATTGCAGTACAGAGCTTATGGAGTACAGTGTTGCCATTTCTAACACCACTTACGCGCAACACTCGCCATGCTGATACTCAGAGTGACATGGAATTTTACGAACGTGTTTAACACCTTTCAAAATCCATAAAAATAAATTTAAATGTGATATGAACCATTACATATCATGTTTTTCCGACAATTAGAATTCAGACGTTTTATTTCGTGCTGCTTGTCAATGCGCGGACTTCTCCACACGTCGCCTGTCCTGATAAGGTATATGCATGAATAATACGAATACAATTAATTATTGAAATATATAAGTTTCAAAACATTTTTGACATTTTTATACGGTATTCCTTAATTAAATATTAGAAACTATCTATTACATTGTAAGATTCTTTACGGTTTCCTCTAATGAATGGCCGAATGCGAACGTACTTTTGAATCACTTTTAAAGGTTACATAAGTTTCAATAAAATAATTGTCATCAAGTAATGAAATTTTTTACTTACCAAAAAAACTTCAATTTTGTAACGAGTAGTAAATTGCATGACTTTATTTTAATTATCAAAATACATTAACATATAACGTATTTATGGAAGAAATCACCTTTAAATCAATATTACACCCTTAATCAATATTAAACACTTCATTGACAGATTCTGAGTTACAAAATACACACCTTATTGACTTAATCGAGCTGTTCGCTGATTTTCAACTCACAATGCGTCACAACCCAGAACTATGGCTTTCTGATATCTTGCATGGCGTTGAGCAATGCGTATCTGGTCGAAGGGTAATGATTTTCAACACGTGGCAGGGAAACACGTACCAGCCAGAAGCCATACCCGTACACCTTCCCACGCTCAGAGAGTCGGGAGAGAGAGAAGTCCCCTACTGCTTACGCCATCAAAGAGAAGCGACCCCAAGGTCGAAATCTATGCTGACAGCTGATGCCATTCTCCTTCAATGTCCGGCTGCCACAAAACCATACAAGGATAGAGTTTCCCAAACCAATCACAACGCAGTCGACAGCCAACCAGAAGCCAGATCGCGAACCATCGACCAATCGCAAGCTAGCGCGCGAAATCTTCACCGCAGCGCTCCCCTCTAGCCGACTATAAAAACCGCCGCGACGCAGAACGCGGTGTAATGAAATAAGTGTAAATAAGTGAAGTACAGTGTTGTGTGGTATGAATGAGTGAGTGAATGTGTTGTATATACTCTAACACGCCCACCTACTACCTTCCAGCCGGTGGCGATAGAGCGTGAAAGAATGAATGCTCGTGAAGTGAGCTTTGAATTCTCAGGAAGCAGGATCTTTCGGGTATGAGAAAGGTCTAAACCCTTGACACAATGAATTAGGTAAAATTCTGGTAAAATGAGTATATATTCAGTGAAAAAAATTTACACAGTGGCACAAATATACAATAAAGAATGCACTTTGCGTAGATGGTCACTGCAAAGAAAACAGAAAACAAAAAAAGAACACAACCACAAAATGTATAGGCGTCATCTGACTTCAATAGTTACTATTCACAATTCTTTTGCTTCTACCTCTTTCTGAATTACTTTCGTGTACCTCAGTCTTGCTATTCTTAAGTGTTCTCCGTGCACGGCCCTTGAAATGATTCTCTACAATTATTCTACCATGGACTGTTCACAGGAGTCAGCCTTAAGCTGCACATTTACTACAATGCTGTGAACTCAAACAAAAGAACGAACGTGACACACACGTTACTTAAATTGGACCCTTTACAAATTATAACAACTAATTATCCCCTGACATAATACAATGAAAGCATGACTTTCAAATAAGATCACTTTTACAGTACATGAAAAATCATAATTCACTCTAGGAAAATTGTACAAGGTATGGCATTCGAACGAATTTACTAGTGCGTACAGCGAATGAAATCTAAACTGCCGCTCATACGTTCGGAATATTTCTCCCAGTTTCTTATTTGGAACTTTCACCTGTTTTTAGGACGCTTCGCCCGCTACACGATTTCCCAACAGATTGCCGCATAGAAGTTGCCAGTTCTTTACCTCGACATCTCCTTCCCTCTCGCCATCAGTTAACCTTGGGATTTTCGGTCGCTCGCAGTTCTCGCCGCGCCACTTGACTGGTTCGATGTTCCACGGTTGTACCACTTCCTTCTCCCGATCTCCGGATTCCGCCACTCGTCCAAATTCCAGACCCTTCTCTCGATCTCCGGGTTCGTATCATCCACGTATTTGGTCCAAGTCCTTCTCGCCTACGCTTGGGTCTTCACTGGAGTCGTCCTTCTTCTTCTGCGTGCCGCGTACCCGTTGTTCGCGCTTCCAGCTTTGAATAACTAAAGTTATTGAATGGATACTTCTAGCACTTGGCCGACATACCACACTTTGAGCGTGCGTGGTCGTGGCGTACAAAGTTAAATGCTGGATTTCGTTTAAAGTCCTTCTGCGCGAATTTATTTCAAGTATGAAACTATTTCAGATTCAAGCAATCACATCGCTTGCTTTCTCGCGTAATGTTAGTGCTAACACTGTACATGCACTTCACTTCTGAATTCTATCACACTTCTTAACGCGTTTCTCAAATCAGTTTTAACTAAGCAAGTTAAAATATACTCCTGCTCTAACCAGTGACTATCGCCGAAGAATTAGGTTGAGTCGCCATCGCTGTCGAAATCGAAAGAGTTTTCCCGAAGCGCGTCGCTGTATTTCTGTGACTCCGCCTGGGGAAATTTCTGGAGGGGTGAATTTTCTCCTCCTTCGCGCCCTCTCAAGAAAAACATTATCCGTAACTTATGACATTGGAGTGCGAAAATCTGCGGGTAGATGTCGCTTTCTCGGACCATCGCTCCACCGCGTACCCTATTTCTCTGTGTTCTGGGCTTTTCTCGTGGCTTTTGGTGGCGTTACGGGTTTGTATAATCCCGTAACGTCACAATACAGATTAAGAATGAATGAGTGAATGTAACAAAAGAAAAAGAAGAAAATAACTTTTTTTATGAACTTGGAACTCAATTTTATCAATATTTTTCATGTTAAAACGTCAATCGCCCAAAGAGGTATTGGTATTTAGTTTTAGTTTTTAGATTAATTAGTATATTTAAGATATTTCCCTCCCTGCATCTCCAAAAGCAGAAATGGTGGAGTTAAAGTGTACACCCAGACATTGAATAAACTCCCGCCTCACCAGGGTTACTGGTGAGGGGAAAATGAAAAAACGCGGCGTCAGTTGGCTGGCTGGCAGGCAGGCACAACTCGTAGGCAGGCAGGCAGGCAGCAGGGCAGACCACCCCGGCGCAGATAGACAGCAGCATCATAGACAGCAGCAGTAGCAGCAGGCAGGCAGCGGACTCCTCTGCAGGGAAGAAGCCGTCGCTCACGGGGCCGCCTCCGCATTCGACCTCGCAGCACGCTGATCCTGCTTTTCTCTGCTTCGGCCTTCGTCTTGGCTTCGAGTTGGACTCCGCTGCGGTGCGTGACGAGTACCTGGCGCACGTGGTTGAGCTACGCTCCCACGCTGCGTTAAAAAGAAAGTTCGTGCAGACATCCTTACACGGCTAGTACCTGGCGCTTTCGTGATCGAGCTCCGCTCTCACGAAACGTTAAGTGGAAAACCGTAAGGGATCGTAGCAGAGGCCACGCTACCTCCCCGCGATTGAGCGCCGCTCTCGCGGGGATCTCGAGCAAAAATGTTCCTGTAGCATATATGGCTACACCTGACGATAAAACGACTACTCCACGACGCCCGTCGTCGAGGGGAAATGCTTTGTCGCCGACTTGTGACCGGAGGCGCACGCTGAGTGACAAAGTCACTTAGACGATTTCGTCCGGGTCGACGTTGTCTCCGACACAGCGCCACAAGAGCTGCGATCTTGTTGCTCTGGGTGGAGTAGAGCTTCTGAAGACTGCCCCTCCAGACATGACGATTGTGGTGGTAGGTGCCGAAGACATCCCGGCGAGTGGGGACGTACATTTTACAATGCCGTCTCCACCACCACTGCCTCCACCACCACCTCCACCACCGCCACCGCCGCCGCCAGTGAAAATGCACGATATGTCAAACCTGACCGCTGGGGACATGGAGAATGTGCTCTCCGGAATACCCAGCGGAGTGATTGCAGCGTTCGTAATGGCGAACTACGACGCCCTGTTAAAATCTGGGGAGGCTTCCAGAGCGCCGGCGCGGGAGCACTCCCTCGCTTGGAGCCTGGAAGCATGCTTCTAATGGGCCTGAACCAGCAACGGGGGATACAGGCATTACCTCGCACTGCGGGGCTCGTGCCGATCCTACCAAAGGACACTGTGGGGCAGCAATCTGTACGAGACCGTGTCTCTTCATACGAGTTGCGCACTTCACCGATCGCCACCCCTTCAACAACTTCTGTCAAGCGGCGTCGCAGTGATGGGGAATCCGTGAAGGCGGCTTTGAGCTGGGTGGCACCCCCAGTACCACCTTAGACAATGCAAATGGCAACGTCCCCAGCGGAAACGCTCATTGCCCCGACCCCGCATCACCCAGCACGTTGCCGGGTTCGGGCAGCGACGGAGCACTGGGTTCGACCGCCTCGCACTCTACCAGTTCATCAGCAGGAAAAGGAGTGGCGCTGGAGACCGTAGAGCGCGCATCACAAGATGGGCACTCCGGTTTCGCACCGCTCCTTGGAGAATGGGCTAACGGCTCTGAGCATAGTGGCTCGCCTAATACCACTTCTCCACCAGTCAAACGCACGTGTCTTGACACGCGCGAAAGTTCTATGGAGTTGGAAAACATCCCACCTGCGGACGAGCATCAACACTCGACCACCAAAACCAACAACAACGTCGCTCTTGAACAGGGGCGAAAGAAGAACAGGAAGCGAGCGGGCAAATTGAAGGCTGGGCCCATCCAGGCCCACGATGCGCCCTCCATCGATCCAAACCAACGTCAACAACTGCAAAGTTCCGCCGGTATGGTGAGATCGCCAACGAGCTCTAAGCAACGTCAGCAAACTCCCAAACCCCTCCCTGAAGGCGACGAGCGATCTGGCGGCTAGCAAACCGTCTCCATTAGTCGGGGCAGTCGGCCCGCAGGCGAGAATACCCGAGTAGGATTCTCCGCGCAGGATCCGCCCGCGGAAGCCCTGGAGGTGGACGCTTCACGTCTGCCGGCCGCCTCACGGCCACCTAAAAACCCTTTTCAATACGGCTTAAGATCAGGTCTTACCAGGTTCTGATGCATGGCAGGACTCTTGGGCCCCTAACAGGGTACAAGGCAACCATTGCGAAGGTCACTAGCCGTAGTAAACGGGTTGTGTACACAATACACACTTATGATCGTATTGCGTACAAAGAGGCTGAGAGCTATGCTCGCAGAGAGAGGATTTTCCTCTTCGCATATCCGCCCCCGCCCGAGAATTCTGAAAAGTACTCAAGAGTATTTATTAGAGGGCTTCCGCTCGGCTATACCAAAGAAGACGTAGACAGGAAGCTGAGAGAGCTAGGCTACGATCTTCAAGCAGTAAGGCAAATCTGTCTGCTGAAAGAATCTGTGGTCGCCAGAAACCACGATTCTGGTGTAGTCGAAGGTGTAATAGACACCGAAACTCGGCGAGTTCAAGTTCCTACAGAAACGTTTGCTGTCACACTTCGTGATACCACCGTGTCACGCAAGATTTACCATCTTAAACAATTAGAATATTTTACAATCGAGGTCCAAACGAGGTTTTTGGGCCAACGAGGTCCAAAAAGTCAGTTTTGGTGATGTTAGACCGTATTTCCGAAGCATTGCCCGATCATGACTAATTCAAATAATTGCGTAGCTATGCGAACAGCACTTCTCCGCGCCTGCACCTTGAACGCGCGAAGTGCAATACTTAAAGCCCAACAATTAAAAAAATTCGCAGTTGATCTTCAACTTGATATCTTGGCTTTACAAGAAACCTGGTTTAGTGATGAACCCGAATTCAAACTCCGGGGATTCGCTGTTTATCGCCGAGACCGCGTAGGCAGGCCAGGTGGCGGCGTATCGCTTGCACTGCGCCGCGAACTGCCGCAGCTCGAAGCCGAAATCCTTGCTACTGCTCTGGCGTCTGTAGAGGCGGTCGGGGCGTACGTTTGGATAGGAAACGATCGACTTCTAGTCGTATCTGTCTACTGCTCAGACCAAACCTTAGATCCGGCTGGAATTGATGCGATTCTCGCATTACATTCCAAAGTTATCCTTCTGGGTGACTTTAACGCCAGACATAGATCATGGGGCGGCCTCAGAGCAAACAGAAACGGCAACAAAATTGCCAATCTTGTAGCGACAAGGCGGGGCGTAGAGATCTGCGCACCAAATAGCCCTACGCATTTCCCGGAAGTACGGAATCGGAACCCGGGCGTTATTGATTTTATGATCGCGAAAGGCGTTGAATGCGTGGTTGCCCGTTCAATCGCCGCACTGGATTCCGATCATAATCCAGCTACATGTGTAGTGGCGTCTCTTGTAGCGAAACGCCAAGCTAACTTTCGAACCTCGAGTGACACAGACTGGGCAGGTTTCGCAACACAACTGAATTCTCAGCTTGAGCAGAGACCACTAAATACGGAAGCTGAGATCGACGAAGCAGTGAATTATTTCACTGTAACGTTGAAATCGGTTTCCAAGCAAAATACAACTGTCACTCGAGTAGAGAATTCTCGCCCTTAGCTTACAGATGAGCAAAGAAGGATCCGAAAAGATCTGAGCAGAACTTTTAAAGTTCATCGCCGCTACGACGATCCCGTTGACGGAGAGCGAGCGCGCAGATTAAGAAGAGAATTCCGTTCATCTCTACGAGATGAGAGAGCTGCTCAATGGTCAGAAACTATTTCAAAGTGCAATCTTCATGAGAGGCACATTTGGCATCTATCTCGAGCGCTGGGCCGCAAACCGGGAGTAAAGAGCCCGATCCAGAGCAACTCCGGGACGGGGGCGCCCGGTGCTCCACCACCTACGCCTCTTTACGTCTGGGATGACGCGGTAAAAAGTGAAATCCTCGCGGATTCGCTTGAGCTGCAGTTCCGTGCGTTCGAAACGGGCGCCGCTGCGCCGTCATTGGTCGCCACTGGAACAGGTGGTGAGCCATTGGCGCGCATGGCCAGCTACTGTGCCATTGGCCCGCCGACCCCCCTCTCCTCGGCGCGCCGAGTGGATATTTTCCCAAGGCATGGAGATTAGCGACAATCTCGCTATTACCAAAACCTGGCAAAAATAAATTACTCCCGAGCAGTTATAGACCTTTTAGCCTACTCTCCATCTTAGGGAAAACGTTCGAGAGACTAATTCTGTCGCGTTTGCAACAGGAAATACGTCGTCTCAACCTTCTCAGAGACGAACAGCTTACGCGGCTTTGCACGGAGATCGGCCTCGCCCTCGAGTGACGGCAAAATTTGCTAGTGGTCTTTCTGGATATGCGGTCGGCTTTCGACTCTATGTGGCATGCGGGGTTGCTCGCATGCCTCGCGGAGTTGGGGGTAAGCGTCTGCTATCTAAGATTGATCGCAAGTTTCCTCTCTGACAGGCAGTTCAAAGTGCGAGTTAACAACGTATATTCGTCCCTCAGACGAGCCGAGGCGGGCGTGCCTCAGGGGAGCGTTCTCTCTACTACCCTCTTCGGCTTATACGTGAATGCCGCGCCGCTTCCTGCTGATAAAAGAACTGGTATTCAACGCTGTGGGCTCCTGATGTTCGCGGATGATTTTGCGTATTACGCGAAATCGGCGAACGGAAGGCAGTCAATTAAATACTTAAGCGTTTGACTCGCCGCCCTTCCCGAATGGCTGAGTCGGAAACGACTCGCTCTTAACCTAGGGAAATGTGTGGCCGTCAACTTAACTCGTAAGAGGGCAGACCCCAATGAAACGGTGAGCTTGGCGGGCGCGCGTCTCCCATGGCAGAGTAAAGCGAGATATTTGGGCGTGCTACTTGACAGTGGTCTTCGCTGGCCTGCGCACGCTCGATATCTCGCGGCCAAGATCAAAAACCCCACTCTTCTCATGAAACCTCTTCTCCGTTCATCCGATCTTTCCATTCCTTTAAAGCGGCGCTTATTCACCGCGTGTGTGCGCCCCTTGTGGGCGTATGCATGCGAGGTTTTCGCCGCCGCTCCTTCTTCCACTCTGCGCCCCATTCGGGTCGCAGAGAACACAGCGGCGAGCCTCGCGGCGCGCTCTTATCTTTCAAATACCAGACCCGACCGCACTCCCCGCAACGCTGACATGTTCAGAGTTCTGGGCGTGCGCAATCAGTTCCCGGCGGAGCTGCAGAAGCGGGTGGAGACGACGCTCGCAAGGGCGCTGAGACCGTTCGCTCCGCGCATCCTGCGCGAATAGCGGCGTGCACAGGGCCTTCCACAGAAGAAAAGGTCCAAAGCACGTCACCTTCACCTTCCGCGCACTTCCCCCGCACAAGTTCTTTGAGCTGTGTGACGCGGGGGAGCAGATAGTGCGTGAAAGGCAATCGCCGCTCCCAGATGCCGGAATCCGTGTGGGAGGCGTCGAAACGCGCTCCGCCCGGCCCGAGCCGCCTAACACTGAAGACGTCGCGGCGCCACGGGCGCTTGAGTAAAGTCGGCGCCTTGGCGAAAAATCAAGTGTACATAATGTAAATAGTGAAGTGAAGTGTAGTGGTATGAATGTGTGAGTGAATGTGTTTGTAAAGATAGATTAAGTATGAATGAGAGCGTGAATGCTAATTATTGAGAAAATAAAAGAATAAAGAACAATCGTTAAGAACTCACCATTTACCAAATTTAAAAAACCTATTATTTTAAAACTTATCGTCCAAAGAGGCTGGATGTGTTAGTTTTAAGTTAGAATTAAGTTTAGATTTAATTAGTTAGTCTTTTTAAGATATAGCCCTCCCAGATCTCCACAAGCAGCAATGCTGGAGAGAAAATGTATCCTAAGATCTTGAATAAATTCCCGCCTCTCCAGGGTAACTGGAGAGGGGAAAATTGGAAAAAAAGAAAAGAAAAGAAAAAAACGCGGCGTAAAATTAATATCTAAATTAAAAGGATGAAGTAATTGACAAACTGCTCTTTTTCGTGGGATTCGCTCAGAAAATCTATACTGAAATCTCCACTTACAACAATGCATTTTAAAGAGGGATAACTAATTTTGTTCAGAATTATCTCTAGATTTTCTAAGAAAATGCAATAATCTAAAGCTCGCTTTGTTGGAGGTCTGTAGATACAAAGTAAGATAATTTTGAGCGTAGTAAGATGTATGACTGTTGCTTCATAAACTTCTGCAACTGCTTATAAATTGAAGTCTGACAAGAAAGTCCAGTCAATATTTTTAAGTACATACGCGAACCTCCGTAAGCAGGACCTTTATTTGATTCCTCACTATACAATACGATCCTGTAAGGTCAAAACTAGGAATTTGGAGTGCGTTTAGACCATTATGAGACAAGCAGTGTTCTGTAAAGCAAAAAACATCTATTTTACTTAGATCACACTGTAATGCTGCCTCGATAAATTCATTTTTTTTTAAGATATTGCACGTTATGATACATTATTCGAATCTTCTGTACCTACCTACGTGGATGTTTCCCTGCTGCTAGATTAACAAGTCTGCAAGTTAACAATTCTCGCCTACGGACGGACAGAGCTTTTAACAGACAAGAACCACAGTAATTTAAACTACCTAACCTGCACGTAGACAGTTAATTCTATTATATCCCTCTTAAGTAAACAATTATAAAATCAACATACTTTCGATTCAATATGTTCAATTTTTGTACATCCATTACTTTTAAATCTCGCGCCAAGGAGGTGCAACCATTTTTGGATTGAGTACTTTCAGTATCGGCTCAGCATTAACCATGTAAGGACCAGCATCCGTAACGGAAATCAAAACTCTGTGTCGCCGAATACCACTGCGGAATATGTTTGCATAGCATTTTCGAAACACTGAGCAACTGTAGAATGGATTGTTTTCACTTCTTCCATATAAACTAAATATATGTTCTTGTCCTGCCCTACTTTGTTCTAAAACAGCCACTACCACACTCACAATACGACAACACTGTGTCAACGGTAGAAACCCACAAACTGTTGTCTTTAACTGCATTTGCAATTTTCTCAACGGTTTTATCATCCAAATTACTGATGTAATATTTTCTAAGTGTCGATTCATCTGGGACGAATTTGTCACATTACTTTTCTAAAATTTTAATTCGAGCATTGCTCAGTTTAGACAGGGGAATGTTGGCTGCAATAAAAGCTTCACATAAAACGTTAGAAAACTGGGGAAGTTTGTTTTAGAATTTTCACTCGAAACAAATGAGCGCGTCAATGCCCTGATGAAGCCTGCGACATGTCAGGCGAAACGTCGGCCTCTCAGCCCACTACGCGGCGTCACCCGGACAGCGAAGAAGTCATCGAAACAAATGAGAGCATAGGATGAATTAATTTGTACTTATTCTTCCTCGTCACATTATTTTTGAGCTTTGCTGTTTCTAAATATTGAATAACCATGAACCTGGACTGTTTGGACTGTATAATTCTAAACAGCCTGTAACAAGTATTGTCCCTCAGCTTCTGGGTCAATGACCCCCATCTCGATCAGGTTTTTCGTCCAGTTTCCCTAATCTTTTGAGCGAATGCTGAGATGGCCCCTTGTTTTACTCTGGATATAAATGTAACTTCATTATCTGTGCACGTCTTCTAGAATTCAATGGTAAATATAGTTATTCAATTTATCGTTCTCCATGTTGTCGCGGCAGAAAATATTATTCCTTCACGAAGGACATGATGAGGGATAAGAGCCTAAATTTATTGCTGATTTGCCCTTGAAAGTAGATTTTATTACATCGGAACGAGTATTTAGTTAAAAATCCTTGCAAAAAACGCTCATTTTCTTTCTGTATTCAAAATTCAAGAGTATATGTCTTGGGGTAGGGATCACAAAATTTTGAATACGTGCACATAATTCACTTCTCCCCATAGCACGTCACTCATAGTTTTGGACTGTTTTTGACATAGAAATAAATAAATAAATAAACCTTTTCAAATTTCCGTCAGTAGTCTCACGATATTTACAAAATAACACGTTATCATCTGTTGAGAAAATGTCACTCCCAAACTCGCAAACAAATCCTTTTAATTTAGCTACTTCAATCCCTTTCACTGGAGGCATGGCTCCAAAAAAGTTCCTCCTTCTTAAAACCACAAACTTGACCAGCTGATTACACTACAGCTTTTGATCTGGCTTCAGACGCTCTTGGAAGCATGGAACATAATCTCAATTTGCGGACCAGTGCGAAACAAAGTGATTGACACTCATTTCACGCCTTCTCTGATTTCGTCTGTATCATCGTCGAAGTATCAATTCCAATGCCACAAGTTCTTTACCAATGATAATTTATCATATCATTTGTAAATTATTATTTATCACATATTCATAATCGGACAAATTGTTTCCGGGTGCCAGCGCCATGACAACACTAAAAGAAGTTGAGGCAAATTCTTCTGGAATGAACGAAAGACTTTCCCACGATTTCTCATGAATGGCGTTTGCATTCATATTTATGCAGTATATTTGTCGGTTTGAGAAGACAAACATGCATATTAATTGAAATTCCAAGAGAAATGTGCCCCATGAAAAAGCAATAAAATATCAATAATAAATTTAATTTAATGGAATTATAATGTATTAACACAAAATGTTCCAATATGCTATACAAAATCATCGAATGTATGCTCTTTTAACTGTGACTTGTGGACATTCATAATAATGAGCATATTATAGAGCTCATAATTAAAAATAGGATTTTTCCGGGTCTTAGTTAGTTAGCAATTACCGCCTTATTTTATGTGGAGAGACTCGGGCCATCAGGCCCACTATTCCGTCTGACCACGCAATTTTCACTTTGCTCCTTTCACCATCTAGCGGAGAAAGAAGGCATTATGTTGGGGGACGAAACAGGCGATTTGAATTTAGCTCAGAGGCTTCTTTTAGGCTTGATCTTTTACATGCAGTAAATCTACTGCATGAGACAGTCGATTTCCTCTCCGAAGGAAGGCGTACGAAGGAATTTTTCGCCCTTAAAAAATCCACGGCTTCGATCGGCCTTGAACCTGCAAACTTGGTACAACAGTCCGGCACGCTAACCGTTATACCACCGAATCCGCAAACTTACGTATCCATCGAATCTGGTCTTACTTATTAATGATAAATATCTAAAAATAATTGACACCTAAAAGATGTAGATCGCTACCGGTTTTAGATTTTTAAAGAAGGATTTGCTCATAAAATGGCTAACTATCCCTGTACTAAGGAACAAAGACACTTACGGAAGAAACTTTAGGAATAGCTTTCAAAGAGTGATGAAAACTTCGGAATATGACACATGACTCACACCTGTTGGACCTACGCCACACTCATGCACTATGACCGGTAGCGGTCTGTCCTTCCTCTTCCTTGTCCTATCCTCTCCCCTTACACACACACTTACACTAACATGCACTACACTAACACATATTCCGGGTGGCCGGTCGGGAAGTTAGAGCTTGTCCCGACTGGGGCGGTGCCCCGCTGGTGGGAGAGTCCTGGTTAGGGGGAAGCTCCACTAGCCGACGGTAGGTCGGCGCCGGATCTCGCCATCCAGCGGGGGAAGATCACCGCCATCTCCCGAGAAAAAAACATGCACTACACTAACGGGACTAATGACCAAAGTAGTTGACGCGCCCGGAAACACGAAAAAATCAATCAATCAATCATGCACTATGTCGGTAAACCAGTCTGGAGGATTTTGTCCCGGCTGAGTGTTGGTGGGGGCAATGCCTAGAAGGAAAAAAACCTCAAGTCGACGTGTAAGTTGAAGTCATATGTCGCATTTCAGCAGGGAAAGAACACCGTCATCTCCAGGGTACATGCACTTCAGTTACGGGAATAATTTGTCATAGTAGTTTTCGCGCCCGGAGACACTAAATACTCGCTCACTTGAACAGAGATTGGCAGGTCTCGGCAGCATTGCCAGGAACCTCGGGGGTGTTGGATCAAGTTAACTAATTCTCGCAAGGTGTTTGTCTCAGAGTACATTATTGTTCACACATCCAGAATCTCTAAAAAAATTCAATTACTTGAGTTCCCGCAAAGCGATTCCGGCAAAGATTGAACATGACTTTTATTATTGTCTTTCCAATGTTTCAGGTTTTTTGATATCGTTATTTTCGAAGTTTGGAACTTGGTTTATGACATCGATGAAAGAAAAATATCTCATTCTGATCGGTAATATTAATGTTGGGTTTAGCGTTCTCTCTGTCAGGAACATAGAGGTAGTTACTACTCCACCTTTCCTTCGCTTTTCCTTCCCTCCCTGCCTTATGGTCAGGGCGCCCCGCGAGGCTGCGACGGGATCAACGGAAGGCGAATTGGCGGCCGTCAGGAGCCCCAAACATCGCAACATTCAATTTTGATGATTTTTCTAAAGCTCCCTTATCTAATGCTTCTGGAGAAGAATAAGTTTCAATTTTAAAGAAAGATTCAATTACTTGGTCATTTTGTACACCGAGCAGGAAATTTTAACCATATTGATACTGAAACAGTTTATTTTAATTTTTAAATGTAATATCTCCTCTGCCCTTCTAATATTATTAAATATTAATTCAACGTTACCAGTTCCAAATTTATATAAGAATATGGGCGCCAGGAAAATATTACGTTAATTCTATATTTAAAATTAATCTTCATCTGCTATTTCAAATAAATTAATATCCGGCTAACTGGGTCGATGGGTCTTATAAGAAATATTACCTACTAATAGCCGATTATTCGATCTGCCATCTATACAGAGTGGCCGAGGAATCTGAAAAGCAAATATACATTTCTCGCTACTCATTTGCTTGAATTGGCTAAAGAAAATCATCTTTTCTATTAACAGAAACTTGTCTATGAAATGTCTATTCAATGTCTATGAAATTTTAACAATACGAAACGTACTTTCGGTAATGACCAGTTTCAAACCTTACACTGCAGCACCCGTCTTCGCGCGCTCTTGACCGATGTCGCCGCGTAGAACCATTTTTATTTCTTTCCGGTGTCGATGGCTCCAGGTCCAAATACCATCTTCTTTTCCTCCGTTCTGGCACAAGTGTACTCAAGTCACTCATCCTCACCGCTTCATAAGTTGATAAGTCCCAATTAACGGCCATTTCGTAAAAGCGACTAAGCACTTTGTTCTACGAAAATTTACTAAACCGTTTAGTTCGATATACTACGTGATCAATAGCATGGACTAAACATTTCTCTCCGTGTATGTCGCTGTATTCCTTTTTTATGATCTATTTAGTGAAAGTCAAAAATATAATACCAATTCCATTAAAAACAATTAAATGTGATTCAGTTTCTCGAAAATTGAAAATATACAAATAATAAAACTCATGAATTGTAGCCACATTTTGAGTAATTTAATGTAGACCTAGTAGAGAATGATTAAGTATATTTCACGAAGCATTTAATATTGTAATTCATAGCATCCCAAACCTTACTTGTTTTTGTATAAACAATATACATTTTTTCTCGCATTATGAATACTTCAAGGTATACACTATTAATTGAAAGCATTTACAGTTATTAACCTAGATAAAAATTGCAATGTTATGAATGTCGTACTTTTCTGTGTGTGTGTGTGTGGGGGGGCGCAATCGGAAAAGCTCAGCCAGGAAAAAACACGGCGGATGGCGGCGTTCCAAGCGGCGGGACGTGGAGGCCGGTGGGTGCCGCGCCCTATGGCTCCCGATCACCTTGAGAGACCTCGACGCCTCGTGCGGGGCGGGGCGGGGTGGGGAAGGAGGCGGCGCGGAGGCGTCGAGTCAAGTCCACAGTGAGCGACCATGCGGCTGCTCGTGCACTCGGCCAGGCAGCTGGCGTTGGTGACCGACGGGGCGGCCGGGCCTCTGGCGGGGCCTGCCATGCACGCCATCACCGTGCTCGAGAGCGACGCCGGCCTCGCGCTGGTTGCAGACGAGTAAGTGGCTGCTCTCATCAGGGCGCACATCGAGCCCCTCAAAACACACTCATAAGTCATGATGCATTATTTAACAATGGCCATGTTACTAATGGTTCAATTCAGTGTTGGCTGGTACCCAACAAATATTTGTTTTAAAAGACAGCGTATTATTGATTGATTGATTTTTTCGTGTTTCGTCAACTGCTTTGGTCATTAGTCCCGTTAGTGCAGTGCATGTTTTTTCTCGGGAGATGGCGGTGATCTTCCACCGCTGGATGGCGAGAACCAGCGCCGACCTATCGTCGGCTAGTGGGGTTTCCCCCTTACCAGGACTATCCCACCAGCGGGGCACTGCCCCAGCCGGGACAAGCTCTAGGCTCCCGACCGGTCTCCCGGAACGTGTGGTAGTGTAGTGCATGTTAGTGTAAGTGTGTGTGTTTAAGGGGAGAGAATAGGACCAGGAAGAGGAAAGACAGATCGCTCGCGGTCCGTGGTCCGTTTGGTAGGGTACTGCTCCGGCATTCGCCTGGTGTTGATCGGAGAAACCACGAAAAACTACCGATCAGAGCAGCCGGCCGCTAGACTTCTCCTCCAGACAGGGACTGAATTCGACCTAGCTGAAAAGATAGTGTCGAAAATCCTGCCGCCGTCAGGACTCGAACCTAGGACCTCCCGATCAGAGGCGCTGCAGTGACATCAGTTGATGCACTGAGCTACCGCTCCCGGTGACAGTGTAACGGACAAACATGTATTTGAACGAGTTTAAAGACTTCCAATACTTATTCGCTCTATAAATTAATTTAATTCGCATAAAGATTTAAAATATTAGCGAAAGTGTGATAATTGTGAGAAACATCGAACTCAAAGTTTATCTATAACAGTAACGGAAAAACTTGAACTTTGTGTTTCAAATTGACGAATATAAAAGTGGTGAATTTTGTGGCCATTCAATAGGTAAAGTATAGTAATCTAATAGTATTTATTAGTTTGCAGCAATCAACTAGGTCAAACATATTGAACTCTTTTCGCAATTAATCAATCATATTTAAATACTAATTAGAATCACATTACTGTTATTTTTAAATAAATACGTAACTCAAATTAAATAATTTAATATAATTAAATTAAAAAAGATAATTTAGGAAGTAATTTTTACATTAGCCTGAATTCTCAACTTTTTTGTTTCATTTTTACCACGCAATTTGATACGCATTCGTGGCATGGCTACATCTCGCTGTACACTTTCTACTCTGTACACTCTCAAAGCCGACCTTCTGAAAGCCTTCACACATATAAACAATAATTTAGATGAACATATCCGATGACTCGAAGAGGTCATTCAAAACACAGACGGTTAGACAACAATAGACAACACCGCAGAAACTTCCAACCGTCCATCCGCGAAAGCAAGAACACAATCACCACTACCAATCACGACTGAAAATAGATTTTCTGTGTTAGATTTTGACAATGAGTTTCCTTGCCTTCCCAATCCTCATTATTCTCTCCCATCATCGATACGTCCATTCACAAACCAATGGAAACAGAGCAAGTAACGCAAGCGCAAAGAAACAAAGACACGTAGAGTTGCACAACCTGGCCCACAAGTAAACAAGAACATTCTCTCTGAGCCCATCAAAAATGTACTAATTTTACCAGAGAGCCATAGGCGACAAATTTCCTCCCTGCTCAATGGGAAACTCCCATCCAATTTCTCTGTCACGGGTGTGTTTAAACCTAATGGAAGGTTTGCCAACGTGACCAGTAAGTTGGACACCCACACAAAAACTCTCACCAAACGGGACACAGTCATCATCATAGGGGGGCAGAATGACATCAGTTTGGGTGGTCAATTTACACCTGAGCAACATGTTGACAAACTGCAACGTACCGCCCAAAACAAACATTATAGTATCGACTCTGCCCTTCTGGTACAACAAACCACCAGTGTGCAAAGAAATTAGACACACAAACAACGAATTGAATTTGCATTTGAGAGATACACAAGTTAAATTATTTGAGTTAACTTTCTCTCAGAAAAACACTTCACCCGGCATGGTCTTCATCTGAACCTTGTCGGAAAACATGCACTCGGTAGCGCACTTGCAAAATACATTTCACAACCTCGGCAGTGTCCTGCCCAAGATCCATCCCCACCCACATCTCCTAGTTCTCCTAGTTCTCATCCATCCTTCGGGATCCCTTTGGACCCAATTACCTTGTCATCTGAACCTAATCCTTGTACTACCTCTCCCATTATTCATTCCTCTTCAAACGATCGCCCCTCCTTCCTCACCTCCTGTCACTGCTGAGACACGAACCTTCCTTCGACCAAGCACTCGATGTAAAAATGACATAAATAAATAGCAACTACACTCAGATCTAGCAAAGGAACATCCATGTAGGTACATGCAAAAGATTCGAATAATGTATCATAATATGCAATCTTTCAAATAAAATTGAATTTATAGAGGCAGCATTACAGTGTGATTGAGTCAAATAGATGTTTTTTTACTTTACAGAATACTGGTTGTTTCATAATGATCTAAACACACTCCAGATTCCCAGCGTTTACCTTGCAGGATCTTATTGTAGAGCGAGGGAATCAAATAAGGGCCAGCTTACGGAGGTGCGTGTATTTACGTAAGAAATAGTATTGATCCTACATTCTTGTCAGAATTCAATTTATATGCAGTTGAAAAAGTTTTTGAAGTAACAGTCGTACATCTTATTACGGTCAAAATTATCTTACTTTCTTATCTTACTTACAGACCTCCAACAAAGCGAGCATTAGATTGTCTCATTTTCTTAGAAAATCTAGAGATAATTTTGAACAAAATTAATAATCTGTCTTTTAAATCCATTGTTGTAGGCGGAGATTTCAATATTGATTTTCTGAGTGAATCCCACGAAAAAGAGCAGTTTCTCAAATTACTTCATTCTTTCAATTAAGATATTACAGTGAATGTACCTACACGGAATACATTTAAATCACAAGAAGCAATAGATCAAATTATAATCAACAAAACCACTACTACATACGAAATAATAACGGATAATCTAGGTTACAGTGACCACGATGCACAAATTCTTACACTTCTTAAATTAAATTAATAACATGAATACTGACCCAATAAATAATACACGCATGTGCAGAGCATTTACTAAAGTAAACATAAAATTATTTGCGTACTACTTGCTGAAGGAATTATGGCACGCAGTTTATAATGCAGTTGACACAAATGAAAAATATAATTTATTTTTCTCAAAGCTTTCATTTTACGTTAACGCATGCTTTTCTCTTAAAAAGAAAAAATTTAAACAATTCACGGAAAAGTAATACTAGGGTGACACAAGGAATTAGAACATCGTGTGAAAACAAACGTACCCTTTATATCACCCGATTTCTGTCTACTTCCGAGAATACAAAATAATTTTAAGGAGAGTAATAGTTCAGGCAAAAATAATGAAAAATAATCAGGATATTTTGAACGCTAGAAACAAAACTAAAACAATGCGAAATATCGTAAAATATATAACCACATAATCTCGATACTTGGTAGAGAATGTTGTTTTAAAGCAAAACGAAAGAGAAGCAAGTAATCCGGAAAAAGTTGCAAATCTCTTCAACCAACACTTTTCTAAAATTGCGGCAGATCTCACGAAGGGACTAAAACCACAAAATCCAACATCATACGCGTCCCCAAAAATGTCCGATGCTATGTTAATTTTCGAAACGTCTTGCAATGAAATCCTCAGGATAATCAGTAAACTACAAATTAAATATTTATCTGGTTTAGATTCATTTCTGGACTGTTTATTAAAATATTGTGCACCTGCCTTTATACACCCGTTAACTCAAATTTTCAATACTTCTTTATGCACAGAAATATTTCCAGATATTTTCAAAACAGCAAAAATGAAGCCACTTTATACAACAGGCAACAAAAATGACATTCAATATTATCGGCTAATTTCTCTATTGTCAGTTTTCTCAAAAATATTAGAGGGGCTTTTCTTCATTCGAATGGAAGCTTTTCTCAGGAAAAACGAAGAGTTTTCGGACTCGCAACACGGTTTTAGAGAAAAAAATCTACGGAAACTGCCATTTTTTTCTTTTCTTAAAGATGTTGCTTCATCAATGGACCAAAATGCACTCATTGAAAGATTTTTAGATCTTTCGAAAGATTTTGACGTTATTGACCATAACATCTTGCTTTCAAAATTACCTTCATATGGAATTCGTGGTACTGCCCTAGATTGGATTACCTCGTACCTTAAACATCAAACTCAAAGAGCAGAAATACCATACTGGCTCAAAAGGACATTATTTACTTATCTTTCCAATTCTTTGCCAATTGAGCATGGGGTCCCGCTAGGTTCGATCCAAGGTTCTATCCTCTTTCTGTTATACGTAAATGATATGCCCTCGTCTATTAAAAATGGAAGAAGAGTTCTGTTTCCCGATGACACGAATGTTTTTTGCAAAAACGAAGCAGTAAATAGTACAATTTCAGAAGTTTCAAATTGGTTTTGTAATAACAAATAACGAAGTTAACGAAGGAAAAACAGTTTCAATGCATTTTTTGCATTTCAAATCGGCAATCGGATGCTCCATTGAATATTAACAATATGCAATTAGCTGATGTTAAATTTCTAAGTCTCTCAATTCAGTCAAACCTCAAATGGAATGTACATATATCAGAATGAAACACTAAATTAAGTTCATTATGTTACGCATTCAAAATTCTTTCAAATTCTGTCAGCCTTCATGTAGCTTGTTGCGTGTATTTTGCAAATGTACATTCCCGCCTGAGATATGGCATAATATTCTGGGGAAGCTCATCCTGTAGTACCCAGACCTTTCGATTGCAAAAGAAAATTATTCGAATGATGAAAAAATGCCATCAAGTGAAACCTGCTGACCAGTGAAATTTTTTCATTGAGCTAGGAATATTACCATTGCCTTGCTTATTTATCTTCAAAACTGTAATATTTGTCAAACTGACTTACTTAACGGTGGGAACATATTTTCATGCAATACTGATATTTATAATTTCAATACACGTCGTAGAAATCACGTTAATCGAGTATCAGTATCAACAGTTCACTACAAGAAATCCACATACAATACATGTACGTTACTTTGCAACGTATTGCCAGATGAAATTAAACAATTGAAGTCGGTACACAAATTTAAGTTAAAAGTAATTTTTTTTCTGCTGCATAACTGTTTCTATACAATTAAAGACTATACTGACCGTCAAAAATAAAAATAATGTTTATTTTAACAAAAAATGATATACAATGGATTAGTTTACATTTGTATTGTATAATTTCTTTAAAGACTTAATATGCCTGTAATAAGTAATATACTTCTGTGTCAATGACCGCCATCTCGATCAGGTTTTTGTCCAGTTTCCCTGATCAATTGAGCAAATGCTGAGATGGCCCCTTGCTTTGATTCTGGACGTAAATGTAGCTTCACTATGCGTATGTTTTGTTAAGGTCTCCTTTTGCTTGTAGTGGCAGCAGTAGTGCTGAGGGTGAGTTACTATATTGATAGCAATTAAGAAAAATTAAACCAGCAGTTCGTTTATCGTTGCAAATATTTAATCTTTCACTCGGGAACGAAAATGTTTAGTTTTTCAAATGCTGATTATCTCTCGCTTTTCTAAATTTTATTATTATTATTTTAACCTTCAACTATTTATCGTTATATTGTTGGGATGGGATTCGGGTACTCAACATAACGTGGGGGATAAGATATTCTTCTTCCACATACGTTATATACAGTTTTTTTTCCCTAGGGCTTGTATCCAGCCGACAGCCGGTTGTCCTTTACGTCCCGAAGGGACGCATATTCGACCATACACTAGACAAACTCTTGCGGGCTCCTCTGACCTGAGGTCAGCAGAACGCGAGGCCCTCCGCGACAACACACACACAAAGTCAAGGGACAAACAGCCATGCCCAAGGCGGGACTCGAACCTGCGACCCTTCGGACCGAAGCGCTGAGTCGGTACTCGCTCTTAGCCACCTCGGCCATCCAGGTCGGCTATACAGTTTTTACTTTTTTTAAAAATAAATCAAATAAAAGTTTGGTATAAAGTCTGCATTCGAATATTAGTTTTATGCGTACTGGGCGGTTAGTCCGTGGCGAGTATTCTCGCCGCCGGCGCACATTATTCTACGTCGCTTCCAGTGAACACACATGATTTTTATTGCCTCGACTACTACTGAAGGAAAACTGTCCAATTTTCGACAGAAAAACCTTTTGGAAGTCTCTGGTATTGAAAAAGTGGATTTCCTTTTTGATGGCTTCCTTCATACCAAAATAGTGGTATAATGGTTTAGCGTAAGCCTGTCAAACCGCGCCTGCACGATCGACTTGCACGCATGGGAAGTCCGGCGCTCCCACGAGAACAGTCAACTTCCCCCAAGTCCTCTCCACTTTCCCCTCCAAATCCGAAAAGGGTGTTCACGCGCCAGCTGAGGTGGGGAATAGTAGCTTCATACGAAAATATGTTTGCTAGATTTGTTGAATCGAACATCCAAGATATGAATTATGGTTATATTCTTTATTGTTTATTAATATATCGTGTTTATTTTCTTTTTAAATTCTGCCTGGTATAAACATTTTTACCAAAGGGCAGGAATATGTTGAATCGCGAATTCTTTCCTGGATTTCGTTTTGCGTTGTTTTATTCTCTTCCTTCTGTTGTATATATTAGTATTGTGAAATAATTTAACAAGACTCACTTTTCAATTAAACAATTCTCACAAGTTAACAATTCTCACGTCCGGGGCGACAGCTCTTTTAATAGGCAAGAATTTTTGTCTGTTAAATCTAACCTGAACGATGGAAATTAATAAGAATTAATCTTTGTGAAACCTAACCCGAATGATGGAAATTGAAATATTTGCACTGTTAAATAAAAATGATTATTGCAATATCAAGTTATATTCTATTCAAAATGTTTAATTTTACTCTGAATTGCAATCTCACTGGTGTGTTATTACATTTTAATGAATCATTTATTTGCTTTATTAGAAGAAATGGGAATTAATTTAACTAAATTTGAGGCAATAACTGTCACCTTCAAAACATTGTCATGGGCCAGGCTTCCAGTGATGTGTGACCACTCTGGAGCCATTTGTAGAACCTTTACTTTTAAATCTCGCGCTAGTTTCTCTGGTTGCAGTACCCGAGAACACTAACCTTGCCCGTGAAGGCGTAGAACAGTTTCTTCCTGTCCAGCGAACTGAGGGTGCTTTGACACTTTGAGATGATCCCGAACGCTCAGGCTTTCAGGCCCAGTTTTTTTAATTGTTAAAAAATGATGTTCTTTTACTTCATTTCACAATTAAATCTTAATTATACATTAATAAATAGGGCTAAATTAAAATTTTATTTTCCTAATTTATTTTAAGGGTTTAATATATTTTGTCATTATTAACTGCAAACATTGAGAAAATTTGTATTAAAAGTAAATTATTATTATTATTATTATTATTATTATTATTATTATTATTATTATTATTATTATTATTATTATTAGCCATTAACATCGCTTGTGGGGAAGGCTTTCCCTGCTAGGCGGGTAGCATACATTGTAAAAAGCATTTGGAGGAGTCCACTTCGAGAAGAGTGTTTCTTCATTAATATTAAGAAATTTATACTATTATTAATTAATAAAAGAGTTTATTAATATTACCATTTTTACTTTTTAATTAAAATTAACATTTAATTTAAATAAATTAATAAATTAACAAACAAAATAAAAAGTAATAAAATAATTTACACAAATTTAATGCAAACATTTAAAATTTTATTAGTATTGAAATTTTAAAATATTTATTAATATTAATTAATATTATATAGTACTATTAATATTTTTTCTTAATGAAATTTCTTAAATAATACATGGGTGTAAATTAAACGTGTTTCAATCATTAATTTGAATTAAACCTTACTCTTCCTCGTGTAAGAACATATTTCGCGTAACATATTTCCTCGCGTAAGAATAGTTAATATGTCTATTAGCGTTCAATGTCAATTTTTAATACAGTTTTAGTTATAATTATGCTGCAGAATAAGGAAACTGGGCTATTTTTTTCGCGAATGTTAGTGATAAGGTCAAATTTAAGGAAAGAATCGTATTTTGTGATAAACACAGTTGTGCACGAAGGAAGTTTGGAATGCGTGGGATGACTCATTTATGGGTAAGAAGACACGTTTCTCCATTTTTTATCGCTACTAGAAAGGACAAGATCTATACCGAGAAATTCGATAAATTTTCAACGCTGTATCACGTGCCGCCAAGCTCTGCGCCCGGACGTGAGATCCAAGGTCAGCAAACGAGCTCGTGTTGATGTCTGCGAAAGACCGTTGGCTGGGCCCTCCGTCTGATGGCCCTGGCTACGAGATTATCGAGTCGTCTCGCTCTCGAGAATGCGTTCTCGTTGCACGAGATTCTCGTGGGCCCCATTCTCGTTCAGCCTTTCTCGCTTACGAGAACGAGAGAGAATATTCGGCAAATCACCGCCTTATTAAGTCTGAAGTAAGACTGCCTTTAGTCCAACAGTTGGCGATTTTATTAGTAGATCCAAATTTCTCAAATTCTTTTTAAGTGGTTTCGACATCATTCCTTCCGATGAGATCACCAAGGCATATATGAGAACGTTCTCCAATTGCCAAATCTGTTTCAATTGCATTGCAAGCTCCTCATACTTCCTGATTTTCTCTATTTCAGTTTTTCTGATGTTATGGGTCATAGGAACTGCAATATCAATTATAGAGGCTACTTTATTGAATTTCTCAATGAGGAGGATATCAGGCCTGTTGTAATCTACTGTTTTGTCCGTGATAACAAATTGGTCCCATCACATGGTTTTTGTTTCCAATACAGGTGCCGGACATCCTTTGTAATACGGCGTAGAAGAGTCAAGCAACTAGTGTTTAACAGCGAATTTTTGATGTATCAATTTTGCGAGTTGATTGTGTCTTCCAAGATAGACGTTAATTGATAATGCCGGGCAGCCCGCCATAATGTGCTCAATTGATTCTTCTTTTGTGTATGTTTAGGAATGGCCGTATTGAAGAATTTGGCGAAAACGCGGAAATTATGAATAAATGGCAAGACGCATCGTTTGACGAAGTAGTAGATGCAAATGGAATGTGTGTAATTCCTGGACTTATTGATGCGCATACTCATCCGATATGGAGTGGAGATCGAATAAATGAATTTATCATGAAGGTAAGGTGATTTCCCAGAAAATTGCATGTGATGTATAAACAACAAAGAAGAATGATTTAATCATAAAACAACCAATTAAAAGAAATATTTCTCATACGCATTAAAACCAATTATTTTGATTTTATTATTCTCACGTGATTTTATCCCATAAATCATGTACAAACAGACACAAATAAGATATTCCCTCCATAAATGCGGTAACTTTAAGCGAAGCAGAGATATTTTATTGGTCATTATATTTTTTGATAAAAGTAATCCATGTTAGCAATTTATTTAAGAAATCATGGAAAAGGATGTATTGTATGACTAATTTTGTCCTAATCATAGTAATACAGTAAACCCTCTTTGGAACGAACTTCCTTAACATGAATGTTGCCGTAGCAGGAACAAAATTTGGGTACTCTCAAGGAAATATAATAGCACGAATATATATTGTAACACCCCCACTGTCCGTAACAGCCCCAAGTGGAGGTGCTCCCAGGGTTGACCTCGACTTACCCTTTTCCCGGCGCCTGCTGCAGGTTAAAGCTTTGCCCGGCTACCCCCACTGAAAACGCTGAAATTTCTAGCGAGAACATGCGTGGCGTGGGCATTGGCATGCAACTTGGAATGAAAGATTTTCCTCATTTAGCTTAAATTTAATTCACAAGAGACATTTAGGCAAAATCACGGTGAAGCCGGATACAAAAAAACTGACTTACACACTAACTTACAACTATTTTACATGGTTGGTGTCTCGACGGGTCGTTCGCCCATCTCCCGTCAAAGCGTCTGCCCGCGCGGGGCACGGAGTTTGTCGCGCCGGCGCTGGCGGGGGTCACGAGCGGTTGCTCGCTCGTATCCTTCCCAGGTAGGCTAGCGCAGCCGTGGCGATGACCCGGGCGCTTGCCCGACCCAGCGGCGATGAATAGCCTGGATCAGCCGATGGCCACTCAGTAGCCGAGCGCGTGAAGGGCGGCGTTCGGGGTCGATGGCTGCGGCGGTGGCGGTGTAGTCGGCGCCCGCGGCACAGAAAAATGTCCAGGCACGCCTCTGCGCCAGGAAAGGCGGCTCTTGCCCTCGGGTTCACCTACCTCCGGAGCTGATCGCAACAGGCGGGGCCGCTCGCGATGCGTGGCGTGACCGCGTCGTCGCGCCCTGGCCTCTGGCGGTAGACGGCACGTAAATATCGGCGATCCCTGCTTCCTAATGCCGATCGTAATTAACGAAGCTCGGGCCGGTAGAGCCCAACTTACACACCCGAGGCCGTTCTACTGTGCGTGTACTCGCACGTACGTGGCCGAAGACAAAAAAAGGTAAGTCTCGCGTCTTCCGGGAGAACACCTACGCCCTCGCCTTCTGTTCCCCTCAGTCAGGCGTACGCTCTCCTCCGCAGTTCGAACCAGAAGGACCCCAGTTATCTTTCCTCGCAGCTCTGCGGCTCCATAGGGTCACGTGATCGCGCCCACGCGATGTTCACGCTTATTGGCCTGCGGCATCACGCGACACGGGGTGGCCAATCGCGGCTGTATCGGCGTGGCGATTGACGCTATGAAGTAGCGTCTTCAAGGGAATTTGTTAGACGTCAGAATTCCGCCGAAATCGCCGGCGGTGGTCGGCGGCGGCTGGAAATTCCAATGACGTCACGGGCGCGCCCAACGTGGGGCTAGTTAACGAAGACTAGCCTGCTTACCCGCATCGGCGGCGCGCAGGTAACGGGAAAGTGTCCTCATTCCTGCTGCCCTTCGACAAGCGCCTTCACTACGCATTTCAATATGCGTATGAAAATACAATTTATATTTATGATTTGCGATGCCATACGTGGGCGACTGTCCCATTATATATATATATATATATATATATATATATATATATATATATATATATATGTGTGTGTGTGTGTGTGTTGTGATGGAACAGATTTTGGCTCACTACAACAAATATTAGATTAAAAGGGGGACGGGTGTTCTTTTTTCGCGAACGGACTCATGGGATTGCAGAGACATGAAAAAACACATTATGAAACAGTAACACTTTATTGTGGCTTATTTCAATGACACAAAATTAACAAAACGGAAATGAGATATTTAGTAGTAATTGACATTTGGAATATCATAAACATCGATAAGCTAAATATTAATTCTCAGGAATATTATTATACATTATTTCTTTACGTAGGTTCCTTCTATACCTTATGGGAGCTTCCTTTCCCTACTGATTGATTACTGGATTCATAGCATGATTGAACTATGTAACGAACTACAAATATGTGCCACGTAGCATTGACAAAATGATTCACTCTGGTAATTGTTTATTTCCGAATACAAATCCTAAAATAAAATATAACACAATTATTATTTCTCCTGCGTTCTCTTGCCATTCCTTCCGGACGCATTATCATGACATATCTGGGGAAATGAATTTCGCTCGGAGGCGATCTTACGGTTCGTCCTGGGCCTAGGCGCCGGCCTCCCCTCTGCTGCAGTAGCCCACACAGTGGATGAAGGAAACAAGCGCGGTGACCTTCAGCCGCCCCTGCTCCCAGTCCGCCCCGCCATCGTTCTCTGCCGTGCAGCATGCGTCGTGCAGTATATATATATATATATATATATATATATATATATATATATATGTACGTGACGTCACGGGACATCACGGGGTTAGACAACACCATAACGCCACCTTCAGCCATGTAAAGAAGCTCACTAACAGAGAGGACTAGGGTACGCGGCGGAGCGATGGCCGGTAAACGCGCCATCTGCCCGCAGCTTTTCAAACTGCGAAGCCCGAACTAGTGAGTAATGTTTTTCCGTGAGGTCACGAAAGGAGGAGAAAATGCACCCCTCCAACAATTTCCCCAGGCGCGAGTAACATAAGTATCGCGGCGCGCCTCGGAGGAACTCTCTTTTACGGCAACTGCGGCGGCGACCAGAAGAAACTCTTTTACGGCAACTGCGGCGGCGACCAGAAGAAGCTCTTTTGCTACAACTGTAACGGCGAGTACGAATAGATAATATAGGAGATTACTTTAACTTGATAGTTAAAAGCTAGCTCGGAAAAGCGTATCTTAGAAAAGTGAAGTAATTAGGAGATTGAGTGCAAAATCATTCGTCGCGGTCACAATAATTCGGAGAGCAAGCCAAGTAACTGTTTTGACATCGGAATAACTTCAAAAGTTGTAAAATTCGCGCAGAAGGACAGTAATTTAATCCAGCATCTCACATTGCACGCTGAGATCACACATGCCTAAAGTGTGGTAGGTCGGCCGAGCATGTGAGCATAACTCTTGCAACATTAATAATTTTGAAGCTGGAAGCGCGAACGAACGTGTACGAAGCGGTGGAAGACGGACGACCCCAGGAAGAAAGAAGCGTAGGCGAGAAGGACTTGGTCTAGAGCGAGGAAAGTACGGTTTCGGAACGAGACAAAGGTGTGGAAATTGGTGGCTTGGCGGCGTTCGAGCGGAAGGGACTGCTTTCGTCGCAACACAGCACGCGAGACGAGGCGGCAACGCGGGGCGAGCGGCAGAAAATCCCCAAGGTTACCTACAGGCGAGCGACGCAGAGCTGGTGAGGTAAAGGCAGTGTTAAAAGTGGGTGAAACGTCTAAAATAGGAGGGAGAAGTATTTCGAACTGTGTGAGGGGCAGTTTCCAGGCCATTTACCGCACGTGTCAGTAGATTCATTTAAAGAAGTCTACCTTGTACAATTTTACGTAAATGATTCAGAAATTTTATATGTTGTACAGTTAATATTATCCAGAAAGATCAGTTTGTTGTATTATGTTTCAAGTAATTGCTTTTGTGACATGTAAAGGGGTATGAATTAAGTAACGTGAATGCCACGTATATTTTTTGTGTTCAATATCATAGTGAGTGCGAAGCCCAAGGCTAGCACCTGTGAAAGGGTTTCTTTGAAACAAGTATCAAATCCATTTGAAACAAAAGCCGTGCACGGAAAACTAGAGGCCAAAAGAGTAAATAATTTAGTAGTGAAAAAACTCAGAAAAGGAGTAATCAAATCCTAAATTGTAGTTGATGAAAGTGTGTTCGGGCAGTCGAGGTGACACCTATATGTTTTTTGGGTTTTTGTCTTGTTTCATTTTTTCAGTGACCAGCTACTTAAAGTGCAATAACCTGTTGTGAAATTGCGTCACTGTAAATTTTCTCTTTGAATATATGTTCATATTATTCATATTTTATTTGATTCATTGTGTTAAGGGTTCATACCTTTCTCATACCCGAAAGATCCTGCTTCCTGAGAATTGTAAGCTCGCTTCACGAGCATTCATGCTATCACGACCCACCACGTGTGGTAAAGT
This sequence comes from Teleogryllus occipitalis, assembly GCA_011170035.1. Classification (NCBI taxonomy): domain Eukaryota; kingdom Metazoa; phylum Arthropoda; class Insecta; order Orthoptera; family Gryllidae; genus Teleogryllus; species Teleogryllus occipitalis. Next base: position 187,581 of record BLKR01000111.1, on the reverse strand, counting down.
AGGTAGGTGGGTGTGTTACTATATATATATATATATATATATATATATATATATATATATATATATATATATTCTAACACGCCCACCTACTACCTTCCAGCCGGTGGCGATAGAGCGTGAAAGAATGAATGCTCGTGAAGCGAGCTTTGAATTCTCAGGAAGCAGGATCTTTCGGGTATGAGAAAGGTCTGAACCCTTGACACAATGAATTAGGTAAAATTCAGGTAAAATGAGTATATATTCAGTGAAAAAAAATTACACAGTGGCACAAATATACAATAAAGTATGCACTTTGCGAAGATGGTCACTGCAAAGAAAACAGAAAAAGAACACAACCACAAAATGTATAGGCGTCACCTCGACTACCTGAATACTTCAATAGTTACTATTCACAATTCTTTTGCTTCTACCTCTTTCTGAATTACTTTCGTGTACCTCATTCAAGTCTTGCTATTCTTAAGTGTTCTCCGGCACGGCCCTTTAAATGATTCTCTACAATTATTCTACCATAGACTGTTCACAGGTGTCAGCCTTAAGCTGCACATTTACTACAAAGCTGTGAACTCAAACAAAAGAACGAACGTGACACACACGTTACTTAAATTGGACCCTGTACAAAATTATAACTAATTATCCCCTGACATAATACTATGAAAGCATGAATTTCAAATAAGATCACTTTTACAGTACATGAAAAATCATAATTCACTCTAGGAAAATTGTACAAGGTATGGCATTCGAACGAATTTACTAGTGCGTACAGCGAATGAAATCTAAACTGCCGCTCATACGTTCGGAATATTTCTCCCAGTTTCTTATTTGGAACTTTCACCTATTGCACGCTTCGCCTGGTATTTTAAAGCTACACGATTTCCCAACAGATTGCTGCATAGAAGTTGCCAGTTTTTTACCTCGACATCTCCTTCCCTCTCGCCATCAGTTAACCTTGGGATTTTCGGTCGCTCGCAGTCCTCGCCGCGCCACTTGACTGGTTCGATGTTCCACAATTGTACCACTTCCTTCTCCCGATTCTCCGGATTCCCCCACTCGTCCAAATTCCAGACCCATCTCTCGATCTCCGGGCTCGTATCATCCACGTATTTGGTCCAAGTCCTTCTCGCCTACGCTTGGGTCTTCACTGGAGTCGTCCTTCTTCTTCTGCGTGCCGCGTACCCGTTGTTCGCGCTTCCAGCTTTGAATAACTAACGTTATTGAATGGATACTTCTAGCACTTGGCCGACATACCACACTTTGAGCGTGTGTGGTCGTGGCGTGCAAAGTTAAATGCTGGATTTCGTTTAAAGCCCTTCTGCGCGAATTAATTTCAAGTATGAAACTATTTCAGATTCAAGCAATCACATCGCTTGCTTTCTCGCGTAATGTTAGTGCTAACACTGTACATGCACTTCACTTCTGAATTCTATCACACTTCTTAACGCGTTTCTCAAATCAGTTTTAACTAAGCAAGTTAAAATATACTCCTGCTCTAACCAGTGACTATCGCCGAAGAATTAGGTTGAGTCGCCGTCGCTGTCGAAATCGAAAGAGAGTTCTCCCGAAGCGCGTCGCGGTATTTATGTGACTCCGCCTGGGGAAATTTCTGGAGGGGTGAATTTTCTCCTCCTTCGCGCCCTCTCAAGAAAAACATTATCCGTAACTTCGGACATCGGAGTGTGAAAATCTGCGGGTAGATGTCGCTTTCTCGGACCATCGCTCCGCCGCGTACCCTATTTCTCTGTGTTCTGGGCTTTTCTCGTGGCTTATGGTGGCGTTACGGGTTTGTATAATCCCGTGACGTCACACACACACACACACATATATATATATATATATATATATATATATATATATATATATATATATATATATATATATGAGAGATCATACATTATTTTTGCAATTTCTTTACATTCCGATCTCAGTTTTTGGAAGCACTTATACACATTTGTTTTTGTTTGTTTGTATTTTGCATGTGCCTTCTTTTTTAATTTAGTTTTATTTATTAATTCTCTGGAGAACCAGCAAGGATAATTTCTCTCATTGTCAGTGTGTACAGGAACATATTGCCTAATTCCCTTGTTGATTTTCTCATAGAACCAGTTTACTTTGTCATCTAGAGACTCCAGTTTGTAAAGTTCGATCCAATTATTTCTCAAAAAGAAACTATTAAGCTCGATATAATTTGCATTCCTGAAATCGAAGGTGGGTGTACTATTGGTTTGAAGATTAGCCTTAATGTCTACATATATACTCAGGGCTGGATGGTGTTTATCCTCGTCGATGATAGCTTGTTTCAGTTACTTTCAAATCTATGCTGCTAAAACACCAATCAAGAATATGATTGTTAAAGTTACGAATCTCGTTGTACTGTGGCCAATCATTCAATTTCATTTCATTATTTAAGGTATTCTCGCAGTGATTTCGTGGATAGCTGCTTGAAAGGTTGTAATCGCCCATAACGAATAATTCACAATTCGGATATCTCTCCTTCAAGTATGATATTGTAATCATGTGGTCAATGTATGTATGCACGGTTGATTTTGGTGGTAGATAAAGAGGGTGAGTCACGTAATTTTAGCACCTCCTGTAACTTTTGAACGGTTGAAGATATTGAAATGCAGTTTTCACGGAAGTGCATGAGGAAATAGGGCTAACTGATACGTGTATTTATTTCTATTTTATCACTTGTATTTTACGAGATATTTGAGGTAACTTTGTTTTTTCAAATGGAACTATACATATTTTTTCAGTCTATCATAAAGAGCGTAAAAAGACGAATCGAATGATACACATATTGTCATATGTTAGATAAGGATTTTTTTGAGAAATTTTGATTCTTTTGCGACCAGTTCTTAACGGATATTTTGAATGTAACCGACCGCCACAGAAGGTCACGCAGCGCTCCAGCAGCAAGCGCCCGCTCGGGGAAGGGAAGAGATCTTCGTATTTCAAGATACAAAACATATCCCAAATATTCTGAACGCTCCTATCATATCGAGGTGTCAAAGCTTCCTCGGTTCACCGTAGGAGGGGTCAGGGAGGGAAGAAACGGTCCTACGCCTACGGCGCGGCGCATACGTTGACAGCCTCTCCACGTGCGAAATACGAAGATAGGCTTAGGTCATCTCTCAGGTCAAATGGGAGATAGCTCGATGAAGGACACTAAGAAAAGGTTCTCTTCAATGGAATTATTATTTCATAATTCAATTTTTACGATTTATGTATGGCTTTCATTTACATATAAAGTATGCAAAACGTAAACACCGTAACACAAAACATTTACAATAATAAGAATACACTTTAATACAGTTGTTGCTGTGAGCCATCTCCTTTTATTTTTATTAATTAATTTATTTGTTTATTTATTTATTACTTTTCTTGTGAACGACATGTAATACTTCAATATTATGAAAGCAAAAGGAAACGTTTCATTATTACGCTAGAGAGTATTTATTTTAAATCAATTAATTAGGAAGAAATCATTGCTCTACGCTAAGCAGTTTTGATCATGAGTCTCTTCCGAGCTTCGGCCGGCTTGGACTGCTTAGAAGAATACTCTGTCCCTACGAGATACGAGAATCTCGTTGTCTCGTTGCCTCCCGCAGAGAAAGAGAATCTCCTTCGCCAGTGCACTCCCTTGGCCTTGGCTGGGTGCTACCCCCTCCACGACCCTTCTCCCTTTTTCGGCCAGCGAGAATGATTCACAGGTCGGACGAGACACGAGAGACTGAATGCAGTTTTGTCCGTCTCTAGTGATTACCTTTATTTACTATTGTTTATTATATTTTGGGAATATATTTTTATTTTAGTGATTAATTATTATCTTAATGGATGTTTCTATCCCTGTGTTATTATTCTACGCTTATTATTATTGTTTGCTCAGTATATGCAATATTCTTTATCTATTCTTAGTCTGTATTTATTCTTATTATGTTTTGTTTTAAGATCCCATTAATATCCTGTGATATAAAACCCCATTAACTGGAGTTGAAGTAATAAACAATTTTATTACAATACACACTTACGATAAATCCTCATTTTTAATCTTTCTATTCCTTAACAAAAATCTGGAAATGGGGAAGGATGGAAAGCCGAGTTCAGGGAAAAAACTACAACAGTTTTGTGAATATTTGGGATATGTTTTGCATCTTTTTTTTATTTACACAATGAAAATTTACAATATATTTCATTTCGAAATAATAAGTAAATATGATAACTCAAAATAAAATACAATGATCAAAGAAACAATAATTCGCAGAGAAGTCCCCCATTGGTACTTTCCAGGATCAATATACAAGGACTATAACAGTAATACGAAGATCCCTTCCCTTCCCCGAGCGCGCGCTTGCTGCTGGAGCGCTGCGTGACCTGTGGCGGTCGGTTACATTCAAAATATCCGTTAGGAACTGGTCGCAAAAGAATCAAAATTTCTCAAAAAAATCCTTATCTAACATATGACAATATGTATATCATTGGATTCGTCCTCTTTATGACAGACTGAAAAAATATGTACAGTTCCATTTGAAAAAACAAAGTTACCTCAAATATCTCGTAAAACACAAGTGATAAAATAGAAATAAATACACGTATCAGTTAGCCCTATTTTCTCATGCACTTCCGTGAAAACTGCATTTCAATATCTTCAACCGTTCAAAAGTTACAGGAGGTGCTAAAGTTACGTGACTCATCCTGTATATATATTTGATATTAATATTTAAAACAATACAACGCGCTCGTTTCGGATATTATTTGTTTCCATCATCAGGCGTAATTGAAAAATAAATAAATAAATAAATAAATAGATAAATAAATAAATAAATAAATAAATAAATAAATAAATAAATAAATAAATAAATAAATAAATAAATAAATAAATAAATAAATAAATAAATAAATAAATAAATAAATAAATAAATAAATAAATAAATATATTTAAATAGCGGTCAGTTATATACACAAGAATATGTTGTTCATGTACAGAAGTCACACTAAACCGCATCTTGATAAAAACTCTATGAAAGGAAGTAGTTAGAAAGAGGTCGAGAGAGACATTACAAAATTACAATATTTTAATTTGTTATTATAATAATAATTAATAATTATAAATAAACTATTTGGATATACCGAATACCTGAGCCGTAATTAGCTCTGAAATGTTGTTTTGAAAAAAAAAAAATTTCTAGACGAACATTTGTATTGCAGAAGCATCGAAACACTCCAGAAACTTGTAAATTGTTTATTACCTCACCCAATTGTATTTTATCATGAACATTCAATATTTTTTTAATTCTTAAAATTCAATGTTTATTTATCTTACGTCAAAAACAGATAAAACTATGTTTCTTTAAAAACTATAATTCTGTGAACCCTACCCCAAGCCATATACTCTTGAATTTTGAATACAGAAATAAAATAAGCGTTTTTTGCAAGGATTCTTGACAAAAACATTTGCTCCGATGTAATAAAAACTATTTTCGAGGGTAAATCAGCAATAAATTGGGGCTCTTATCCGTCATCATGATCTTCGTCAAGGAATAATACTTTCTGCTGCGACAACATGGAGAACGATAATTTGAATAACTACATTTCCTACTGAATTGTAGAAGACGTGCACAGGTAATGAAGTTACATTTACGAACAGAAGAAAAACAATGGGCCATCTCAGCATTTTCTCAAAGGATCAGGGAAACTGGACAAAAAACCGGATCGAGATGGGAGTCATTGACCCAGAAGCTGCGGTACACTACTTGTTACAGGTTGTTTTACAGTTATACAGTCCAAATGGTAAATAATACATTAAATATCACTGTTAAAATTAATGTTACTTTCTTTTTGATGCTCGGTTCAGTCTCTAATTGCGTAAAAACCGTTATACAGCAAAAACGATTTTATTTAGGATTTAAACTTTTCTATCAAATTTAATCGTCTCATCTGGCAAAGTGTTGTAAAATAATGTACATGTATTGTATGTGAATTTTTTGTAGTGTGCTGTTGATAATGTCACCTGCTGAATATGATTACTTCCTCAAATGTTACTGTTATACTGCGTTTTCTGAAAATATATTTCCGCCCTAAACCAAGTCATTTTTCACAAAAAACACTGATTCGTATATCAACAGACAATGTAATGGTAAAAATTGTTAACAGAATAGGTAATATTGATTGATTGATGTTTTCGTGCGCGTCAACGGCTTCGGTCATTAGTCCCGTTAGTGTAGTGAATGTTTCTTTCTCGGGAGATGGCGGTGATCTTCCCCCGCTGGATGGCGAGATCCGGCGCCGACCTACCCCCTAACCAGGACTCTCCCACCAACGGGGCACCGCCCCAGTCGGGACAAGCTCTAAGCTCCCGACCGGTCTCCCGGAATATGTGGTAGTGTAGTGCATGTTAGTATAAGTGTGTGTGTAATGGGAGAGGATAGGACAAGGAATAGGAAGGACAGATCGCGCGCGGTCCGTGGCCCGTTTGTTAGGGTACTGCTCCGGCATTCGCCTGGTGTTGATCGGAGAAACCACGGAAAACTACCGATCAGAGCATCCGGACGCTAGAATTCTCCTCCAGACAGCAGCTGAATTCGACCTAGCTGAAAAGCTAGTGTCGAAAATCCTGCCGCCGTCAGGACTCGAACCTAGGACCTCCCGGTTAGAGGCGCTGCAGTGACATCAGTTGATACACTGAGCTACCGCTACCGGTGAATAGGTAATACTAAAAAGGTTTTTGTCAATCATTTTTGAACGGGGATGGTAAACATTTTCTAAAGTGTGGGCAAACGTGGGCAAACGATGAACAAATGAATCCTCCCAAAAAATTGCATTTTTTGATTTTGATTCGGGCCAAGTTCATGGTTTCTGGGTGCCGTGAAATACGTTTTTCGCCAATATCTGCTAAAGGAAACGTGGTAAAAATAATCTAGTTCGTGACTAACGGTGGTCAAACGATGGACAAACGATAGCGCACCTCAAAGTTTGGTATTTTTAACATTTGAGGCCAAATTTTGAAATTTCGATTTTATTTTCCTCTAATTTGTGAAAACAGGTTGGTAAAAATTTTCTGAAGTGTGGGGAAATGTGGTCAAACAATGGACAAAAGAATGCAAATGGTAGTTTTCACAATTTCAGGGTAGTTATGGCTTTTTTGTCGAATTTACAAAAAGTGGCGGAAAACTTGTCTTTTTTCCTGTATTTTTTTAACTAAACGTAATATACCTTTTCTAAGTGATGGATATTCGTTTTCCAAAGATGGACAAACGAAGGGGACAGTAAAGTCTCGGATTTTCCGTGTGTGGTGTGGTCTTTATTTGAATTGATAAAATGGCGGGAAAAAGGTTTTTTGTCTGTAACTTTTGAACCGGACCTGATAAAAATATTCTGAAAGGTGGGCAAACGTGGTCAAATGATGGACAAACGCATCCACGAAAAACATTTTCCAATTTCTCAATTTTGAAATTTTTTCGGGCCATCTTCACGTTTTTTAAAAATGTTTTGGTCGATCCGTTGGTTATAAAGCTCGTCTGGAGGGGTACAAGGGGTCATTAGGGGGGCAAAGTATCGAATGCAAATGAAAAGTTTCGAAATTTTTCTTTCTTTGTTGCTATTTTGTCGATTTGGAGAAATGGCGGGAGATAGGTTTTTTGCCAATCATTTTTGAAACGGGCCTGGTAAAAATTTTCTAAAGGGTGGGCAAACGTGGGAAAACAATGGACAAATGAATCCACCCCCAAAAAATTGCATTTTTGAATTTGATTCGGGCTGTCTTCACGCTTTCTGGGTGCCGTGAAATAGGTTTTTCGCCAATATCTACTGAAGGAAACATGGTAAAAATATTCCAGGTCGTGATTAAAGGTGGTCAAACGATGGAGAAACGAAAGCGCACCCGAAAAAAGTGTTTTTGCTCTAATTTTTGAAGGAAGGCTGGTAAACATTTTCTGAAAGGTGGGCAAACGTGGTCAAACGATGGACAAACGAATGCACATGAAAATTGGAAATTTTTAGCATTTTTCGGGCCGACTTCACGGGGGTCTTTTCACCGCCTTATTCGGCTATAAGCACTTCAGTCTGATTGGTGCCTTTGAGCACTCCGGTCTGATATAGAGACGGCTATTTGGTTTGACGGTTTTCTTCTGTCTGTAGTGCCCAGAAGATTGTGCTTATAGTGGGTCAAAGTTCTGAGTGTATTTTTAAGTACTGCCGTAGAAAAGCTAATTTTTCGGGTACAAACGAAGAAAAACGTAAAATTGTGAATTGCCGGAATTCGAGTGTAAATGAGGACAGACATGTATCGTGCGCTGCCTGTGCTCGCACCGCATTTTAGGCTACGACCGCCGGAACTCTTTCTCGCCAGCAGGCCATTGAATTGCAGTGCGCTCGCTGTTCGCGAATGAAACCAATTACCTCCCGAGTCTTCAACAGCAGTCGAAGTCTTGAAAATGTGCAGAAAGTTCCGGTTTCATATAGGCCACGACGAAATTGCAAAATTACAAAAGACACTTTCTGCGATAATGTTTTATTCTAAGGTTTAAACTGTAGAGGGATTATATATTGCTAATCACACTGATGTGATTTTTACCCCTTAAATGACTCTCCCGGAATAATCATCGGATAAAACGATTTGTTATACCACGAACACTGATTATTTCCCTGGTTCATACTCTCTCGCTACCGTATACCTAATGGAAAATTATGTAATGCTACGCGAAAAACGGCGAATTTTCGGCAGAAAAACTCTTATTGCCGATTCCCAGTCAGCAAAACTTGAATAAATGAAGTTAGTAAATTTTTAAAAAATCTAACACGTGGAGTAGCCAGAATCCATGTTTTGTGGGTCCTTGATACCGCAAAATCGAATGATGACAAAATGTCTGTCCACCCGCCTGTCCGCCTGTCTGCCTGTCCGCCTGTTCGCCTCTCCGTCTGTCCTCCTGTCCGCCTGTCCGCCTGTCCGTCTGTGAACAACGCTAGGGGCTAAACCGTTCAGCCGATTTTCTCCCAAAATTGATATTTGTGTTTCAAAATTTTCAAAAAACTGGTTCCATCGTTTTTTATTAAATTTCATTGTTGGATAATGTGAAGGACGTTTAAGAGAGTGGTGTAGGACTAATTTTCGTCACAAACTCTGATTTTTCGACAATTACAAAAATTCAAACATTTTTCGTCGTCTTCGTACAACTACAATAATGAAGATAGACATATTTTCTTTCATGTAATTTGCTCCTTAAAGATAGATTTTGAAATAAGTTCTTGTACAATTTTTCGAAAATTTGAATGTTTCGCGTTATTTTGCGTGAAAGTACGAGCAAGAAAGTACGTGCTGTTGTAGCACCACTAGTTCCCTTGAAATTTGTATTAAGGATGGTTCACTGTAATTACGAAATTTCAGTTGAAGGTTGATATAGAATTAAAATGAACAACGAAATAATTTTATTTCTTTTCGTTCTAGCTGGAGGGAGCGACATACATGGATATTCATAAAAAAGGAGGGGGCATATATTCCACTGTCAGGAATACCAAAAATGCCTCTGATGAAGAACTGTATGTAAGTCTGAAATCTAGGCTTACAAGAATGATGCATGCAGGTAAGTAAATTGTAGAAAGTAGAAGCAAGCAAGTAGTATAATATTGACACAGATCTGAATATACGATTTCTACGTCGCATGTTATGCTTATAGAAATCATAAGAGCTTGTGACAGTTATTGGTCTGGCGTTAAGTACCATTTTGTCGGTGCAACAACAATTATAATTCTCTGTAAACAGTGTTTCGTAAGCACCTAATTTCCTTTATATCACGACATTTCTCATATCAAATTATAAATATTTTTCCACACATCAGTTACAATCCGAGCAATCGTGCTGTGAAGATGGAGTCCAGTTAAACATCATGTAGATGAATATGAACGCCCAAGTAACAGTTTAAAGAAATTTCCGTGTTTAGCTCCACTATCGCCGCCACGGCGACTACGCTACATTAAGAGCATGGACTTACAAACCACTTTTAGAAAGAGTAAATGAAAAGACACGGTTTACAGATAATGACCCCGCACGCTTGATATTATTTTTAGGAATATACAAACATGTCTCTCCTGCTCGGCGAGTGCTACAGAAACGTCAGTGGAGCGGCGCCTCTGCATCACGAGTAGGAGCGAAGAGAATTGCACTTTGTAATATGTTACTGTTCCTAGCGCTTTTACCGACAGCCGGTTACTCTTTACGTCCCGATGGGACGCATATTCGACATACACTAGACACAATCACACTTCCTCTGATCTGGGGTAAGGGACAAACAACCATGCCGAACGGGGGACTTGAACCCGCGACCATTCGGACCGATCACCGAATCTGCTCGCGCTCCTAGCCACCTTCACTATCCAAATCGGCACTGTGTAATATAAAACAAAAAAACTGTTTCACATTTTTTCTTCACACCTCACATACATTATTGTTTCAAAATAATTAAATATCGAATGTCATCATTAGGGCTGTGATTTATATGCATTTGCATATTTTTTTCTGTTAACTAATACATCCCGTTTCAACAAATTGTACATGTTTTGAGGCATTTAGAATCAATTTAAGCTATTTTCATTTTGCATATTTTCGCATATATCACCATAATTGCATATTTTTGCATATTTGGGGCATATTTGCATATTTTTGTTGCATCTTCATCTCTTATTGCAAGATATTCCAATGAATCGATGAGTGTTCTTTGGCCGAGTGGAGCTCAGCATGAAAAGGTTGTACTATTTCTGTTGGATGGTGCTCCATATATGTTAAAAGCAATGGCTGCGATTAAAGATTTTTCCCCTAAACTTCATCTAACTTGCCTTGCTCGTGCTATTCATCGTGTTGCAGAAACTGTGAGATTTTAGTTCCCAGATATTGATCAGTTGATATCAACTGTCAAGAAAATATTCTTGAAGGCTCCGAGTCATGTGGATGTTTTTAAGACAAATTACTCTGACTTCTACCTTCCCAACCAGTCGTTACAAGGTGGGGTACTTGGCTGAAGCCAGCTGAGTATTATTCCAACTACTTTGACCAAAAAAAGATGTTCTGTCTAAGATACCTGTTGATTGTTGATGGGGAGAGGTCATTCAGCCGGTTTAGAGCAATTTTGAGGCCAAAGAGACGTTCGAGTTTGAGAACTTGAAAAAGGTGGTTGTTTGAAATTGCAACAATTTTGCAAGTGATCAATAGACTTTGTTCAAGGTATGTCCCTTTTTTTCCAATTTACTAACGTTTCACTTTTAACCAAATATCGTTGGCTCGCAAGTGAAACGCATTAAGTCAAAATTTTCAAGTTTTAAGTTATTTGGTTATTGTGGTCTAGATTTTTTTTATAATTGAAAGTCATATTTTTGCTGCAATACCTATTTTTTTTATTTTGTGAAATGTACATTAACTGCATCCCATTATTTTCCTAAGAAATGAGTGTTCTTCAAAATTAAGCTCTTGGCTTAATGTTTGTCACTTGTAACAATTTATATGATTTCTGTATCTTCTTTTGCAGTGAACACATTTTCCACATTACACTTTTTATTTATTTTTCTACATAAACATTACATTATACAATTTCGCATATTTTCCTTTTTTAATTACATATATTACCAAACATATTTACATATATATGTGAATATTTCTCTGTTTTTATTGCATGTAAATCACAGCTCTAATCATATATATGATGAATTCCCCTTCGTTTGCTACATCTAATTTTCAATTTCGTTTTTCAAACTAGTGTATTTGAAGAGTTGTTGATTACAAATGTAATTGTAATGTATTGTATTCCAGGTACAACAGTGGCAGAATGTAAATCTGGATATGGCTTAGATGTCAACAATGAAATACGTTTGCTGAAAATTCTGCAGAAAGCAAAAGAGGAACATCCTGTTGACATTTCCATTACATTTTGTGGTGCTCATGCAATTCCAGAGTAAGTTTAGACCATATATGAGGCGTTCAGGTCTACATAATGGTAACTGACGGATCACGTTTTGCAACAAAATGTAAACCGCGGTTTTATGAGGTACAAAAAGCACAAGCCACGTGCAAATTATCATCGAGATTTGTCGATTTGAAAGCTCTTCGAATCCAGAGAGACCATTTCTCCTCTCTCTCTCTCTCTCTCTCTCTCTCTCTCTCTCTCTCTCTCTCTCACTTCACTCACTCTTTCTCTCTTTCTCTCTCTATCTTTCTCTCTCTTTCTCTTTCTCTCTCATTTTCTCTCTCTTTCTCATTTTCTCTCTCTTTCTCTCACATTTTTCTCTCTCTCTCTCTCTCTCTCTCTCTCTCACACACACACACACAATAATCTCGATTTGGTCAAACTATGTCATTGCTGTGTTACTCACTCGGCAGGATTTCCGACACTACCTAGACAGCTAAGTCGAATTCATTCGCTGTCTGAAAGAGAATTCTAGCCGCCGGCTGGTCTGATCGGTAGTTTTCCGTTGTTTCTCTGAGCAACACCATGTGAATGCCGAAGCAGCACTGAAAGAAACGGGCCACGGACCGCGCGCTATCTTTCCTTCCTCTTCCTTGTCCTATTCTCACCCCTTACTTACTCTTATGCTAACATGCTTTACATTACTACACATACGGAGAGACAGGTCGGGAGGTTAGAGCCTGTCGCGGCTGGAGCGGTGCCCCGCTGGTGGGTGACACCTGGTTGGGGAAACCTGCTTCCCGGCAGTAAGTCGGCGCCGGATCTCGCCAACCAACGGGGGAGATCACCACCACCTCCCGAGGAAAAACATGCTCTACAGTTACGTGACTAATGACCTTAGCAGTTGACGCGCCCGGAATCACTAACAATCAATCAATAGATTTGGTCATTATTTACACCCGAGCACTTAATTTAAAATGAATGATTAGAAAGGAAAGTAATGCAAACTCGATTTCCTGCAGATGTACTTACTTCGTAAGAAGAGAAAATAATGTAATCGGGCACAGGAAAATTGTCGGTCCAAAATTCTTATTGCTGGGCCATGGTAAGGAAAAAGTGGATAAATCTTGTTCTTAAATTACTGCCTTAACACGTTGTTTAGTCAGAATCCATGTTTTGTGGGTCCTTGACACCGAAAAATCGATTGACGGCAGAGCTATATATCTGTTTGTCCGTACGTTTGTGGTCAACGCTAGCGCCTAAACCGTTGAGCCGATTCTCTGCAAAATTGATATTACCCGATCGATCTAAACGAACTTGAAGCTCTGTGTGTTTGAAGCGAATATCTTTTTACATATTTTAATTAAATTGCCACTATTACGGTAAAAATTAAGCTAAAACTACTAATATTTTCAAAAAATGTATATAATATGAATGAAAGGTCTACATACGAATAAAAAAAATTTCATTCAGAAAAATGTCTATCTTCGGCAATGAATATGAAAATTACCACCGAAACACCAGAGATTCGTTTTAAATTCACAGGGCCTCGAATCGGGTCAGATCAATCGCGAATATTCATTTTGGGAAAATCGTATGGTTAAGACACTAGTTTAAGAGGCTAGCAATTTCTCGTTCATTTAAACTGTAATTTTAAGCGAGAAAACCTAATTGGGGAAATTTCAATTAAGGTATGCGGATTGCTTGAAAGAAAAAACATCATACATACAATACATCAATAAAGTACATTGAGAATGTAGTACATTCCTCGCAACACGGACAAAAAATATGGATTATCAAATATGTTTTAAATATTTTTTAAAAGATTAATTTGTGAAGTATAACAAAAGCTCGAATGTAAGAAACGAACAAAGAAATATGAAATAATATACAAATTCTAAGTTACGCAACATCAAACTATCTTCAAACACATCTCCAATTACATTTACGAAGCACAGGACATTCGAAGTGGAAGAGCCAAATTATACAAAAAATACTCATATTTTAGAAAAGTTGAGCAAGACATTGTTCGAAGATCTGATTTTGATGAACTCATTTTTTAAAGAAGAAAGTTCATATTCATAATTGTAGTTCTAGGAAAACGCCGAAAAAAGTTTGAATTTTTGCAATTTTCAACACTCAGAATATTCAACGAACATGAGACCTGCACCCTTCTTTTAAGCGTCTCATACGCTATCCGAGGTCAAAATTTAATTAAGAAATTTTGTGCTGTATTTGAGAAAAGGTTTAAACAAAATTAAAAATTACATAGCATCGTAGGCTTTCACGGCCGGAGTCAATTTGAGTGAAAGTTTCCAGGCTGGTAGGCCGTGGTCCAGTTGGCATTCAAGAGATTCTGGCTCTTCAAGGCCAACTGGACCACGGCCTACCAGCCCGGAAACTTTCACTCAAAATTAAAAATTGCCTATATTTCCCGTAAAATTATGCGAAACGTACTCAATTCTTCGAAAAATTGTACGTGACCTTATTTCAAAATCTATCTTTAAGGAATAGATATCAATAAGGGCAAAATATTTATCGTTAATATTTTAGTTGTAGGAAGGTTCCGTAAAAAATTGAACTTTTGCAATTTCGAAAAATCAGGATTTTCAACGAAAATGAGACCTCCACCATTCTGTTAAATGTCCTTCACACTATCAATCTCTCTTTCGTTTCCTTTAGTTGCCAGGTTTTCTTTCGAATTTGGCATCCAAGTTGATAGAACTCTTAGCGTGACCCAGGGTGTAGCACGAGGAGCTGGTTCTATCATCACACCCCATCTGAAACTTAATAAAGCGCCAGGATTAGACGGCATCCATCTGGAATTCCTCAAGCTCACTGGGCCTCATTGTAGAGAATGGCTCACTAAATTCTTCTCCAACATACTTTCGACTGGTATAATCCCCTCAGAAATGAAAATAAGCAAAATCATTGCCATCCTCAAACCAGGTAAGCCTAATGACCAGGCAAGCAGCTCCCGACTGATATCACTGCTGTGCGTAACATATAAATTACTAGAAAGACTTCTGTACAATAGTCTCAGCCTAGTAATCCTTCCAAAAATACCAATCGAACAGGTTGGCTTGAGACCTCTATGAAGCTGCACGGATCAGGTGCTAGCCCTAACTACTCGCATAGAAACTGGATTTGTCAAAAAACAAATCAGGGACTGTGCTCCTAGACCTCTCTGCGGCATACGATACCGTATGGAGACAAGGAATGATCTACAAACTCCTAACAGTGACTAAATGTCTGGGGATCACAAACTTAGTGAATACCATGCTAGTCAACAGACAATTCATAGTATAAATGAACGAAGAAAGAAGCAGAGTTTGCAAACTCAACAATGGACTCCCTCAAGGTTCTGTATTAGCTCCATTGTTTTTCAATCTTTACACTTCTGACCTGCCAACTACACGGGCTAGAAAGTTCTGCTATGCTGATGACATAACCTTAGTCTACCAACACCAAGACATGGCCAAGATAGAAGAAGTACTAAGTGCTGATCTCACCACTATATCTGAATATTGTAAAGCCTGGAGACTTAAAATAAACTGTCAAAAAACTGAGTCAACTTGTTTCCATTTTAATAATAAACTAGCCCATAACCAGCTCAAAGTAAAATTAGATGGCAAAACTCTCAAATATAACCCGCACCCTAAATATCTAGGAGTTACCCTGGACAGAACTTTAAGTTTCAAAAAACATCTGATAAATTGCGCACAAACTAAAAACCAGAAATAACATTCTACAAAAACTTACAGGAACCACTTGGGGCTCATCGCAAGAAGTTCTAAGAACAACAGCTTTAAGCCTGACGTACTCAGCTGCTGAATATTGTGCTCCAGTTTGGTTAAATAATCCACATACCAAATCTGTTGACACGCAATTAAACTGTTCTATGAGAATTATTGCAGGAGTAGTCAAATCCACACCAACCCACTGGCTGCCTGTGCTGAGCAGCATACCACCCCCCAGACATAAGGAGAAAGAATGCACTCAAAAAGAAATATGAGAAGATTATGAACAATCCGTTACTTCCTATACATGAAGATATTGGCCCAAGAACAACGAGACAACTGAAATCACGTCGTCCACCGATTACAACCACTCAAAGTTTGGCAGCCTCAGACTACAATAGCTTCAACGATTGGCAAGAATCCTGGAATAGATCCGTATCTTCACTATGGCAACCTATTTTACAGGAAAATCAAAAACCTGGAGGTTTCTCACTTCCACGCAGCACTTGGACAACTATTAACAGAATACGTACTGGACACGGCTGCTGTGCTCATTTAATGCATAAATGGAAGATAAGCCCTAGCCCGATGTGTGACTGCGCAGATGGTAGGCAAACTATACATCACATTGTCAATGACTGTCCGAGAAGGAAGTTTCCTGGAAACCCCCAAGAATTCATCGCAGTAACTGACAATGCGGCCCAATGGGCATAGGAACTTGACTTAAGGCTTTAGAATCAATATTTTAAGACTGATAAAATTAACCTTTTATTGTGAATTAGACATACAGTTTTTACTTAAATGTGCTATATTGTTTTTAAATTGTGTACTTGTTCTTTTAATTGTTTTGAATTGCTCTCTTTGTGTGAATTTTTTTCCTTTTTCTTATTGTATTGTTTCCTTCCATACAAATAAATAAATAAATAAATAAAAATAAATAAATAACTTATTGTTTACTTGAATAATTAACACACTCCTGAAATGGACAAAAACCACACACAATTTTTCTTCCACTTTGACAGAGTGGCTGTGATTCTTCTTTTACGAGAATAAAACATATCAGGGAGCTTCTAATTAACACTGGTCATTCTGTGTTAAATTCTAGGGGCAATGCTTTTAGTTCATCTACACTCTTGAAAACACGACATGAATTATACTCCACTTATGTCTCCGACTATCGGTTCTTGTCCTTTTAAGGTTTTCCATCTCATTTTCTTCTTTTCTTGTCTGCTGAACTTCCACAACCTGGTGTCTCAGGCCTTGATAAAAGCACAGTCCATTATTTTAACTCTGCCTCAAGTAGGCACTGGGGAGATAAGTGTACCTCAGTAGACCGTTGCCGGTCCCAAGCCCGGATAAAGGAGGAGGGTAGGGTGTTGGGCCAGCTCCCCATCACCCTTAAAAAAAGTGAAACTGTGATTTGGTAGCATACTTTGTCACAGGCGTTTTCCAAATCCAAAAGGAAAAACCTTTTTTTGGTTGTAAAAGCTGTTGTAATATAAACATAATTATTACTTGATATCCCAGCTTGAAATCTAGCATTCACCACAGTTCTGCATCTACTTTTCTTACTTAAAATATTTTAAATTGCCTATTACATTCACATGTATTGAGAAAAAACAACTCAAATATTTTTTTTTTTTTTTTTTTAATACACAAAATATGTATTGTATAATATGTAAATTGCCGTATGATTTTTTTTTTCAAAATAAATTACTATTTTTAAAATTAATCAAAATGTATTTTTATTAACTTCTGATTCCAATTTTGTTGGTAGTTGTAGGAAGTTTTATTTTTTTCTTTCAAAGAAACATTTTCCAGAAATAAAAGGAACTTGTTTCTAAAAATATAAATCCTTAGATTTTCGTTACTAAAATTTGTTGTTGGGAAATGAAATGTCAGGGAGAAATAAATCGTGAAATGCCCTTGCTATTCACTGCAGCAGAGAGCGTAGGCCCGCGACAGGGCTAGTGGGCCTACTCACCGTGATGTCATTGGCAAGATGGCTGCCCGTTGCCTGGGCTTTATATTCTAGAGGGCACTGATTGAGATCAATGTGTACTCTGTCATTAGATTCAGATCCATCGTATTAATTATTTTTTCCACGTCTCCTTTCGGAAAGTTCTAATTAAATTACACTTGATTTGAAGATTAAATTACTTCTGTAAAAGATGGTCAATTTCACAAATTGGGAATGCCTGTTTTGCTCCGTTGACACTTTATTTAAAAATTATGAATACAAAAGTTTTGATTCCCTGTTTCAGAGGCAATTTTTATCCAGTTTTTGGATTTCTTTAGTGTTTAGCATCTGTTCTCTAAGAATTTTTATTAGAATTAATATAAGTTACATTCCACTCTGTGTAAATCATTTTTTAAAGTGAATGTAGTTTCATACTGGTTCCCAATATTGAACAGCTGGGCCCTGAACTGTGTGAGAAAGGCCCCGTACTGTGCATGTACAAACTGCCAAAGGTTTATTAACTAACAAAAAGCTTTTTTAAGCAACAACTAGTACAAGCGGTTCTTTCAAGAACTGCATAGCATGCAAAAGTTCAATTTTTAGTACTAGTGCCTAAAGTGAGTCGATGTTTAAGTGTTCAGATAAATCTGCAAATGTAACAAAGAAAACAAACTTCTTTTGTCTGATCGTATCAGCCACTACTGATCTTAATGTATCATTAAGTGATTTGTATACTTGAATAAAAATAATAGGCAAGTCAAATCTAAAAATTAGAGAAAGTCACGTGGCAAACGTGATTTGTTTTGCTTATAGAATTGTGTTACTCGGCCTATCGGCCTCATGTCGCAACAATTCATTCTTCCAAAAGAAATACTACCACTCACACCATAAATAACTATTGTTCATGCGATAAAATTGTGAATATCATCAATAATCGATTTCATTTTACTTTAAACATAAAATCCTGCACATTTCTGGTCACCTGTGTTAAGTAGTGGGAGTACCAAGAAGAGCTCAACCACAAAAAATATAATAGAAGGTCTGAAAAGGTCTCATTTAATAGATTACAGCCAAAGAAACATTACTTGCAACTCTGATAGGGTATTGTAAAAAATATAGTTTTCAAAGTCATGTTCTCATAAATGTTAAATTGTAAATGCACTCTTATTTTCAACATCTGTATGTCATAAACACCTGAGCTCTAGTTTCTAATGCAGTTTTCTGTTATAATGACCTTTTTTTAAGCAAAGCTGGACAACGGGAAATTCCACTCATTGGTTAAGAAATGTGACATTATATTGCATCTGACATTACTCATTGAGATATTCATAAAATAGAAACTGGATTAAGAATAGATTGTTAAACCTTGTAAGGAAAAGTAGATAACAAAAATAGAATGTTTATTATTTTTATTATATCTAAAGCTACTAGTAAAGGCAGTTACTTTTAAGGTGTGGACAACATGCTAAATGTTGAAGTTGTAGCACTTGTGCTAAAAATGATACATTGCTCAAATGTTCAGATAAAACTGTTAAAGCAAGAAACAAACATAATAATGACATCTGAACTAATCAGCTACTACAGACCTTATTGTAACTTAGTACATAATTAGGGGATTTGTATTTTTGAATTAAAATGAAAGGCAGTAATACTGTGTAAAGACATATAGTGAAAGTGATTTGATTTTGCTCGTAGGATTAGAGCACTCGATCTATTGACCTCGTATTGTATTGTTCATATACAGAGCTCGGTCCATAGTATTCACATTAATTTGTCATGTCTCAAAGCAAGTAAAGTTGCATTAGGGCTGGTGTACTGCGTTTCTTGTTATTTGTATTCCAAAATTGTTAATGCTGTTGAAATTATAAAACGGTGTAATGTCAATATGCTCAATAAAGACCAAATTTTTCTGCTATAATTTGGTTTTCTTACAATTATTTGTGTTATTTCTTGGTAAGTTAAGGTTGAAAATATGGGGAGTGAAATGTTAAAATTCCCACGTATCTGTTTTATTCAAATTTTCTGGCTACTTCTACGCTTTTGGCTGTTCATTTGCCCAATAAAAATCAAGAGGCAAAAGAATATAGTGAAAAAACAGAATTAATCTTCGTAATGAAATTACTTAGGATGTGAAACAATCTCGTGTGTATTAAATTGTTGCGTCGTTTTTTGTTTTGTTTTTTTCAGTGTTGCGTCTTTATTTTGCATCGTCTGGTTTATTTGTGCTTTGAGGCATCTCACATTGTTTCAGCTCTTCCGAATGTTCTTGTGCCATTTCTAATATTTTTCTGAATTGTTCACAGAATTCTACTCCCAGAGAGCGGGGGCTTAACCTGGCAAGAGTGTGCATGTTTTTCTAGTGTTTCGTACCACAAGGGTGGCGCGCTACAGAATCGGCGTGGGAAACCATACTGAAGAAATTGTTTTTAGTGTTTCCACTTAACACGTAATTGGGCTCCGTAGACAGTCTTCCATGTCCTGTAAAGCTTGCAGGGCTGGCGAAATTGGTCCGCAGCTATAAAGCGGCGCATTGCCGCAATTTCGAAGGAGTGGCCGCGTATGCCCACTTCGAAGTACTTGAGCAGTAAGGGTAGTTTGGTTTGTTCCGTGCTCAGAGCACGGTTATCATGTACTTTTGTTGTTCATTTAATGAGTTATCTCGAGTAGACACTATCATTCTTCTCTATAAGTATATGTAATGTTTTTTTGTACTTTTTTGTATCCAAAAGTGGGCCATTTCTATGTAACCTGTTGTTCTACACATTTCTTGTAATTCTGTGTCATTTCTACGCCTCATTTTAGCCGATATTGTCATGTAACTTTTGTAAAGAGGCCCCTGGCTAAAAAATCTTGAATATTTTATTGTAATTCTGTGTTATTTCTCTCTCTTTTGTTGAATAAATGTAAACTTTTTTCTTAAAAACTTTGTATATTGTTAAGTTTACTAGATGCAACTGTTCCCAGAGACGTCAGTAAAAGTAACCTTCACTGATTTTACTTCCTTGCGATCGAGGAGATTGTTTCGATTTTTTCTCCGAAAACCCCTAGGAACTACGCGGAGCGGCTCATTAAACTAAGTTTTTAATAAATATATTTTCTTATCTTTGTTATTTGAAAAAATGTTTGTATGTTGAGGACATCTCACCCACGAGATATGTTATGTCGGTTACAGCTTGGTAATGGATAGATCAAATGAACAATCCGGACAACTCCCAACGATTGTGTCGCAGTATTTCACTCCCACATCCTGCTAGTTCAGACCGACCGTCCTTGTTTGTGGTAACAGTTTCCCGCCCTTTCTCCTGATCGCCGTGCACAGACGCAGCTAGTAGTTTTCTAAATGTACAAGGCTGCATTATACTACAAATGTAATAATGTATACAAATCGATGGAAATGTGCATATTAACGGCGTGAGAGATATTTTATAATACTTACATTTGTGTAATTTTTGAAAAAACAACAGAACACATCAAAATGAACTGTACGTCATGTTAAATAGTGCCATTACCTGTATCCCTTGAAAACGTTTGAAGAAATGTTGAGCCATTTTTAAGAAAATGGCGTTTGAGTGTATTTGAAAATGCGGAATTTTGAGATCATTTTCACAGAAAACTGTCGAGATTCGAGAAACTTCATTTAACGTTATTCAAAGTACATGAACTCATAAATCCACCAACGTGAAAAATTCGCCTCCAATGTAAATATTACCGACGTGAGAGACAAGTAAATGTTTTTTTGTAATTTTTGAAAGAAAAAAAGAATATAGAAATAGGACACTTATGTCACCTTATACAGTACATTTAGCTATATCCATTGCAAAGTTATGAAAAAAATTGTAGTCGTATTTTAGAAAATGTTGTGTTTGTAATATTTTTAAAATAACAAATATTGCACGCCATATTGCACGAAAATTAGTAAAACTTTCAAACAAATCTGTATGACCTTATTAAAAGAACTGATTTATGAGCAACAAATTTCATTTGAAGCAAAAAGATCTATCTTTGAACGTTTTTCGGCGTCTTCCGAAAACTACAAAATTAAACTATAGCAATTTTCGAGTTAACCGCGAAAATCGGAACTATGCTATCTTTATAAGTGTATTTTACTCTATTCTTACAAGAAACTTAAACAAAAAATTGGGAGTCGTTTTTGAGAAAATTTTGAAAATGTCATTTAAGTACTCCTAAATTAGAAAGAACGTCTTTCAAAATTTCAGAGCTTCAACTAGGGCCAGATGGACAGACGTTTCTCCAATTATCGTACGTGTAGTTTAGGCGCTAGGTTTGTTCACATGCGACAAACGGACAGACGTTTTGAAAAACCTAAATTATATTTTAAGAATATTAAAGAAGACTATAACGTCGTCCTAAATAGCAGTTTTCATTGGAAGACATTTCAGACATTTCAAAGCTTCAATGAAAGACATTTCAGGAACTAAAAAATGCAATACAGACGTTTTGCTGTCAGTCGATTTTTCAGTATCAAGGACTCACAAAACATGAATTTTGAATACACCAAGTTTTAGAGTATTTTTCTAAATGTAGCAAGTGCATTTATCCACTTTTTCGTTACCAGTGCCTGGAAATATTAGTTTTTCCACTGAAAACTTCTCTTTTTCCCGCAGCGTTACAGAACTTTCACTCTACTACGTAAGCAGTAGCGAGAAAATAAAATTTAAGAGAGGTTGCCATGGGAACCAATGAGTATTTCAATTTGGCACGTATAATGAGAATGTTTTGAAATTTAAATACTCATGTTTTTAATGGTTATATTTTTAAAGGTGGAATACTGCATTTTCGGAAGAACTGGCAAAAAGAAAATTTGTTTTTAAGGGTGTGGGTTACGATTTAAATTGACCACGAATGATTTTTATATTTTTTCTATAGATTTTTAGAGGCGGGGATGAATTCTTCGTGCATGTAAAAATGGTTTGTCATAATTAAAAATATTTTAAATTGGTTATATAAAATTAAGCCCTGCATTATTATTTCAAAACTTAATTTGTTGTAACCTAATTAGTCGATAATAATGACCTAATTAAGAAATAATTTATACCCAAAGTAAATAATATTGAAATATGTAGTTTATCAGAATTACGAATATTCGTAATAGTCCAGTCGGTATGTACTTTTTACCCAGGCACTAGTTAAAACCCCAACTTTTTGACGTTCCTGACCCTATGCTAACTCTGAGAGCGCCAAAAAAAACGGTATTTTTCTGATTTGTTTTATCTCTATAGCTCTTTAAGTGGCGTAGATATATGATTCAAATGAATTTTAAAGAGGATAAAACGTCCTACAACTTTTGTATAAATCATTTTTTTAACCAATTACCAAGAGAGCTAGAGATTTTCGAAAAAATGCTATTTTTTCAATTCTCAAAAATGTGTGTAACCATACACATGTTTGTGAGATTGTAATCAATCTACAATAAATAGAATAGTTATTATATGTAATACTATCATTTATCTCATCGTCGGTGTAAACGTTGCCTCATAAAAGTACCCATTGCCCAAAATATTATTATATACCAAAAAAATTGATGTATATGTACATATGTGTGTTCGAGTTCCAGCTTAACTTTTCAACGTGGGAACAATGTCATTTTAACAAAACTTGGTATAACTTATTACTAGGCAATTACGATGGGAAAAAGAATACGCTGGGGGTAAGACACCCCTGGAGGGGTAGGTGGGAAAAGAGTGACATTTACAAACAAATTGACCAGGCAACCCGCAATACATACATATTACAATGCGCACTGAGTAGTCATAGTCGAGGAGGAGACAGGCAAGGCTGTTTAATATATGATTGTGATAAATAAACCCCGGGCAACGCTGGGTTTTCAAACTATATATTGTAAGTAAATGGCCAATATGCGCATTTATTTTGCAGTATTATGTGGATATGGTGCAATTCTTTGTATACAGAATTAGCCGGTTAATCTTTCGTTATCGAAAATTAGGAATAAACTAAAGTCCGCTGTAGGAAACGTTCTTGATATTTCTTATTGAACAGCCACATTCAGTACCATTACCGTCATTAGAAGTTTAACAAGAAAAGATTTCGACGGCTTTCTCTGGGGCGCAATATAAACGATAAATGAAATGCTATTCCCAGCCTCGTCAGTTTCAGGAGAATTGCCAAACGCATACTCATTCTTACGGTGCATTACATAATATATTTTAATTAGGCACGTGAGTGCTGGACGACCAGTACAAATCCTAAGGTATAGTTTGTCTTTTCAACCTTGACTTGATGGCAGGTGTAACATCCATGTTAGCGGGCTGCAACACATGTGGATTTATGGCAAGACAAAACTGAAGTGTTATCAACATCTTTGAAAGTGCCTGGTAGCGGATACTGATGAGTGAGAATTGTAACGTATTCTAGAAATAAATGTCTGGATAAAAATATAGTTTTGTTAGAAAAATCAGTAGATTTATTACTTCATATCTATCAGACTCTAGCAGTATATTGCAGTAGTTAATTTCATAACATTTGTGACAAACACTGTTAACACAAAATTACCCCAATCTTTGTGGTAACTTTTGAAAGAACATTTTTTATTGTGTATTTTGAAACCTAGAATCTCTTTTGTTTTTCAAGGCCATCCCACATTTTTTTAAATATTCTTATGGTATACTTAAAACATTATGCCATAGTTGATGGTTACATTACACCACCAAACATCGCGGCGATGTACGACCAGGGGCGCCCAGGGTGTGAGGGTAGTTAACGAAGGAAAAACTGTTTCAATGCAATTTTGCGTTTCAAATCGGCAATCGTATTGCAAATGAACAATATGCAATTAGCTGATGTTCAGGTAACAAAATTTCGAGGTCTCTCAATTGAATCAAACCCCAAATGGAATGTACATATAACAAAATTAAACACTAAATTAAGCTCATTATGTTACGCATTCAGAATTCTTTCTAATTCTGTCAGCCTTCGTGCAGCTCGTTGCGTGTATTTTGCAAATGTACATTCCCGCCTGAGATATGGCATAATATTCTGGGGAAGCTCATCCTTTAGTACCCAGACATTTAGATTGCAAAAGAAAACTATCCGAATATGTAAAAAATCCCACCCACGTGATCCGTGCAAGCTTTCTTTTAATTTATTTATTTATTTTACGTCAAAAAACAGTTAAAACTGCGTATGACGTGCTATGGGGAAAAGTGAATTGTGTGCACATTTTCAAAATTCTGTGATCCCTACACTAAGTCATATACTACTTAAATTTTGAAAACAGAAGAAAAAAACGTCCCACGTAATAAAATCTATTTTCAAGGATAAATAAGCAATAAATTTTGACTCTTATCCATGCTGTCCTTCGGAATAGTACTTCCTGCCACGACAACATGGAAACGATAATTTGAATAATTGTATTTCCCACTGAATTCTAGAAGACGTGCATAGAAAATGAAGTTACATTTATGTCCAGAAGCAAAACAAGGGCCATCTCAGCATTTGCTCAATAGATCAGGGAAACTGGACGAAAAACCTGGTCGAGATGGGAGTCATTGAACCTGAGGCTGTAGTACAATACTTGTTACAGGTTGTTTATACACATTTATACAGTCCAAATGGTAAATAATGCATTATGTATCATTGTTAAAATTAATGTTACTTTGCTTGTTGTGCTCAGTATAGTCTCTAATTGTATAGAAACAGTTATGCAGCAGAAACGACTTCACTTGGGATTTAAACTTTTCTATCGAATTTAATCGTTTAATGTCATCTGGCAAAGTATTGTAAAATAATGTACATGTATTGTTTGTGAATTTTTTGTAATGAGCTGTTGACACTGACACCTGATGAATATGATTTCTACGTCGAGTGTTATAGTTATAGACATCGGCATTTTCTGAAAATATATTCCCGCCCTTAAGCAAGTCATTTTTGACAAAAACCACTGATTCGTAAATAAACAGACACGGTAATGGTAAAATTCCTAGATTAACGAAGAGAGGCTTACATGAATCACGTGGGTGGGATTTGGGTATTATTCGTACAATTCGTTTTTGTAATTTAAAAGTCTGGGAGCTATAAGATGTATTTCCCCAGAATATTATGCCATATCTCAGGCGGGAATGAACATTCGCGAAATATACACAACGAGCAGTACGAAGGCTGACTGAATTTGAAAGAATTCTGAACGCGTAGCATAATGAACTGTTCAATTCATTTAAATGGACGTTCCATTTAAGATTTGACTGAATTGACAGACCTAAAAATTTTGTTGCCTTAACATCAGTCAATGGTACACCGTTAATTTTCAATGGAGCACAGAATTGTTTATTTGAAACGGAAAACTGCATTAAAACCGTTTTCTTTTCGTTTACTATTAATTTGTTATTTCGGTACTAATTTGAAACATCTGATATTGTACTATTTACGGTTTCTTTATTGCAAAGGATGTTCGTATCATCCGCAAAGAGAACCGTTCTTCCGTTTCGAATGGTAGAGTGCATATCATTTACGTAAAGTAGGAACAGAATAGGGCCTAAGATCGATCCTTGAGGAACTCCACGTGCAATGGGCAAAGAGTCGGAAAGGTGCGTACGTAATGTTCCATTATTCCAGTAAGGTATTTCAACTCTCTGAGATCGTTGTTTAAGGTACGAACATAACCAATCTAGAGCAATACCACGTATTCCATATGAAGGTAATTTTGAAAGTAAAATGTCATGATCAATGATGTCAAAAGCTTATGAGAGATCTAAAAATAATCCAATAGGTGCCTCGTTCTGATCCAATGATGAGGCGACATCTTTAAGAAAAGAAAATATAGCTGTTTCCGTTGATTTTCATTTTCTAAATCCATGTTGGCAATCTGAAAGCGCGTCGTGTTTAGTAAGAAAGGTTTCCATTCGTACGTAAAAAAGTCTCTCTAATGTTTTTGAAAAAACTGATAGAAGAGAAATGGGCCGATAATTTTGAATTTCATTTTTGTTGCCTTTTTTGAAGAGCGGCTTAATTTTAGCTGTTTTGAAATTATCTGGAAACGTTTCGGTGCATAACGATGAATTAAATATGTGAGTTAACGGGTGTATAGTGGCATACGCACAGGTCTTTAACAAAGCATCCGGAAATTCATCTAAACCGGACGAATATTTATTTTTTAGTTTACCGATTATTTTGAGAATTTCATAGGAAGAAGTTTCGGAAACGAACATTGTGTCTAAAATTTTGGGTGAACTGTCTGTTTTTGAATTTTGTGGCTGAAGACCCTTTGTGAGATCGGCAGCAATTCTCGAAAAGTATTGGTTAAAGGGACTAGCCACTGTTGCCGGATCGTTCACATTTATATCGTTATATTTTAAAACAACATTCTCTACGGGGTTTCTAGTTGATTTGGTAGTATTTTTTATTATATTCAACATTGCTTTTGTTTTGTTATTTGAGTTCAAAATATCCTGATCGTGTTTAATGATTTTAGCCTGCCTTATGACTTTTCGTAACAATCTTTTGTATTTATTAAAGTAGGTAAGGAAATCTTGAGATACGTTATGACCTTTAGAAATGAAAGAAAGAGTTCGTTTGTCCCTTGATGTCCTAATCCCTTGTGTTATCCAAGAATTGCTTTTCCGTGAAATATTTAATTTTCTTTTTCGCAGAGGAAAGCGAGTGTTAAAATGAAATGAAAGAGTTGAAAAAAAAGAATTATATTTGTCGTTTGTATCAACAGTATTATAAACCGTTTCCCATGACTCCTGCATCAAGTAATCAATGAATAATTTTATTTTACTTTTTGTAAACAATCTAGTCATACGTGTATTATTTATTGTGTCAGTGCATTTCTTATAATGATCAGTCAATGATCAGTCAATGCATTTCTTATAATGATAAGAATTTGTGCATCGTATTTTCAATGGAATACACATTTAATTCCGCCAAGGGGATAGAATCAATATTATTTCTAACGTAAAAACATGAACCCCCATACGTGAGAACTTTATGCGATTCTCTCTCTCTCTCTCTCTCTCTCTCTCTCTCTCTCTCTCTCTCTCTCTCTCTCTCGCTCACTCTCTCTCTCTCGCTCTCTCTCTCTCAATAAAAGCCTGCGAGGTAAAAGTTTGGAATTTGGAAAATGCTAAGTTCATTAGGAGATAACCAATGTTCTGTAAAGCGAAGAACATCCATTTGATTTAGATCGTTCTGGAGAGCTGCCTCGATAAACTCAGTTTTATTTGAAAGGGATTGAACATTATGGTGAAGAATGTTTAGTTTTTGCAAGTACCTACACGAATGTTTTTTTGCTGCATCTGATAGTTGCTATATATTTACTCCATTTTTACCTCGAGTGCGTGGTCGAAGGTTGTAGTGTGTCCCGGCAGTGACAGATTGTGAGGAAAATGGGGCATCGGGTGTAGATGAATTTGTTGTGGGAATGGGAGAAACGGGAGTAGGTTCAGAGGAAGAGGCTACAGGGTTCGAAATAATGGTGGGGATGGAGAACGTAAGGCAGGTGAAAGGGATGGATTTTTGGCAGGAAACTGCGTAGGACTGGAGTAGATGATGTATTGTGCAAGCCTGTTACCGGCTGCATGTTTTCCAGCTAGGTTCATGTGAAGACCATGTCGGGTGAAGTGTTTTGCTGAGAGGAAATTCATTTCAAAAGGTGTGACATTTGTTTCTCTCAGCTGCAGTTTTAATTGTTGGTTTGTGTGCTTAATCTCGCTGCATAGTGTTGGTCTGTTGTACCAGAAGGGCAGAGTCGAGACTACAATGTTAGTATTTTGGGCGGCACATTGTAATTTGTTAACACGTTGTTCAGGTGTAAAGTTACCGCCCAAGTTAATGTCATTCTGCCCTCCTATGATAATGACTGTGTCCTGATTGGTCAGTGTCTTCGTGTGGGTGTCCAACTCTGCAGTCACATCTGCAAACCTCCCGTTAGATTTAAAAATAGATGAGACTGAGAAATTGGAGTGTAACTTCCTTCTGAGAATGGAGGACAGATGGCGGCCATGACTGTCAGCTAAAATAAGTAACTGTTTTTTAGGCTCAGTAGGAATGCCTTTGTTTTCAAGTGAGCTAGGATGCGCAGCTTTATGTGTTTTGGTTTTGACGCGCTTCCTAGCCTGTTTGCGTTGGTTTGTGCATGAATTTGTCGATGGTAGAAAAGGGTGGTGAGGATGAGGAAGGCGAGGAAAACCTGTTTCATAATCTAAAACACTAAATTTGTTTTGAGTTGTGACTGGATGCGGTGCCTGTGTCTTTTGTACAGTCACGGGTGTACGGTTGGTATTATTCGCTGTGTTGCCGACTTGTACCCAACCGTCTGTGTAGAGAACGACCTCTTCCAACCTTCGGATATGTTGATCTAAATTATTGTTTACGTGTGTGAAGGCTTTCAGAAGGTCGGCTTTGAGAGTGTAGAGAGTAAAAAGAGTAGATCGAGCAGTAGCCATGTCACGAATGCGTTTTAATGTACGTGATAAAAATTGGAATAAATACAAGAAAATCCAGATAAGAGCAACAATAACCTAGCTTTATATGTTAAAAGTGTAAAATTGATGTGTATTCAATAAATTAAAGCATTGAGCTTGGGATCTTACCATTGCCTTGCCTATTTATTTACGAGTCTGTAGTATTTGTCAAAACTGTGGGATCTTACTTAACGGTGGGATCTTATTTTCATGTAATACTGATATTTATAGTTACATCACTCGACGTAGAAATCATGTTCATCAAGTGTCAGTACCAACAGCTCACAACAAGAAATCCACATACAATACATGTACGTTACTTTACAACGCATTGCCAGATGAAATTAAACAATTAAAATTGGTACACAAATTTAAGTTAAAAGTAAATTCTTTTCTGCTGCAAAACTGTTTCTATACAATTAGACACTATACTGATCGTCAAAAAGAAAAATAATGTTTACTTTAACAAAACCAAGATATAGTATAATGAATTAGTTTATATTTGCATTGTATAATTAAAAAAAAGACTTAATATGCCTGTAACAAGTAATGTACTTCAGCTTCCGGGTCAATGACCCCCATCTCGATCGGGTTTTCGTCCAGTTTCCCTGATCCATTGGGCAAATGCTGAGATGGCCCCTTGATTTGCTTCTGGACGTAAATGTAGCTTCACTATGCGCACGTTTTGTTGAACTTTCCTTTTGCTTGTAGTGGTAGTAGAGCTTATGGTGAATTTCTATTTTGTTAACAATACAGAAAAATCAAATCTGTTTGTTCGTATACCGTTAAAAATAAGTTTTCTATAATTGAGCAACAAAAATATCTAGTTCTTGAAATGTTAATCTCTCGTTATTTTAAATTTATTATTATTATTATTAGTATTATTATTATTATTTTTATTATTATTTTTATTATTTTTAATTTTATTTAATCTTTCAACTATTATTAGTTAAATTGTTGGGAAGGGATTCTGAAACTCAAGAAAGCGTGCGCAGATGATTTTCTCCCCTATACGTCACATACAGTTTTTGACATTTTTTGAATAAATAAATAAATAAATAAATACATATGTTATACACAAAGCAAATTTGTGTTGTAGAAGCATATCAACACACCAGAAATACGTAAATTGTTTATTATTAACAAACTAAATTAATATATTTGATCGGAAAGAAAAATTAATCCAGAAATAAAAAGCACCCAATTTACTCAGTTCGACTGCGTTCTTATTTTTTGGTTAATTGTTCTTTCTGGTCATATATATATATATATATATATATATATATATATATATATATATATATATATATATATATATATTCGTTTATTTTGTTAATAATATACAATTTATATGTTTCTGGAGTGTTGTTATGCCTCTACAAGGCAAATGTTTGCCTAGAAACCATATTTTCAAACCAACTTTTGAGTGCTTATTGCGGCTCAGCCATTGCGAATATCCACGTAGTTCTCTAGACAAAACATGCTTAAAATTGTCCTACGAGCTTATTTTCGAAATTTCGACGTTTCCTCTCCGGACATTCTGTATTAATACCTGTAATATAAGCTCCATTTAAGTAAATAATACGTTATTGGGACAGAGTGTTTTGGTAAATTGAGGTTTCATTGTTTTCACGATACGCAGTTGCCTTTATTAAACCACGTCTAAGTTGCCGAAATTGAACCGGTTCAATTTAGCGTTCAACCCCTACCAGTAGCAAGTACACCTCAAAATCTAGACCTGTTACTTTCTATTGAGAAACTATCTTCAATCCCGATATGCACAGGGAAGAAGTAAAGTGGAGCACAAAACGCCGTTCTACTATCCAGTAGTCCCTACAAATAGACTTGATATTGGCTAAGGAAAAACCAAAGAGAAGAAAAAGCGAAGGAAAATAAAGCACAGAAACGACTCCTAGACTTACAAATTAACGGCAAACTCATTAGAAAATACACACTAAACTACAACACACAATGTCTGATGCTGAACCACATGTGACACCAAATCATTAGAAAACGTGATACAATGTATGAAATGGCATCAGTGGGCCCACGAAATGTGTGCTGGAGTTCTTCCAGGGAAGAAGAATACTTTTGTGCAGAGTGTAATTGATTTATATTGTTTTGGGTTGGCCTTTTCCATACTATTTTATGTCCATTAAACACTTTATCTTAAAACATTGTACATAGTTAAATTATTGAGCCCCTATAATTAAAATATATGGTTCAATTTAAGGTTGATCAGCAGAAGAGATTTCTAAATATTTGTCATAGCCAACATAATAGCAAACCTTTGAATATTACAATGAAGTAAAGAATGAGAAACTTTAAGAGATAAAGAAGATATTTGTACAATACATGAAACTCACATTTCTTTAATTCTTTAAATCTCTTTCATATTTTTTTTAAAAAGATACATTACAATACACTGTATTGCAAGATGTATTATAAAACACGATACTTAGTTGGCACGAGTTTTCGTTCGGCAAAGAAGCTTGGGATTCACCTGAGTCTCTGTCTTTCTTGACAATGAAGACTTTGTGGCGGTCGTCGAGTTTCGCGGCCTTTCGGTGGTCATAGGATTATGCGCTGGCGTGGAGACAAGGGCACGACCCATACATTCGCCGCATCTTCCCCTCTTGCCTGCCGCCTCTCCTCGCCTTCATTTAACACCTCGCTAAAGCTAGCACCCCCACTTTAGAAAAACCGAAAACTTCTTGTGCCATAATTTTGGGCTAATTTCAGCCCCCCTCCAAAATTTTTGGGCTATCTCCCAACATCCGAAAGTTAAAGATAACAAATTGGGACTAGTAAGGCTAGCACCCTCACTTACTCAAAATTAAACATTTTTTACGGTCGAAACAAGTGAATTTTGGTCTCCTGTTCGCCAGTTTCCAAAATTTGGAAACTCACCCCTAAATAAAAAACAAAAAATCAAAATAACCCCAATCTTTTAAAACTCAAAAATTCTTGCGCCATAATTTTGTGCCGATGAGTGAAACCAAAATCGTTATTTTTTATACCCCACAACTTCACGAAATTAAGGTTTGGAAATAGACGATGATAAAGTGAGTACCCCCACTTACTCGAAATTCGAAATTGTTTGCTTGGTCGAAAAAATTGAATTTTGTGCTCCTGAGGGCTTTTTGCAATTTAAAAATTCGCAACTCACCCCTAAGAAAACAGAAAATGAAAACCATAATTTTTCAAAGAAAAACCCATAATCTTTTGCACCACAATTCTGGATTAACTTTGGGCTCTTTAGTGAGACCATAAGAACTTTTTCTATTACCCCACAACCCTCCACAAATAAGGTTCCAAAAACCCGCACTTACCCAAAATCCTAAAATTGTTTTACGCGATCATAACGTGCGAATTTTGGGCTCCTTTGGACACTTTTCAAAATTTCGAAACTCACCTCCAACTGCGAGAACAAAAAATGATATTCCCCCAATATCTCATAACGAAAAAAATCATGCGCCATAATTCTGAGCCTTGCAAGACACGAAAAACAATTTTCTGTTACATTACCACGTTCAAAAATCAACTTTGCAGAAATGGGGTTGCAGAAGCCGCACCTGCTCAAAACTAGATCTGGAGAAATCTCACAAATACCCAGGATGAATTATCCCCATACACGTGTATTTCCTACAGTAAAAAATGTATTTGTTTACAGTTTACCATTCTATATTTTACCACTACGATGCAGATCAATATAGAGCCTTGAAACAATTAATTTCATTATTTTTCTATACAAACTTTTCGAATATGGATTCACCTTAAACAAGTTAGATTTTTCATCTAGGAAAATTTCCCTCCAAAGAAGAGGCGGAAAAATAGAGAAGGATAAAATAGTTATTTAAAGATACATTGGCAATTTCAATATCACATTTAAAAATATTGAAGAAAACAAAAATGGAAACAGAATAATGCCAAATATAAAATGCAAACTACATGACATTTCTTTCAAAGAACCCTCTATGCTATTAAACACGTACAGCAGATTACTACAGAAAAAAATTGTTTCAATTCCATCCATTAGAAGCAATGGCAAAATCTCACCTAATATTAGAATTAATGTATTCTTTAATATTCACCTTCATGTAAACTCCCAGATACGGGATGAATGTGTACTATACTCCTAATTGTAATTAAATACAACATAGCATATAAAAAGGAAGGCCAAATGACCTAAAACATATCGCGATATTTCCATTCTTTCGAAGTAATGGAAAATCATGAAAAAAGTAAATAATGAATTTACTAATAACTGTACTCGTATTAGCAAACAAGATGCTCCTCTGAAATAATTTAGATATTTAGAATTATAGTACACATCCCTTCTGTATCGTGGAGTTTAATGAAGATAAATATTAAAGTATGCAATAATTGTAACATTGGGTGAGAATTTTTAACTCATAAAACAATCAAATGGATCATATTATGAGCAGTTTCCACGGTTGTCAAAATCTCGATCGAATTTATTCTATCTACAAAATCATAATTTACTTGCAAACAAGATTTGGAATCATTTTATAATATACGTAGTTCATAATGCACATTTTTATGTGTGTATGTGAATGTGTGCGTACTTCAGATGGGTGTACATATTAATGCAAACGCTATCAGCCACCTGGAAGAAATTTCGGTGGAGGGAATTGCTGCTATGGCAAATTCGGGAGTGGTCTTGCTTACCAGGATTATTTGGAACGTTTTGCTGGCAAATGTTTTTTTATGAGGAATATTATGGAAATAAAATTATCAAATTCCTTTTGTTTTGATTTTCTATTGTTTCTAATATAAATCAAATTACTCGGTTTTCGGTATATTAATCATTTATGTTTGTAATATAAATTAAATTACGTATTTGTAGATTTATTAATTATTGACAATTAGACAATCATAGACACTTAATCAATCAATTAGACAATCATAGACACGGCCACTTTCTCCAAAAACTGGAATCACGCATTTGCTTATCAATAGCCTACTTAGAATTTCTGTTTTTTTTTCAACATTTCTATTTAAAAATACGTGTTAAACAATTTTTGCCAAGTAACTATCGTGTGCCAATTGTGTGTTTAAATGTTCGCAGCTACATGGAAACAGCATCCGAGGGTGCCACTTCCGTTTGCACGCTGACAATATCCTTTCCCTCCCGATATTCCCATGGTGGAAAGAGATGGATGTGCTCCTCCGGTGCACCGATTTTTGATCGTTCTGCACAGCATCAGTTTCCATCAGGAACCATGTGACCACTACGTTTGAAAAACGATATCAGACGTCGGCCAACATGTTTCATGGAGTGCAAGAAGTGTTAAGAAACATTTTTTCAGTGGCATAAACAGACAATTTCAACGGTGACCGATCAAAGATAACACAATGAAAATGTATTTGCAATAAAAAATGTAATATTTAAAAAAAATTCTTATGTTTTTCTGTTACAATGACTTGTAACTCTATTAATTTTGGCACCTAAACTTTCACGCTTATATTATGACGCACACTGTTGCCTGAAGCTCATTGGGTGAAGTCGGATGTACAAGAGGCCACCCATCTTCTTTCACCATGTATTTCTACCACGCTTTCCAACAAGGACATTCCGATTTAGTTTGATACATAATCGATGTAACATCTATAAGATTTCGAGTTCATACGCCGTGTTAAAATCTGTGTTCAACCATTATTTCCAATCACACTTAGGCGCGAATTACCAATATTTAACCTGATCAAATTGGTTTTAATTTTTTCACTACCGTCCACATTGTTTAAAAATCTGAAAATACTACATGTTATAGAATGTTATTACATCCATTGGGGGAGAGGGAATTGAGACAGTACTTCAACGTTATTACGTCGAAAATGAATTTCAAATTTCTTTAATATGAATTTGGCGTCAAAATTTGTTGAAAAAAATGCCTTCAAATTAAACTATGTTTTCCCGTCTCTGCATTGTTATTTTCAGCATAATACACGTCATAGATGCTGAAAAACAAATAAAACAAAACATATAAAATAAAATAAAACAACACGTTTCTCGTTGTATCTCTGCAACAGATTGCTGATTTTTTGTGAATCTACGTCATTTTGTATTCTCGTTCATACGAGCACGGCGATTATCGATTTGGTTTCGGGGAATATTTACCGCCTTATATACCCTTTGGCAATAGTGGTCCCGAGGCCAACTACACCGACTTGGACTGACTGTGAGGACGCAACAGTGAACACGGGGACCGGCGTGGCCGTGGCCTGTTTGTGTGCAGGCAGTGTGATCAACTCACTTTTCTTGTTATTAATACTAGTGGCGTGTGGTGAAGGGCTTGGTTTGGGCTTAGTTTATCGTATGCATGTGTCCTCTCAACGTTGCTTTGGCGGCCTTCCTTACACATCCCGTTTTGCTTCCCTGGGCCAGCAAGTTTGGGTCAATAAGAAATTAAAGCACACCGTAGCGCATGATGGAAAGTAATGGGTGAGCTTCTGCGCATCGTATCCGAAACTAGCCAATGCGCTTTAGGTAGCGGGAGGATTAAATGCAGCCAGATACGAAATTATCACATTGTTGCCAGGCATTGGAAAAGATATACAAAGTATTTCTTTTAAATATTGCATCTTGAACACCTTCATCGTGTTAATTTTGGTTCAATATTCTCACATTTTGTCACTCTGAAAATGTTTCACAACATTACTCGCTCTCCATGCAACATCGCGGACAGCCTCTGATTGACTTTTCAAACAAAGCGCCCGCACTGTGGTGATGTGGTTCATGACGTAAACTGGTGATGCACAGAACGAGCAAAAATTGCTGCGCCGGAGGAGCGCACCTGTATCTTTCCACTATGGCTTAGCGTACAGCAATCGTCAACAATGTCGACCTTCTGGACGTTGTACGTTAACGGGCAAAAAGCCACGATTAACACCGGTGAAATTTGAGAGAGACTCAACGCTGCTTACTCGCTCGCTTTCCTATTAGGGAGAAATTCGGTGATGACTACGGACGGGGAAAAGGACGGACAGTCGGAAGCACGGACAGACGGAAGGACGGACGGACGGTCGGAAGGACGGACGAACGAACGGACAGGCAGACAGACGGACGGGCAGCCGCACGGAGGGACAGGCAGACAGACGGACGGACAAACGGACTGAGAGATGGAAAGGTGGCCGGACAGACAGACGGACGGTGAGACGGACGGACAGACAGACAGACAGACAAACAGAGAGACGGGCGGATATGCAGACGGAAAGACACACAGGCGGACACACGGACGGACAGACAGACAGACGGACGGACGGTCGGACGAATGGATGGACGGAAAGATGGACGGACGGGCGGGTGGACACACTGACGGACGGCAGACAGACAGACAGACGGACGGACAGACGGGCGGACACACGGACGAACAGACAGACAGACGGACGGACGGAAGGTCGAACGAATGGACGGACGGACGGACGGACGGGCGGGTGGACAGCCTGACGGACGGCAGACGGACAGACGGACGGACAGACGGACGGACAGACGGACAGACAGACGGACGGGCAGACGGACGGACCGACGAACAAACTGACAGACGGACAGACGGACGGACAGACGGACGGACAGACGGACGGACAGACGGACGGACAGACGGACGGACAGACGGACGGACAGACGGACGGACAGACGGATGGACAGACAGACGGAAAGACGGACGTCTATTTGATTGGTTCGTCTTTGGAAGACGCGTTCTGTTATATCTGTTCAAGCGTCTTGTTATGCACATTGCATGCATTCCCTTGGGAATGAGCATTCACTTTGGGCTCGTGTTATCCACTCTAAATGCTGCTGCTTCACTTGGAAGATCTGCCACAAACGGTTCTATTCAGTAAGGAAAATGGGCCGATTTTGTTAGAGCAAACGCTTCTAGGTGAGTTGTATTTACTTCCCCTCTCCGTTCACAGTAACTGTAATTTTCTGTACACACTACCACACACTCTGGGAGACCAGTCGGGAGCTCACGTCCTGACCCGGCTGGGGAGGTGCCCCGCTGGTGGGAGAGATCTGGTAAGGGAAAACTCGCTAGCTGACCGTAGGTCGGCGCTAGATATCGCTATCCAGCGGGGAAGACCACCCCCACCTCCCGATGAAAAACTCTACACTTATACACTACACTGACGGGATTAATTACGTTGTTAGTTAACGTGTCAGGAAGCAGTAACAATCAATCAATCAGTATGCAGTACATATCGATGTATTGAATATATTCTAATCGTTTACTTTATTAACGAAGAACACAAATTCTGTTCATTATAGTGTCGGTTGAGCTTTCAACGGTATTCTGTGACACTTTTGGTCCTGCTTCCCTCAAGCTCTAAGTACTGAATTTATTACACTCTCATAACTCTCTAATAGGTATACCCACCATTTAAAGAGTGTATGTAAGTAAAAGCGAGGGTGATTAACTTACTTTTAACCTTTCTGTGTCAGGTCATGAAAAACGATCAGGATATTATGAACTCAAATAATAAAAACAAAAGCAATGTGGAATATAATAAAAAATACTACCAATTCAACTAGAAAACCCGTAGAGAATGTTGTTTTAAAATATAACGATATAAATGTAAACGATCCGGCAACAGTGGCTAATCTCTTTAACCAATACTTTTCGAGAATTGCTGCCGATCTCACTAAGGGTCTTCAGCCACAAAATTCAAAAACAGACAGTTCACCCAAAATTTTAGACACAATGTTCGTTTCTGAAACTTCTTCCTATGAAATTCTCAAAATAATCGGTAAACTAAAAAATAAATATTCGTCCGGTTTAGATGAATTTCCGGATGCTTTGTTAAAGACCTGTGCATATGCCACTATACACCCGTTAACTCACATATTTAATTCATCGTTATGCACTGGAACGTTTCCAGATATTTTCAAAACAGCTAAAATTAAGCCGCTTTTCAAAAAAGGCAACAAAAATGAAATTCAAAATTATCGGCCCATTTCTTTTCTATCAGTTTTTTCAAAAATATTAGAGAGACTTTTTTACGTATGAATGGAAACCTTTCTCACTAAACACGACGCGCTTTCAGATTGCCAACATGGATTTAGAAAATCAAAATCAACGGAAACAGCTATATTTTCTTTTCTTAAAGATGTCGCCTCATCATTGGATCAGAA
Organism: Teleogryllus occipitalis; assembly: GCA_011170035.1. NCBI lineage: Eukaryota > Metazoa > Arthropoda > Insecta > Orthoptera > Gryllidae > Teleogryllus > Teleogryllus occipitalis. Next base: position 149,410 of record BLKR01000111.1, on the reverse strand, counting down.
CGAGGCACCTATTGGATTATTTTTAGATCTCTCAAAAGCTTTTGACGGCATTGATCATGACATTTTACTTTCCAAATTACCTTCATATGGAATTCGCGGTATTGCTCTAGATTGGTTATGTTCGTACCTTAAACAACGATCTCAGAGAGTTGAAATACCTTACTGGAATGATGGAACATTACGTACGCACCTTTCCGACTCTTTGCCCATTGCACGTGGAGTTCCTCAAGGATCGATTTTAGGCCCTATTCTGTTCCTACTTAACGTAAACGATATGCCCTCGACGATTCGAAACGGAAGAACGGTTCTCTTTGCGGATGATACGAACATCCTTTGCAATAAAGAAACCGTAAATAGTACAATATCAGATGTTTCAAATTGGTTCCGAAATAACAAATTAATAGTAAACGAAAAGAAAACGGTTTTAATGCAGTTTTCCATTTCAAATAAATAATTCTGTGCTCCATTGAAAATGAACAGTGTACCATTGACTGATGTTAAGGCAACAAAATTTTTAGGTCTCTCAATTCAGTCAAACCTTAAATGGAACGTCCATTTAAATGAATTGAACACAAAACTAAGTTCATTATGCTACGCGTTCAGAATTCTTGCAAATTCAGTCAGCCTTCATACTGCTCGTTGTGTATACTTCGCGAATGTTCATTCCCGCCTGAGATATGGCATAATATTCTGGGGAAATACATCTTATAGCTCCCAGACTTTTAGATTACAAAAAACGAATTGTACGAATAATAACCAAATCCCACCCACGTGATTCATGTAAGCCTCTCTTCATTAATCTAGGAATTCTACCATTACCGTGTCTTTTTCTTTACGAATCAGTGGTTTTTGTAAAAAATGACTTGCTCAAGGGCGGGAATATTTTTTCAGAAAATGACGAAGTCTATTACTATAACACTCGACGTAGAAATCATATTCATCAGGTGACAGTATCAACAGCTCATTACAAAAAATTCACATACATGTACATTATTTTACTACACTTTGCCAGATGACATTAAACGATTAAATTCAATAGAAAAGTTTAAATCCCAAGTGAAATCGTTTCTGCTGCATAACTGTTTCTATACAATTAGAGACTATACTGAGCATCACAAGAAAAGTAACATTAATTTTAACAATGATACATAATGCATTATTTACCATTTGGACTGTATAAATGAGTATAAACAACCTGTAACAAGTATTGTACTACAGCTTCCGGGTCAATGACCCCCATCTCGATCAGGTTTTTCGTCCAGTTTCCCTGATCCATTGAGCAAATGCTGAGATGGCCCTTGTTTTGCTTCTGGACATAAATGTAACTTCATTTTCTATGCACGTTTTCTAGAATTCAGTGGGAAATACAATTATTCAAATTATCGTTTCCATGTTGTCGCGGCAGGAAGTAATAAGAGCCAAAATTTATTGCTTATTTATCTTGAAAATAGATTTTATTACATGGGAGTTTTTTTGTTGTCTTTTTCTCCCTTTCAAAATTCAAAATTTATTGCTTATTTACCCTTGAAAATATATTTTTTTACATGGTAGTTTTTGTTTTTTCTCCCTTTCAAAAATTCAAAGTTTAAGTAGTATATGACTTAGTGTAGGGATCACAGAATTTTGAAAATGTGCACACAATTCACTTTTCCCCATAGCACGTCATACGCAGTTTTTAACTGTTTTTTTACGTAAAATACATAAAAAATACACAGGTCACAGAAAAAGAAGAATAAGAAAACTGGCCCATAACTTTCAACATCAACTTTTTCTCCGCGGGCACAGAAAGCACAGGAAGTGAAGAAAAGAAATGGTCAAGCATGTACTTGCCAATGGCTATTAATTTAGTTTGTGATTTGTTTAAAATGGGAGCATATCATATAGCAATACGGAGCTCATTCTCACCTTATTTATGCTGTTATAAAACATGGAAAAGTGGTTTACAAAAATAAGGAGTTCAGCCTCTCGACAGTTTGAGGCACTTGTGGGATATTAAACTTCTTTTACATCCTCATACGAGAACCAATGAAATCTCAATAAATAAATATTAATTGGAATAAAATACTTCGATAATAGTTTACTGTGCTCCTTTTATTTACTATTACTATTAGCAACATACTTATGCTCCTAAATTTTTCATATCCCACTAAATGACATGTTTTTCTCAAAAAAATAAAAAATTAAAAATTCTACAACCCTTTTCATGTAGCACGTGATTTAAAATATAGCGTCACAAAATGTAAGTTTTAGGTTTGTGTTATAATTACATTGCTGCCAAGAATTCATAAAATGAGAAAGTGAAATAATATCATTATAACTTTTAAAAACGGTAGAGTGATGCTTTCGCTGCTTCCAAATTGTTTTTGATATGAGAATATCACGTACAACAGATTTATTTACGATCTATTTACACTATGAACATCTGTACAACTAAACGAAGTGAGACAGTTACCGTTGTCTCTCTCATACGCATTTAAAATTCTTTCAAATTAACTCAGCCTTCATGGCGATACTTGCGTGTATTTGGCGAATGTGTGTTCCGCCGGGGATAAGACATAATATTCCGCGAAACACTACCTATAATACCCCGACTTTTAGTTCGCAGAAAATAATTGAATAAATAATAAGCAAATTTTATTCTCGTAAAAAAACGGTACCTGTGCCACTTTTATCATCGTACATTGCTCTATTCGGGAAAAAAAATCAATACATTTAGAGCCACCTTGAGAAAATTTAAAAATGATGAGGCATCGTGTAAAGTACCCTCAAAATCAAAATATTCGTTCCAAATTCGAAGGGCGTCGATTTCGGACAGATCGAATGTAGGTTTTGGAGAAAAGTGTCTGGGCTATTTAAGCGCTAGTGTTGTCCTCAAACGGACGGACGTTAGTAGTGGGGTTTTGCTGTCCTGTACCACTTCCGTTCAAAACTGGCCGGTCCTGTACCATAACATCCCGTGTAAACAGGATGTGGTCACGGGTGGCCTTGGCTGGGGCTGCGACATCATAACATCCGGTGTAAACAGGCGGTGGGCCGGGTTGCCATCGGGCGGAAGGGAGCATCTAGTGTCGGCGCGCGGTGGGAGCCCCAAGGTCGCTCGGTGAGAGCCCCAAGCGGCGAGCTTGTGACGTCACGGCAGCTGCTCAAGCACCCTATCCTTCCAACCTCTGAAAAAATACTGGGCCCCACCCTGCATTACTTAGCCTGCCAACCTATGGAAAAAATACTGGGCGACTAGGGGAGGAGAAGTGGGGTGTACCTGGCCTGGCGCCTGCCTAGCGGTGACATAGGGTGAATGAGAAGGCGAGAGAGTCAATTGCGGGTAAACATGTCATTTATTTTTGAAATTGAAATATACAATAACAATTTTCTTCAAAAATATACGTATACATCGCAGTGACTGAACGAGAATAACACATCTTCATTTTTGTCTATTTTCTATTCTTTGTCGGATGCCAGCACATCTTTCCCTATTTATCCTAACGGCAGCCAATAACATTCTGATGCCTTAATTTTGTGTCACTTCTGCTGTCATTCCATTATTATTCTTAATGCAAACATCCACGTCCACACCAGAGGTGAGAAGCAACGCCACGGTACCGTAATTTCACGCTCGCGCGACGAGATGGAGAGGCGTCTCTCCGAAAATGACTGTTGTCTTGACTGTTGAAAACATTGCGATGAATGGCAGCGTCTCCGTCAATGATGAGGATGACAGTTGCTTAAGCAGTGATCGTAAGTGAAATGAATGGTGTCGTTAAATTCTCTTGATTTCGTTTGCATGATTTTATTTGTATGATGACCGTTTTCTCTTATTATCACTGGAGCATGTGGTGTGCGCATCCGCTTCGTTTCAGAGGAAGTGACGGTTGAACAAAAGTGGATAATTTTGGTGAATTATAGTCACATAGAGTTAAAGATGTTCGTGCTGTCGTCATACTCTCTTCTTTCGTCCTTTCATTCCCTCTTCCTCGTTTTATCATTAGAGGATGTGGGACACGCTTCCATTTCATCTTCGTGAGGTGTGACGGTTGGAGACGGGACTTAATTATTTTTAAATGAAAAATACAAATGAAAATTATTCTTAAATGAAAATAAATATGAAAGAATAAATATTAATCAATAGATAAAAGGCGTACATTCTTAATTGAAATAAATATGAATAACTATTCTTAATTGAATAATAAATACGAAAGATTAATAAAAAGAGAGAAAGCCTATTCTACAACCCCGCCTGTAGGGACGAACGTGTACACTGAAGGAGGGGATGGACGCGTAGACATGATACGGAAATGACCCCAGGGTAAACTTGTAAATTTGTTTAACCAGTTGCGCTTGTCATTTGCCACACAACGTGCGCTTATTTTGCACAAACGAATAATTATAATGATTTTTGGACCGTGTACAGCTTTGTTTATCAATTATACGGCGATCTTGAAATAACCAGTCCAAGTAATTTTGAAATTTATATTTTTTACAACCAAACTTTGTATTCCCTTCGTTCGAGAAATGGTCGCCTCAGAGCGGGTGAGAAAGGAGCACATCTTTGCCCGCAAAGCTACAAATTTAATCATGGGATCATTTCCGCATTCGTCCTTAAACAGTCCCAGCACTTTTTTATTTCGTGGCGTGATGATAAGATGTCCTCGGCTTGGCGTTCGTTGTTTGGGAATATAACAACAAATAGTAGTTTATTTTCCAATATTTATTAGCAACAATAGATTACAATGATTACAACAATAAGATGTATTATTTATTTCAAAAATGAATAGACGTCGTCTACGACTTCTTGTTGTTCTCTTGTCGATGGAATGTCACCGGGAGCAACAGGAGTAGCAGCACTATCACCGTCAGTAGCATGAAATGAAGCTGGTGAATGAGTTTGAAGAAACAACATTTGCACAACGCGCATGAGCCAGTTTGCTGCATGTTGCGCCCAATGTTGACAATTTATCCCAAAAGAAAATGAGAAGTGTCGGTAGATATTGATGATTGTGGAGGAAAAGAAGAGTCTTCCGTAGTCTTCTGGAACTAGTTGTTCCCTTCCGATGTTGTCTTTCAAGTTTTTTGTTCGTTTTCTTCCTTGTCTTATGAGATGGCATGCAATGTCTCATGCAAGGATGAGAAATTCAGGAGATTTATTTTGTTTCTTTCGCATTTTTTCTCTTCCACCATCATCTTCGCTCCCTCCACTGCTTTAGAGTATTCTTCTTGTTCTTCTTCACTGCGTGACGGAGAGTCCCTCACAATACTATCCTCTTCCAATGTGTTCATGATTCCAGTCAATGAGAGTGTCTACGTACATTTCAACTAATTTTTATACTTTGCGAATGAGTTCTGTGATTGGATGATAGTCCACGTGTCGCTCGTAAAAAATGAGACAAAAGGCAGACGTATTGTTGGGCAGTTCGAATTTCATCCGAAAAAGATTTTGATGTCTGATGCCGAAGCGATCGTCGGCTCCTCTTGTCGCCACAAATCGAAGATGGCAAACGGACATTTGTTTTTCACCCCACCCCCAATGAGTAATGCATGAAATAGGATGTCGATCCAAATACGATTTTTCGACATTTTTGAACATTTCGAAGAATTCTGGAAAAAGCACTCCATCCTTGTCCCATCCTATGCGCATCTCATGATAAGGAGTTTAATAGTTCTTAAGTCGCATTGATCGAACTCGCTAGGATTCTTCTTCAAATCGTTTCGACAACTGGTTTGCGTAGCGAAGATAATGTATTGAGGATGCTCCACTCCACTGGTTGTTTTCACGGTCCACTCGTGGCGCGTTGTAAGCGGCAAATTGCAGATTCGTGGAGTTCACATCTCGTGAATTTAATCGGTATACTTGGCGTACTACTGTCAATGTTGTACATATGCAATTTTCTCGGCGTCGCTGAGGTTGGCGTGCGGCATTCTCTAAACGATACACTGAATTTCTATTTTCGACGGCGTCGCCGCTCCCTCTCCCTTTGATAGAAGACAGTCGGCGTCTGTTCGAGTGCGAGTAAGAATGAGCTCATGCTTCACACCGGCCACGATGCGTCTGTGGTCCTCCGCGAACGGAAGGAGGAGTTTGAGAAGGAATCCAGACCACGAACGAACCGTCGTCGTCAATCAATTCGACATTTGGTGAATGCTCGAGGTAGTCGAAGGGTATCAGTTGGCGTAATGTAATAATAGCTTTCTTCGCTGCCGAGAAGTGACAGGTTCTTCATGGTAGTGGTGATGCCAGGATGACGCACGCTGTCGACGAGAACTTCGTTGATCTCATATCGAATTTCCGAAAATAAAAATGCGAAGGCATATTGATAAAGTTGGCAGGTGTGCGCCCACCTTCGCTTGTCTTGAGTGCCTTTCGTTCGATAAGGATATATGATTCGCACGGCACGGTATTTTTTAATTGGTTTATTTAAGGTCGCATCAACATCTAAGGTCATTAGCGACCACTATTGCTGTTAACGGTATGGTAACTATGTGGATGAAACGACATGGTGATTGATGATAAGGGGTGAAAGGACGAACACAAATACAACCATGCCCGAGGCGGGACTCGAACCCGCGACCCTTCGGTCCGAGATCACTACGACACTACTGCCTTGGAGGTGGCTTTGTTTTAATCATAAAACGAATTTCATCGTTTGGATTATATCCATTCGTATACGGCGAGTAATAATGATATATAAAGCCTTGAACATTCATTTTTTCATCGCTGGGAATTTAATGGAGGGGAACGTCTAAGAATATCGAAATACATCAGTTATATATTGATTTTAAACAAGCCTATGACTGTGTTAATAGGAAACAACTCCTACAAATAATGATAGAATTTGGTTTCCCAAGTAAATTGCAAAGGCTAGTCAAAATGACTTTAAAAAACACAACAAACAAAGTTAAAGTACAAAACATGCTATCAGAAAGTTTCGAAAATATGACTGGTCTTCGTCAGGGTGATTCACTATCCACACAACTATTTAATATATGCTTGGAAAAAGTAATCAGAGCCGTCAAAATAAATCCTAGAGGTACAATATTTAATAGAACTGTACAACTTTTAGCATATGCAGATGATGTTGTTATCTTAAGCTGAACCCAGAAATTCCTCACAGAAAGTGTAGAAGAATTAATAACAGCTGCTAATGTAATTGGTCTTAAAATTAACTGCAGTAAAAGTAAGTATATGATTAATCGGAAAAAGAATGAACCACCCTCAAACTTTGAAATAGGTAAAGAGAAATATGAAAGAGTAGAAGTATTCAAATATTTGGGATCTCTCATTACTTCCACAAATATTATAGAAATGGAAATAAAAGCACGAATGACCTCAGCCAATAAGTGTTTCAGAGCACTAAGATATGTATTAAGGAAAAGAAATATATATAGATACCTCAAGATCCAAGTATATAAGACTGTTAAAAGACCAGTAATATTGTATGGTGCCGAGTGTTGGACATTAACAAATAGACTTGAATGTATGCTGATGTCCTGGGAGAGGAAAATCTTAAGGTGCATTTTCGGCCCCACATGTGAAAATGGGCATTGGAGGATAAAGAGTAATTTAGAGCTCACCAATATCTATAAAACAACAGATATTGTTGCAGAAATTAAGGTCAGAAGAGTACAATGGCTCGGACATCTATTACGAATGGAAGAAGAAAGAACCCCCAACATTTTTTTCTGTAAAGAACCCGAAGGAAGAAGAAAGAAAGGAAGATCCCGTTTAAGATGGCTGGATGATGTGGAGATGGATCTGAGAGTGATGGGAGTGAGGGGGTGGAGAAGAAAGGCAAAAGAGAGAAGTGAATGGGCATTGATCGTTCGAGACGCCAAGGCTAAACTTAAAGGGCCGTAGTGCGACAGAAGAAGAAGAACGTCTAAGAGATAGTCTTTGCTGCTAGTGGTGGCGGGTGAGACTTTTTTCTTTTCATAGTCTCTGATAACGTAGCCTTGCGCTTGCAGCAGCAGACGATTAGTGTGTGTTAACCTATTGGTAGGACAGAGTACAGTGTGCCTAGGACGTGGTACGATCCGCATTTTATGTCATTGTGTGCGATGCGAAGCAACAGCGTCACGATGAGATCGGTATCGCTTCTCAGCGGAAGGAGTTCTCCGTTCTCGAGTCTTATCGTCATATCATCAATCCAGTTGCGAGTGACGCAAAGGAAGACTTTCTCCGGAGGTCTCAATTCAAAAATGGAAGCCAGTCGCTCTTCGATATGGAAATAAAGAATGTGGGCCCTTGGATAAATTAATATACCCACTCTCGACAATTTAACCTGTAACGAGAACGTTAAAGTCTTTGACGAACGTGACGTTATTGTTGGAGAAGACATACTCGCCGGGATGCGTAGGGTCGACGTCACGCGTGAAGCCCTACAAGGGACCCACAGACCCCGCGACGCTGAAGGTCAAGTGGAACGAAGTGCTGATGCGTCACTTTTGTGTATTCTCTTCTCCGTCTAATACGAAAAAATATTCTTTACACACAAATTTCTCCTTGAACTGTTCATGTAGAAACGACTAGACTTGGACGTTAACGTCGTCGATTGTATACGTGCCCGTTGGTAATTTCATGACCTAAGAGTTGCATTTTACTTACCATCGTCGTCTGAAATGCCGTAGTGTAAATCATTACATCCTTCTTTATTATTTGTCACCGTGTGTGTTGTTTGTAAAGACGCCAGGGCAATTTCATGTGATGTTTAACCGAGATCGATCGCTGGGGAAAAGCGGACACTCACTTCCGCTCCTTTCCCACTGAGCGTGTAGGTGCACATCTTGACGAGTTCTCTGAGAAAGTGAAACTGTTTCTCCCTCATTACTTCAAATGATCATTTTACTAGCCAATCTAATTACTAGCCAGTTTTCAGAAACAAATTGTTGAACTTGTACGACCTATTGTACGTTACTCGATTTCCGCGCATGTATGTCAAATTGTCTGATGGTTGGGGTAGTCCGAAAGAGTCAAATAGCGTACCGTTCTTCCTCGTTTCACGAACGCGACGAAATGAGTGCCCTCTCCATGCACGTCATATAGACTGATCACTGCACATTTCCGTTCATGTGGTGGTCCCCGGGGCAGACGGTCGCGTGTGAAGATGCCACGAAAATGGGGGAGGCAAAGCGCGCATGCAAAACGAGCCATTTCCTCACTTGAGAGCGCTTGTCGCTGCACACGCACCTCTTTTAGTTTTTTGGACAGTGTTTCCTGTACCTCGTGCGTCACAATCGTAAAAGAACAGCGCCTGTTTTCCTCCTTGGTCTTCCTCGCGACATGCCTCTCACCCCTTTGCTTACATCGCAGATTTATCACGCACCATTTCTTCCAATTGTCGCTGTTGAGCTTTCTTGTTATTGACAGCGTTTGCGATGGCCGACGCTCCACCTGCTGCAGAACCGAGGGCACCTCGAGCGCCTATGAGGATGGGTATCAGAGGTAGAATGCCACCTTTTTTGCCGCGACGACCCTCTTTCCGTCGCCGCCGCATGCCGCTTCCTGTCGCTTTACCCGTCGATTCGGATGTTCTTCTTCCCCGTCACTCTGGAGGACAAATGGCGGTGAATCTACGCGTTGCTTGAAGGTGACACTCCGTGCGCATAAGAACCATGAGCAATTGAAGATGAACTAATGGCTTGATATGTGCCGTCCGTTTTGTATATGCGTTCATTACAACGTCGTAGACGCTTCTCCAATCACCATAGATAGTTTTGTATTTCAAAATTACATACAGCCACCTTTAATAAAGCCGTGTACAGAACTATGTATTTGGTAACCCATCCTTCTAACACATAAAATTTATTATCAGCCGCGAAACGTGAATATAAAGCTCTCACTTCTGACATCATCGGACAACCTATACTCCTGATGACATGCGAGAAATCAAATTCGATTTTGTCGATTTCTTCATCAATATAACGTCTTGTATCATCGTCATATTCTTTCATTGTCGTAGCGTGCGCTCTAACATCATGTGAAGACTAATAGATTTCAGAAAAATCCTTTTTATAATCTTTCTCGTGCGACGATTCCATCGCATTTCTGAAAATTAATCTCTTCTAAGCCATCCACCATCGGCAGGCACATCCCTAGAAGAATATTCATACGTTTCATATTTCAGTGTCATATCCAAGAGAACATTTTCCAAAAAATCTACACTATAGTGATCGTCACTATTTTCCATGAATTGAAATTTGAGCGTGTCACCTCTACGAACGTGAAACGACTGTCCCTTTTGTAACTATCCCCTATTGACGTATGGATAATGGGCATCCGACTTATAGAATAATAAGATTCGATCAGAGGGATGACAGTCTATCACTATTATTTTTCCTGTGTACGCAATTTTGTATTGCTTCGAATAACCATCTAGCACCCAAAACTCATTTCCGGTGTAAAGTGGATTCAAAGATTTTACTTCCCTCATTCTCAACACTTTAACGCTCCTTATAAAATGAAAGAAATCAAATTTTACAGTGTCAATTCTACTTGTCGTGAAACGACGCGTCACATCCTCGTTAAAAGCGTTCATTTTTGTGAGTGACATGACGTGAAAGGAAGTTCGTTTGAAACTAATATTCTTTTCATCATTTTGTTCCTTTTATTCAAATGTCTCATCAAAACTTTTCATGACATCTATGTGTAATATCAGTTCTTGTTCCGTTTATCCAGAGACGGACATGTCGAAGATCAGTCATGCTGGTGGATCTTTGGATCATGTAAAACTGATATTCCCATTGGCAACATAGATAATGCAATTAATGGCATTGTTATATCCGCTGACTTAGGTAAGGTCTTCATAATCGCTTGAATTTGTTTTTTTAAATTCAGTTTCAACGTGTTTCACCAATGTATCCGCTATATCATCTATACTATCGTGCGGCTCTAGACGTCTCAGTCAGACGTTGATCGATATGAATGTTGAGGACTCGTTGAAACGTTGTCATCTTTTCATTTACGTATGATTGACTCGCTTCTTTTATATTCTTTTTCGCTTAAGACAAGTACTCCGTACATTCAGATAAGTATTCCGAGTTACTACGTTACTCTCCAATCATTTTATTCAATTCTTCTCTATTGTCTGGTACACTTACACTATCGAGTTTATTGTAAAACACTGTAATTTCCATCAATGCACCGTCCGTGTGTGATTTCGCGAGTTTCAACGTCTCGTCCAATTGCCATTTATTCACAACGTCCGCGAGCCGTGCCGTTGCCCATTTTCCGAACCAGTCTGTTGTGAAAATTGTAATTCCCTGACGAATCGACTTGCGGGAGAATGTACAAGAGACCGACTAGAATTTTCTTTTCGTGAGGCTCCAACGTGTTCTTAAATTCGTTTCTAGTGGTAAACACGAGCGCCTCGGCGTGATCTCATTCCGTTTTTAACTGTTTTGTAAATGTATTTGTTAATGACTCACGATCCTCCGCCAACATACTTCGAGTGAGCGAACTGGTGGTCAGATGTTCTGTTTTCCTTTCCAAATAATTTAATTAATCTTGTAGTTCTTTGAGTTCATTTTCACCGAAAGTCTTCTTTTTTAATAACGCATATTAGATGTCAGCTATTTTCTTTTTCAAATCATTCAACTGCTCCCGTGGAGCTTCGAGTTCCTCTTACACGAAAGTCTTGGAAGCGGTGGTCTCTCAGAGATCGTTGCGACCATCTTGTACGTTGTTCTTCGAAGCCGTCGACTCACGTAGTTCTTTGAGACATCCTTGTACGAAATTCTTCGAAACAGCGTCTATCTCGTCTTCCGCATCACCGATGTTTTTAAGACGACGATTTTCCAAATCATAATCGTATTCCACACCATTATCGATCCCCTTTTGCTTTCGTCGTTATATTGCAACTGTTTCAATTACATGACTAATCCTTTCATCTACATATTTTTTGGGAACAGCATCGTCGAGCTCCTGAGGATTAGCGATCTGAGTGAGACGTTTACCGTAAAAGACGTAGTTTCCTCCGACTTTTATCGAAACAACACCGCCATCACTAGATTCACCGGTGCAACCGAAGATATTCATCTTTCAAATTCAACGGCAGTTTACGCGGAAGACACAGGGCAAATGTTTTGATTGCCATTTTGTTAGATTCTCAATGTGCAGCAGCGTGCTGGCATGCACTGAGAGCGACTTTGAGAAGGTACGTGAAAGTACGTTCTTAATGGTGGGAGGCCGCGCGGGAAGAAAGCTTTTAATAAATAATTATTATTACATTATCGTTTCCCTTTGTACAGCCCTAATTTTAGAATATAAATGCAGGAGTACATTATTTCCTAAGGCCTTTAATTATTGTTAATTTTTGGGTAGAATTTCAAATATTTTCTATGGTTTCTTAATTTTAATGTTTTTTCTCCAATAAGAACCAGTGTTAATTGTTTCCCTTTGTACAGACCTGAATTTAGGAATATAAAGCGGGAGAAACATTTTTCCTAGAGCCGTTAATTCATGTTGTTTGGGTAGGGCTTCAAAATTTTTCTTTGATTTTTTTATTTTAATATTTTTTCGCCCATTAGAACCAATGTTAATTGTTTCTCGCTGAACAGCCCTGAATTTTGGAATATAAATGTGAGAGTAATTTTTTTTCTAGAGTCGTTAATACATGTTAGTGTTTGGATAGAGGTTCAAACTTCTCCGGTTTTTTAAGTTTTATGTTTTTCACCCGTAAGAACCAATGTTTAATTTTTCTTTTTCTACAGCCATGGATTTCAGATAAATGCGGGAGTAATTATTTAATTAATGTTAAATCATGTTACTGTTTGGGTAGGGTTTCAAATTTTTTCTCTTGTTTTTTAATTTTAATGCTTTTTCGTCCATAAGAACCAATGTTAACGGTTTCTCTGTGTAAAGCCCTGAATTTTGGAATATAAATGCCGGAGTACTATTTTCCCTAGAGCCGTTAATTCTTGTTAATATTTGGGGAGGGTTTCAAATTTTGTCTGAGGTTTTTTAAGATTTTGGTTATTCTCCCGTAAGAACCAATGTGAACTGCTTCTCTTCGTACTGCCCTGAATTTTGGAATATAAATACGGGAGTAATTTTTTTCCTAGAGCCGTTAATTGATGTTAATGTTTGGGCAGGTTTTCAAATTTTTCTCTTGTTTTAGGGTTTTAATGTTTTTTCGCCCATAAGAACCAATATTAATTGTTTCTCTTTGTCCAGCCCTGAATTTTAGAAAATAAATAGAGGGTACTTTTTTCCCTAGACCCTTTAATTATTCCTAAATAATGGATGTGGTTTCATTATTTTGAATTGAATTTGAGATGACTTTTAGACTAAAGCTAGCAGCGCCCACGATTTTGGGAAAACTACAGGAGCGGAAAATTCGGAAATAAAGCACTTAACTAACATTTAATTAGCCGGTAATTTTGGATATACTTGTAGTTTGGTAAAGATTCGTTTTTGGGTGACGCTAACATTAGATGACTTCCCAGAAGGTACATTTCTGCAATTTGAATCTGTGCAATTTAATCTAACTGACTCTGACTGGTTAGTCAGCGGCCAATTTTTAATTACATATTACTTTTGGCACCTGTTTACGGCACATTTTGGCATTTGGCAGAGTCTGAATTGTGACATTCGATGGCTTAGGAAGAACAGCTCTAATATTAGGCGCAGCGTTCGACCAAGGGTCATTGTTGGGATTCGAGCCCATGGTATTCAAACTAAACGGTCAGCGGCAAATTCTTATATAACAGATTACGTATTGTATTGGGTTAGGGCACATTTTAGCGTAGAGTATAAATTAATAATTGCGCTAGCTGGAAAGAAGCGTCACTCTTCCTTGCACACAGCGTTCGGCCGAGGGTCATTTTTGGGATTCGAACCCACGTTATTCAAACTAACCGCTGTGTGGCAAAATTTGTTATTATAGATAATATTTAGTATTTGTTGAGGGCACATTTTAGCGTAGAGTTTAAATTAAAAATTGCGCTGGCTTGGATGGAGCGTCACTCTTCCTTGTGCACAGCGTTCCGCCGAGGATAATTTTTGGGATTCGAACCCATGTTAATCAAACTAACCGGTGAGTGGCAATTTCTTTTGTTATGGATTATATTTAGTATTTGTTTAGGGTAAATTTTGGCGTAGAGTATGAATTTTATATTGCGCTGGCTTGGAAGGAGCGGCACTCTTCCTTGCGCACAGCGTTCGGCCGAGGGTCATATTTGGAATTCGAACCCATGTTATTCAAACTAAGCGGTGAGCGGCAAATTTTTTTATTACAAATTATATTTAGTATTTGTTTAAGGCACATTTTAGCGTAGAGTTTAAATTAGAAATTGCGCTGGCTTGGATGGAGCGTCACTCTTCCTTGCGCACAGCGTTCGGGCGAGGGTCATTTTTGGGATTCGAACCCATGTTATTCAAACTAAGCGGTGAGCGGCAAATTTTTTGATTATAGATTATCTTTAGTATTTGTTTAGGGGACATTTTGGCGTAGAGTATGAATTTCAAATTGCGTAGAGAATGAATTATAAATTGCTCTGGCTTGGAAGGAGATAGTACTAATGTTAATTGTTTTTCTTGCGCCCACGATTTTGGGAAAACTATAGGAGCGAAAAATTCGGGAATAGAGCACTTAATTAGCATTTAATTAGCCGTTAATTTTGGATATTGTTTGGTAAAGATTCGTTTCTGGGCGCTGCTAACTTTAGATGGCTCCTTCGTGACGCCCGCCGGCATGGGAGCGCCGAGGGGAGGGGCGAGCCCTCCGGGTACTTAAGGCAGCATCGACAGCGCCCACGCGGGATATGCAGAGGGTCGAAATACTGAGTGATATCTCCGGTGCTATCCTAGCACACGGCCTTCCAGGCGAAGACCGGTGGGGCGTCAGGCCATGTGATAACGGTAGTTAAGGGACTCAATGTCCGACAGCTTCGCACCAGGCGTTGCATGCCTGCTTTCAAGCAGTGGTCCTGGGCTAGGCCTGGGGAGATTTTTCATTTAGTAAATTCAACTTGTAAATTATTGTGTAAATATATGTATATTTTTGATTTTAGAAACAGTCGTCTGTGTTATTAATTCCCAGTACGTCACAATATATCAAAACAATACAATAAAACAAAATTTAAGATAGACATTTTTGCCCTTGACAAAATCAGTTTCGAAAAATCAGTTTTTTAGGAAAGCTGAGGTACTGCTTTTTTAGTTCTTGTAGTATTTTTCGCGTATTTTGGGCTTGAAATTAATGCTATTTATAAAAAAGGCTCAAAACCGCTCCAAATTTTTTCGTTCAAATTTTCTACGAACACAATAAGGGGCGCTTAAAAGAATGGCGCGAGTCTCATTTTCGTTGAACTCTGAATTTTTGAAAATTGCGAATTTCGAAATGGAAGTATGTTGTAGCGTCTTTAATAATCCATATTTTAGTTAAATTGGGTGTGTTCATTCTTTATCCCCCGGTATTACACCATGAATGTAGTGTCAAATTTAATCAAATTCCTTTGTGTTCACGCCATATTGAAATAAAGCTGGAAAACTTTGTCGGACTTCGGAAATCGTAGGAGTTCTGGAAGGCGTATTCCAAAAAATTAAAATTTTATTCAAAGTGTAAAATCTGAAAAATATATATTTTTAATCGAAAATTACAAGCAAGGGTGCTTTTAATAATTCATTCTGCATCAGTCTATAAAATTATTTCTGGTCGTAAGCAAAGGCTGACTGTTGTTGGCGTCTCTTTGCTGCTTCATCATAACGTCGAATTCTCGCACCGAGTGCAGCTAATCTCTGTTTCAGACGATCCTCTTCATTTTTCAACCTTTTATCCAGATCATTAAGGTTCATTCGCAACTTCATTCTTTTGGCAATTAATTGTATCCCATTTCTCATTTTCTTAGGTACTTTTACTTTCCCTGCAAAGTTCGCTGACAGATGGCTGATTTCCTTCCTGGATTTATTAAGTTTTGAAATGATTGTAAAGAAATGATTTATTCATTTCTTTACATGCAGCGTAAAACTTCGCACTCGCAATGATCTTAGGTATACGAGATCGTTTCTGCAATGGGATACCTTTGTATATAATACGGTATTTCTGGAAGCTTTCCTTTAATTAATTAATGAGATGTACATTACTAATTGGACTCGCTTGATTTTCAGCCACATGTTCCCTTTCAAGTAGTCTTCCTTCTTCTTCATGTTCCTCACCATGGAATGGAGTCTCTGATGGCGTGTTACTTTGCAGTTGCATAGTTATTTGTTGTTTAAGTCTATTCAATTAGGCATCTGAAAATACACGTCGCCTTTGAATAGAATTTAACTGATTGCTAACTCGTTGCTCATTCAGTGTGCTGTCGGGATACATTCGTTTCCATTCCGCATGCATCCTTACTCTAAACCCTTCATACTACGTTTCCACTTTAGAACTAATATAGTACGCTTGCATTATGGAGATGTTGATCTCTTTTGTCGACCTCATGGGTTGACTAGTTTGCCTTGATATGACGGAAAACCCTATAGGTGGAGACCTCAAGCCACTCCGGCCTTCAGCACATGAAGCTGCTGGCTCTGCGGTAGCCATGAGTGGTATGGCGCCGCGCCTAGACTGTTGATTTGCACTAGGTTCACCGTTCTCCACTGGCACAGGTAGCTCATTTGACACAGTTGGCCCAGTGCCAGAACCTACTGCGCGTCTTGCGAGGATCGATCGCCAGCGACGCTATTCCTTAATAACCTGCTCATAACAATTTTCTGCGGTTTCCCGGTAGTAAACACCAGTCGAAGAATCTCTGGTATTTATGGCTTGGGTCCGCGTGTCAGCCAGACACGTGAGGTAAAATCCTATCATGCGGTCCACCTGTAACCTTATAGGCTAAGAGAGCTGATGTTGGCTAAGAGAGCCGCTGTTGACTATTTCACTGGTTCTTCCACCGCCTTTCTAGGTACAGGTCCCGTTGGGTGACCTATACCATCCTGATAGATCTTTCCCAGAGTTACTCTAGTAGCCCTATCATCAAGACTTCCTTCTCACAGCAGTTTCCCGGGCCACTAAGGAAGGCGCTGGTTACTGCCGCCTTGGGGTGGGTTTCCGACTTAACAGGGCTGATGGATCCTATGGTTGACAAATCTGCATCCTCAACCTTCCACCGGTCGCGCCTATTTCTGTCACATGAGCGGTCGCGCGTTGCACTAAGTACAACACGTTGTTTTGCTTCAATTATTGGTCTCATTTTAGATTAAATGTATTAAACAACTTATTTTAACCATTTTATGATCAAAATAGAATGTGTTTTGGGGTATATAAATATTAAATTTATTTATTATATTGAAAGCAGACAAAAATAAATGTAAAGAACCATTTATTTTTCTTTGTATTACAACACAAGTAAATTATTTCCTTTTGTTGATTACTGACAATTACTGCAGACAATTATTTTTGTGGAGTGAGTTTTGCAAACCAAGCGACCGCACAAACTACATGTCATTGTTGCGGAGCTGTTTTTAGACCTCCCGCAAAGGCTACATGTTCCACGCTTCTTTTTTTCTTGTGGACTCGATAAAGCTGAAGTTGAGGGTTGTGGATATTGGAGCTGTTTAAATGCTTTGAGGTCTATTGGAAGGCAAGTAATTTTGCTCCTGGAATACATATGTTGCTTCATTAGTTCAAGGGACAACATTTTCAAAAAAATTCTACGTAAAATGGGTCTTTCATTTGCTTTCAGCATTATGTACATCACCTGGCTATTCACTCCAGCTATATTTATAAGAGCGAAAAAAATCGATAGAGGCCACCTTGTTGTTCTGGCTACACTATATGTAGCACATAACTTGTCCAGCGTGTCCACTCCACCTTTGGTACTATTATAATCCAGAATAACATCTGGCTTTCCATCTCTCCACTATCATGCATCGTAGACATCAAAATAACCACTTTATTAATTTTGGTTGCATACGAAACGAGAGTTCGGTCTTTTTGGTAACCAAATATTGAAGAACCTACAGCTCTTGTCTTGTTAGGCAAAAATTCTGGAGGAATGACGCCTTTGTTTTTTCTCATTGTTCCTAAAAGTGTAATACTTTTTGATGTAAGGAATGTGGCCAGAGGCATAGAGGTATACCAATTATCAGTTGTTAGATTTCTGTTTGTATTGACTAAGTCCTCAACAAGACACTTTACAACTTTTTCTGACGAGTTTGTAATAGAGTATGGGCCTGATGGTTGTTTACCGACATATACCTCCAAATTTCCACAATAAAATGTCTTTGCATCTGCCATTGCATACATTTTGATGCCATATTTAGCAGGTTTAGATGATATGTACTGTATCCATGAACAGTGGCCACGAAATGGATGCAACATTTCATCAACTATAACAAGTTCACTCATGCTGTAAGATTTTCTTATATTTTGAACAAAGCTGTCAAAAATACATCTTATGGCAGCAGGTTTATCCAGCTTCCTTCTTTCCTGCCGGGTTGTGCTATCATCAAATCGAAGGCTCCTCAAAATTAGTAGAAACCTGCGATAACTCATAGCTGCTCTCAGAAGTGTCATTCCCGTTCCATCCTTTGCCCATAACTCTTCCACATTTACCATTCGTCCTTTTTTTAGCCGATTTGGATAAGGATACCAATAGTAGTCAATAGTTCTTCTCTGGTTAGATCAGTGCAATCTCGGGGCCGCCCATACATTGGGCGTAATTTTTCGATTTTTGCATTAGTGTGTCTTAGAATTTCATCAATCATATTTAAATCAAAAAGTTTCGGAAAAAACGTCAATTGGAGATTCAGAATCTCTTACTATTCTTCTAGGACCAGGTAACATTTTTACAATATTTTTTTCTTGATTTTTGAAGATTTCAATAAACTTGATTTGTACCATTTCGTAACTTTATCCTTCCCAACATCAAAATCTTCAGCCCTTGTTTCATCTGCATCCTTCCGATCACTACCCTCAATTTCTGTTTCAGACTCCTGGTCAGCATTTGTTATTTCTTCCTCACAGAATCGCTTTCTTCAAAATTTCCTGTTGATTGATTTTGAGCTCTGCTTTCATTCTCTTTTTCTTCTAATTCTTGCAAATTTCTAGGAATATCTTCAAGTTTTACCGGTTCCCACCTAATAAAAACATTCCGAATGTGTACTACGTTAATCACTAAAATTAAAAATAAGAAAAATAAAAAATAGTTGCACTTACATTTTGTAACAAACAGCTTAGGAAAGAATAAACGTGACGGATAACAATGAGAGCGAGAGCGGTCGCGCGATGTATTCCGTACAACTGTTACGCACGCTCTAACTAAATTGTTTATGGGCAGAAAAGTAGTCGCAACAATTTGGTGGGGTGGGGCAGGCGGCAAGAAGAGTATTGTTTCGAGGAATAGCTGGCGCCAATATTCCAAGGAGCTGATGAGAAGCGAAAGACAGCTAAAATAAGGCAGGTGTTGTACAAAATACAACGGCGCGACCGGTGGAGGGTTAAATTGGTTGAGCAATGGTTACTTGTGCCGACCTGGATGGCCGAGGTGGCTAAGAGCGAGTACCGACTCGGCGCTTCGGTCCGAAGGGTCGCGGGTTCCAGTCCCGCCTTGGGCATGGCTGTTTGTCCCTTGACTTTGTGTGTGTGTTGTCGCGGAGGGCCTCGCGTTCTGCTGACCCCAGATCAGAGGAGCCCGCAAGTGTTTGTCTAGTGTATGGTCGAATATGCGTCCCTTCGGGACGTAAAGGGCAACCGGCTGTCGGCTGGATACAAGCCCTAGGAAAAAAAATGGTTACTTGTATTCGAAAACTGAAGGTTTTCTAGCAATTCAGGATAGAGTAACAAGAACTAAAAACTATGAAAAACATATTTTAAAAACGAGAGATATCGACAAATGTGAAAGATGTGGTAACAACGGAGAGTCAATTGGGCACATAATGACTGGGTGCAGTGCTTTTTCAGAAAGTGCCTATTTAGGCAGACATAACCAAATGGCCAAACAAATTCATCGAGAACTTGGAATGAAACTTGGAATGTTGGGGAATAATGCTCCAGCATATTACAAGTATGATCCTGATGCTGTGCTCGAGACGAAGTCGCACGTCTTATACTGGGATCGGCCTATTATAAGAGATGAAACAATTGATCATTACCGTCCTGACACCTTCATAATAGACAAAGAAAATAAAACATATTCACACTTCTATAAACGATGTTTCAATCCTCAACTTGCGGAAGTCCGAATAAGAAAAATATGAGAACTTGTCATTTGAATTTTAAAAAAATATTTGGAAGTTGCAGGAGATTTCCCATTTCCCCATGGTCATATCAGTTGGAGTCGTCACCTGGAATTTAAAAAAAAATCTGGAGAATTGAAATATGAAAAATACCTTTGACCAAGTATTGAAAGCCACCAATATTCAAACATATCATACTGTCAGAAAATTCTTAAATCCGAGACATTCATGTGGGAGATGATGATATTCCTTCCTTCGCAGTCTGAGCCTAGTCCTATAACATCAATTGGACAGGTGAAAGGTTACCCTGCTAAAGCGTAGAGAGTGTGAGAAATAGAAATAATAATAATAATAACAACAATAATAATAACAATAATAATAACAATAATAATAATAATAATAATAATAATAATAATGAAGTATCCAAATTAAACACACCAGGGTTCTTAAAACAAATTTATTGACAAAACCAGGTACAAAGCCGTAGTGCTGAATAACCAGGAGAACTTGCAGAGAGAACGTAGCCGTGTCGTCGTAAACCAAGAGATATACCAACAAATGCCGAGTCACCAAATAGCAGAAGGGAAGTCCAAAGTCGTAGCACAGTTTTCGTCGTCGTCTCTCTCTCTCTCTCTCTCTCTCTCTCTCTCTCTCTCTCTCCACAATAACACCACTCTACCGCCAGATCGTCACACTACCACAATCGCTCGCTATCTGCCTCAGCGTTGCGCCGAGGCCCTCATATAGCGGCCCCGGGCCGTAGGCCCGTTGACTGGCTGCGTAGTAGGGGCGGGGTCGAGTTTCACCCCGCCCGCTCAGGCGTGACGGCCGCGCTCAGCCGGGCACGGCTGGCCCGCGCTGGATGTTGCCCACTGCCGCCAGGGGCGGTAACGCCCTGCTGACGTCATTCCGTGGCGGCACTTTTGATTACGTGCGGCCGGTCACGACAAATAATAATAATAATAATAATAATAATAATAATAATAATCGTTTTTGCAGTCGTCAATAATATTTATCTAGAATATGTATTTCACTTGAAAATGCAGAAATAAGTACCGCTGGCTTCGTCATCATCGGAGACTTCAAAATATAGACATAACCGATTATCATGTCCACCACAGCATTAATCCCAAAACACACACAGTGCATGCAATTCAAGTGCTGGAATGACCATTTTGATGCATAGTGCAAATGCAGAAAGCAGTAATACTAGACAGCTGCAGAATAGTAAGAGAATTCCTGGAATGTATTACTGATTGGGAAACAATAATAACGCTAATAGCTATAAACGCTATAAGCACACATTTTTTCATTTCATTCCGGAAGTATGAGAAAAATTAAAAATATTGTTTTCAGAAAACGTTTTTAAAAATGTCTTCGTAGCGTAAATTTTATTTAAAAAAAAGTGTAATGTCGTTTACAGATCGCAAATCGGACCATTTATTCAGACGTTATCGGTCAAGTAAATTTTGATTATTTTGGTGCTGCCACGTGGTGGCATCAAATTGAACTAGAGTCGGTACATTTAGCCTTAAGGAAGAATCGGTTATCTTGTTTTCGCAGATGTTTCAGCATCACGTTATGTATCTGATCTGGTCCAGGAGAGGTGTATTTTTGATAGTGATGCAGTGGCGGATCCTGAACACTATTTTCAGTATACCGCACCTTACCGAAGCTACCTCTGCTATAGTTCTCCTTAAAAGTGAAATATACATAACATAGGCCTATAGTTCGTGTCTGGACACGGTTGGGAGCAGACGTGTTTCTCTAGGGGCTCCGCGCACAGGTAGCGAGATTATGGGTTGCGAGCTGGAGGCCTACCGGGCCCGCATCGGCTGTTGGGCGCAGCGAGCGGCGTGTTCCCGTGTGGAAACGACGCTCTCATCTTGCGGTTCCACACACGACGCAATTAAGATTTTTATAATTGCGGCATTATTAGTTATAGGAGGAGTGGAATTAAATCCAGTGCCGGTACCAACCGGGCGAGGTTTCTCTTCAAATGCAAACTGGCGGTATGAGGACTGCAGAAACGGGGATGCAAATGTGCGAAGCGAGCTATCGCGGCTTCGAAATGAGTTCCTAAAAGTGACAGCCAAACTCGAGGAGACGCAAAGGGAGCTGCGTAACATGAAGATGGCGGCAGCAATGACTACGGTGCCTATACCAGCGGTGAGGCTTGGCAGGACTGTGTCGGCTTCAACTTCTGGAGTGGCAGTGGCGACGGCGGCGACGGCGGCGACGGCGGCGGCGGCGGTGACGGCGGCGATGGCGGCGGCAACGGTGGCGGCGGCGACGGCGGCGGCGACGACGTATGCGGCGACGACGGCTGCGGCGACGGCGGCGGCGGCGACGGCGACGGTGGCGACGGAGAGGGCAACATCAACGGTGGACACATTATTTGGTGATTTGATAGTGCGTCATGTGGGGAAGGGACAAACTATGAAAGTGCACTGTTTTCCGGGAATACGAGTGGAGCAGATGACAAGGCAAATTGAAAATTGTGATGTGGTTAACCCTAAAACCGTTATATTACACGCGGGGTCGAACAACATCAAGAAATGTCGGTCATTTGATCACCTTTTGGGTGACATTTATTACCTGGTAGCCACTGCTAAGAAAAGATTTCCGAGTGCTCGGATTGTGTTGAGCGGAGTGCTCCACCGCCGGGATGTATGGCCTCGGAAAGTCAGACGGGTTAACAGCGACATGGAGTGGGTGGCACAGAGTCTAGGGTTAGTTTTCGTAGATCCAAACGGGTGGATTAATGAGACTGGACTCGGTCGTGACGGTATGCATCTGAACCGTCAAGGTGTCGCCGAGCTCAGTGGGTTCTTTAGTAGAGTTGCTGAGTTCTGCAGCGCAGCTGTGCGTAACCATTGACAAGATGGACGGCCAGCGGTGTTGCCCTTCTCTCTGGTGACAGTGGAGAGGGAGGGAGGTTTTTCCTCAAGAGTGGAAACCTTGGTGTCGGCGACGAGGGTGAAGGCGACGGAGGCGACAGCGGGGATGGACGCGGCGGCGGCGGCGGCAACGGTGGAGGAAGCGGCGGAGACAGCGGGAGAGGCAGCATTGGCGGAGACAGCGAGGGAGGCCGCGTCGGCGTCAACGGCTACGGCGGCGTCAGCGATTAGAAAGTCCACGGGAGGAAGAGCTTTGCAGGGGGCACGTTGCAAAGTGAAGGGGAGCAGCCAAAGCGGGATTCGTTTTCCGAGAAAGGATTAGGGGTGAGTAAGGGAGCTCTTAAGCTGTTGCAGGTAAATTGCCGAAGTGTTGTTAATAAGGAAATTCAGCTTTAGAACTAATTGAGGCGTGTGATGCGGTCGTAGTGATCGGTACTGAGTCATGGCTAAATGAGGAAATATCAGATTCGGAAATCTGTCGAAGCGACTATAAAATATTTCGGCGGGACAGGGGAACTAGAGGCGGGGGGGGTCTTTATTTTAGTTAAATCATGTATAAACGCGAACTTGAAATGGAAAAGCATTGAGCATGAAATGATAGGAGTAGATATAAGAATCGACAACTTGCAGACAATAGATCTTATTGCATGTTATAGGCCACCAAATGGTAATTATTCCATTCTTGAGAATATTCTCGAACTGGCGGAAAATTTAAATAGAACCAATCCGATTATTACTGGCGGGGACTTAAATCTAAGTGACATTAATTGGCAGGGTGATCTATGCGATAGAAAAATACAGTTAATAATAAATAAACTAGTTTGGGATGCAGGAATGACGCAAGTTGTTGATAAACCAACGCGTCAACATTCTATTTTAGATATTTTTCTTATTAGACCGATGGACATATTATACTACTGCGATGTTATTCAGGGAATAAGCGATCACAAGGCCGTAATTCTTGAAATAAATGCTACTATTTGCAGGGTAAATGATAAAATCGGTAATAGAATATGGCAATATCGTAAAGCTGACATAAATGGGCTGCAGCATTTTCTAAAACTGAAATATGTGGATTTCGAAAAGTTAGGAGGGGGATTGGAAAACATATGGCAGAAATTCAAAGAAATCATTGAGGAAGCTCGGCAGTGTTTCGTTCCTTTCAAGTACATAAAAAAGAATTCAGATCCAGTGTATTATAACGCGGAAATTCGCAAATTGAAAAGAAAAATGAGAAAAGCGTATAATATTAGGCATCGCAGCGAGGCACATTTACGTAAATTCCAACAAATTATGAAAGAAGTAGAAAATAAAAAGAAAACTGCGCAAGAATCGTATCTTAAGTTAATTTTAGAGACGAAAATGCTTGGGCAAAGTTTTTTAACTTTGTACGCCACCGGCGAGGTAAACAGGAGGACACACCTCCTATAAGATGGCAAAATGTAGATATCGTAGACGATGAAGAGAAAGCCAATGTATTCAATAATTATTTCTGTTCTGTATACAAACAAAAAGCTAACTAAATTATCATAGGGCACAATGACGTGGATCATATATTCAAAATTGATCAAACGGAAGTACGTTCACATTTGAAAAAAATGAAAAACTGTAAGTCTTGCGGTCCGGATGGTATTACAACTGACATGTTAAAGATAGCAGGGGAAACAATAATACCATATTTGGTCAGACTTTTCAATATATCAATCAACAACGAAAGTGTACCGGATGATTGGAAATCTGCCTTAATAGTGCCAATTTTCAAAAATGGACCAAAATGTGAAGTGCAAAATTATAGACCAGTTAGTCTTACGTCAGTAGTCTGTAAATTGTTTGAAAAATTATTATCTAATTCGATTAGAAATCATTTGGATCAATCAGAATGGTTATTTCATGGACAGCACGGCTTCAGAAATGGCTTTTCGTGTGAGAGTCAGATTATTTCCCTTACTCAAGACTTGTCGGAAGTAATTGATGTAGGGGGAAGAGTGGATGCAATAGTTATTGATTTTGCTAAAGCATTTGATGTCGTGCCGCATGACATATTGATACTGAAACTTATTGATGCTAAAATTGACAGGCGGGTAATAGCATGGATAAATGAATTTCTTCGCGATAGAAATCAAAAAGTCCGAATTGGACAGCACTTATCGGAAAAAGGTAACATTACTTCCGGGGTTCCTCAGGGCAGTGTCATAGGTCCACTGCTGTTTCTTATCTTTGTGAATGATTTATCGCGAAATATAACGTCAAAAATTCGACTCTTCGCCGACGACTGTATATTATATAGGGAAATTGCAGATCAGCACGATATGATTCAACTACAGGATGATTTAAATAAAATTTACGATTGGGCAATAGCTAATAAAATGACTATAAATGGAAAGAAAAGTAAAGCGATCACATTTTGTAGGGCCAGAGCTTTTCATACAATACCTTATCAGCTAGGTAATGACGTAGTTCCGAGAGTCTCGAGCTGTAAATACCTTGGCATTCTCCTGGATTGTAAATTGGGGTGGGAGAAACAAACGAACTATGTAGTGGGTAAAGCTTGGAGGTCTTTGCATTTCGTCATGAGAAATCTTAAAAAATGTAATACGAAAGCAAAGAAATCGCGTATACCTCGCTTGTCAGGCCGGTAATGGAATACGGAGCCAGTTGTTGGGATCCGTACAGAATAGGACTTAAAAAGAGCTTAGAGAGGATACAAAACAGAGCGGCAAAATATACATTTCGGAAGAACACACCTGCGCATTGGGAATCATTAGAACGCCGGAGGAAGAGGGCACGACTTTGCGCGCTGTATAAATCTTACGTTGGTTGCTCCGCATGGCAGGAAATTCGGGGAAGGCTAGATAAACCAGATTATTTAAATAGATTTGATCACAAATATAAAATTAGAATAAGAATACAAAGAACGGACGTAGGGAAATTCTCCTTCGTAAACAGAACTATAGTAGATTGGAACGATTTGCCTGCGACAGTTTTTGAGCCCTTTCCTTGCTCAGCGCGAGGGTTTAGGAAAAAAATATAGGAAATTAGTCAGTAGGGTGAAAACGTATAGTGAAGTGAAGTGAAGTGAAGTGAAAGGTGCGATTATGCGTAGTCTACAGAAAAAGTATTGAACAATTAATATTTGATAAAGTTATATGCAGTGCAGTGCAGTGAAGTGAATTGAAGTGATTTCATTTCTTCTGAATATGACTGAATAAGTTCTGCTTGGTGTGTAGGTGAGGGTTCCTTCGTCTCTCTATGTATATACGCGTATATGTTTGTATGTATGTATATTTGTGTAATAAGTAAGTTTATTCATTTATATGGTAGTGTGTATGTATTTTAATGTTTAGTATAGGAATGTAAATGCCATCTGCATATATAGGAAATGACAGTCATTTTGTTTGTTTATATTGATTTTTTATATATTATTTTATTTGTAATTGTAATTTTGCATTCTGCCACCGGGCATCATTTGCCCAATTGTAGAATAAATTTCTATCTATCTATCTATATGAATTCTGGAGAATTAAATGTAGTTACTGAGTTTTCTGGAAAGTCAGTGTATGTTTCTACGTAGTTTCCTTCATTAAACGATGTTTCTGATTCATCGTGACCCCCTGAAAGCGTGTTCTTGTTTTCCTAAGTGGCAGACAACATCAATGAGTCTGGCTAGTATCAGTTTGTTCCTCTTTACCATTTCGTTGTGTTTCGAAAATTGTAACGCCTTCTGTGCATTTAGTTGCAAGTCTAATCGGATATTACCAAATTGCACATTGTAAACGCACAAAATATACGATTTGTCTTTTCATGCTTGCCGAAAGAATAGCAAGGGAAAGTATATTGTCGACTTCTTCTTTTGAGCAAATGTTACTACACTTATCTTTGCTAGAAGAAGACATGGTCAGCAAAAACGTTTGTTCAATTTAGGGCAACCCTTTAACCATTTGTGTCTAGAATTATTAGAAGTACTGTGTTTGCTGTCCTGTCGCTTCTCCTCTTGATATTTTGCCGTCAAACCTGGTAGTTTAGTTGTGGACCTACCGTTGTCTTCTATTTTGAGCTTTTCTGAAAACCAAATACTACGAAATTCAGTTCGTAATAATTGTTCCATAACACAATCACATGAACCACTAGCTTGTAGATCTTTTACGGACGCCATTTTCACAAACATTTGAGACAAGCGAAACTTACGAACAACTTGCACAGGGCTGTTCACCGCACTATTTTGCGGTGCCTGCGGACCGGTCAACCGCGTATCCTCTCTCCCCGCCCCTGAAACATGAGGAGCCGAAGGTTATCACAGTTGGCATGCGATGCCTCCCCTAGCAGCAAATTCTCTGGGCAGCATTAGGAACTATTCGAAACTTCTCCCTCTTGCGTACCGTATAGCGCAGAAACATGCGGAACTGATAAGGCTCCTGGTAGCAAAATAGTGTTATTTTTTCGCGTCTGTTGTAAAGACGAACTCAACGTCAACATCGAATCTAAAACTGTGAAAACCTGGGAGGGATAAACTATGCATATGAGCCATTCCATGTCAAACCGCACAAGAGTTGAAACGTCTTTCATTAAATGTACGATATTTTATTTTCTCGGTCTTTTATTTACTTATTTATTTTACGTCAAAAACAGTTAAAAACTGTGTGTGACATGCTATGGAGAGAAGTGAATCCTGTACACGTTTTCAAAATTATGTGATACCATTCCTAAGCCATAGACTAATTGAATTTTGAATAGAGGAAGGAGAAAAAAAACACCGCGATGTATTAAAATCTATTTTCAAGGATAAATCAGCAATAACTGTTGGGCTCTTATCCCTCATCATGTTCTTCGGCAAGGAATAACACTTCCTGTAGCGACAACATGGAATCAATAATTTGAATAACGCACACTATATTTCTTACTCAATTCTAGAAGACGTGCACAGATAATGAAGTTACATTTATGTCCAGATGCACAACAAAGGACCATCTCAGCATGTGGTCAATGGATCACGGAAACTGGACGAAAAACCTGATCGAGATAACAGTCATTGATCCGGACGCAGCGGTACAATACTTGTTACAGGTTGTCTACATTTATGCAGTCCTAATGGTAAATAATGCATTAAATATCACTGTTAAATTGAAAGTTACTTTCCTTGTCATGCTCAGTATATTCTCTAATTGTACGTGATTCTCTTGTAATGAGCTGTTGATACTGTCACCTGATAAATATGATTTCTACGTCGAGTGTTATAGTTCTAGACATCGGCGTTTTCTCAAAATATATTCCCGCCATTAGGCAAGTCATTTTGGACAAAAGCCACTGATTCGTAAATCAACAGAAAAGGTAATGGTAAAATTTCTAGATAAATCAAGACAGGCTTACAAGAATCACGTGGGTGGGATTTGGCTATTATTCGTAGAATTCTTTTTTGTAATCTAAAAGTCTGGGAGCTACAAGATGTATTTCCGCAGAATATTATGCTATATCTCAGGCGTGAATGAACATTTCCGAAATATACACAACGAGCAGTATGAAGGCTGACTGAATTTGAAAGAATTCTGAACGCGTAACATATTGAACTTAATTTTGTGTTCAATAGATTTAAATGGACGTTTCATTTAAGGTTTGACTGAATTCAGAGACCTAAAAATTGTATTGCCTTAACATCAGTCAATGGTACACCGTTCATTTTCAATTGAGCACAGTATTGTTTATTTGAAATGGAAAACTGCATTAAAACTGTTTTCTTTTCATTTACTATTAATTTGATATTTCGGAACCAATTTGAAACATCTGATATTGTACTATTTACGGTTTCTTTATTGCAAAGAATTATTTACTATATTACTAAATAGTAGCCTACATTGTCTTATTGAAGCTGAAAGACTGGTATAAAGAGTGGCCACTCATGTAGCGGTACATGGATTTTAATTACAGAAGAGTTAAAGCAATTGAGATATCTTATATGGACACACATTAATAAGATGACGTTTAAGCAATGTTTTGGAGAATTTATTATCAGCAGATTTTATGGTGACTGGGAGGTTATTAAAAAGATGAGCAGCAATGCAGAAAGGATCTTTATAAGTTGAAGACTTGCCAGTGAATATCCTGCAGTGGCATGTATTGTATAGAATGAAGGGAATGAGTCATTCCCCTAAGCAAAGCAGAGAAAAAATCCTTTCGATATTTAAAATATTCGTTGCTTATGGCCAGAGCAAAACGTTTACTCAATCTAAGATTCTGAGCTAAGTACCAGTGGTTGAACCGTAACAATCGATGTTTTCAAAACGGGGTGTAGTTTTATCTCGTGTGACGTACTGGAAATAAATAACACAGACGACTGTTTCTAAAAGAAATATATAACTATATTTACACAATAACTTACAAAATAAAAATCTCCGGCAACCTTTCCAATCCCTTAGCCGCGACCGTCCCTAGGCCCAGCCCAGTACCACTGCTTTAAAGCAGGCTAGCAACGCGTGGTGCGAAGCTGTCGGACACAGTGTCCCTTAACTATCGTTACAACATGGCCTGACGCCACACCGGTCTTCGCCTCGAAGACCGCGTGCTAGGATAGAACCGGAGATATCACTCGGCCTTTCGACCCTCTACATATCCCGCGTGGGCGCAGTTGATGCTGCCTTAAGTACCCGGAGGCTCGCCCCATCCCCTCGGCGCTCCCATGCCGGCGGGCGTCAGGAAGGCTCGACGGCCAGCCTCTAGGAGTCTTCGACATAGTCCACGACTCGCACTAACCTTTCTCTATAGTTATATTTGAAGAGTTTCCTGTCCCATCCCCCTGGCTTATTCAGCGCGTCTTCAGCTCCGAAAAAATAACTCAAAAGGCCAATAGACAAATCAGTGCTCTCTCCCCAATAATCACCCACCCTAAGACCCCAACCAAGACCAAACTCCACATCTACAAGACATACATTAAACCTATACTGACATACAACTGTGAAACCTGGGCGACTATCTGCAAATACAACTACGACAAATTCCACAGACTCGAAAATAGATTCCTACGCATAGCCTTTAGACCTCCACCCCTGACTAACCTCAATCGACTCTGACAGACACTGAACTTAACACCAATCGGACAAGACATTTACGACACCGCAAAAAGAAATATCCAGAAAGCCATCCAAAACCCAAGTTCCATACCCTTCATAAATCTACACCGACACATATTGGCCAATCCACCCCTACATAAAAAGTACTTCCCACACCCTCTGGAAATCCTTCAAACACCTCCGCCGTAACCAATTCAAACCCAAATACCCGCCGGGAAAGCAATTCACAAACCCCGCACCATAGACCACTCCTTCCGTAAACACTACAGACATATCTTCTTTTCTCGCCCCCTCTTCTCATCCCCCCTCCCCATCCTTCGTCTCCAGACAACAGCTAGTCTGGGATAGCGAGAGGCTCCTTCCCACCTCCCCCTTTTCCGTTTGCTGTTGTACCCAAGCGCCCATGCTGCCACACATACCTTAATCGGGAAGAGCATGTTATGCAGGCCCGGCAACTAGAACCAAGACAGAAGTGTGTACGTTGCTTGTCATTTTGTCAAGGTAATCTTCTAATTTTTTGGTTTATATGAATTTGAGATTCTAAATTGGTTGAGTGAACCCGGCTGCAGTGCCGTAAGACTGCATGTATTTTTAATGTTTTATCAAGTGTTTTCAAGCGCAAATGCCTGATGTGGGCGTGAAATGGTGGCTCAGTGCCACAGTATAATGAGATTGTAACGTCATAGCATTTCACTAGTCGTCGGACCTCACAAGTTGCGGGCCGGGGCGTGGGAGGGGGTGGTCCAGGCGTCCGGCTGGCGGTGCAACCGGAGCGGTCGTTTCGAGGGTTCAAGCCAGCGGGGGCGTGTCTGGGAACATCCAGCGGTAAGCTAGCGCAGAATGATGTGTGAGGACAGATCGTCTGCAGCTGGTCGGCGGGCCCCATTGTGCGCCCGGTCCAAAACTGAGGTGAAGCGGTCTAATGAGGTGAAGCGGTCCGCGGGTCTTCAGCGTGGGAGGTCTGTCACGTGACTCCTCGCTATAGACGCCTGTGGAGTGTTGGCGATTGGCATTCGAGTTTGGGCCGAATCGCAGTGCGAAGGCATTTGCTGATACGTGAGGGGTGGTCGCAGGTTTGCGAGGGTGGCTACAGCAGATGCCGGGAGCGGTGCTACAGATTAGCACGCTGGGGTACGCTGGGTCAGGCTGAGGCGGTTTGCCTCAAGAATGGTAGAGCTGTGGAGTGCAGCGGTAGTTTCGGGAGGAGGATGTAAATATTGTAATATGCAGTAATATTAAATAAACCTGTACAAAGAACTCCGTGTCTTTGTTGTTCTTCACATCACGGCGTCACAATATACGCGATTATGGATTCTTAGAATGTAAGAATATGCATGATATGTTGTTTTGTCTAACCGATTGTTCTCGTTTGCAGCAGGTTAAGTGTGCTAAAGCAAGCTTAGAGTGAAAATACTCAGCGTCTTGCTCATTGCCACATAAAAAGCAAACTTGGAGTTGAATACTCAGCGTCTTGCCTATTGTCGCTAAGGGATTCTGTATATTCTTGTTAATTTGTGTGTTGAATGTTACAGTGATCTTGTTCCCAGTGGGGGACACCGTCGACGGGACGTTTGGGGTCCTTACTGCCGACGGGCAGTGACCTTCGTTTGAGAGCCCGTCCACAGGCCCTGTGAACGGCAAAGGCGGCCGCTCGGGCAACACCGCACATGGTTACAGTGGACTCGCGGTCGTAAAAACCTGCTGTATACGTGAGGGTTTGGATAATCTGGTTGGCAAACGATTAGAGGTTAAGAATCCATAATCACATTCTAATGTAACAAAAAGCGCTGAGAACAAAACAATAGTTCAGACGTAATTTTTGTAAACGAAAGACGCTCAGAGGAGCTCTTGGTCAAGTTTTTGCTATCGCGTCAACTTTTGCGCTCCTAAAGTGGACAGTATTGCAGCAAGTATCATGACGCAGTAATTCTGGTTAAAGTGTGATTCTGTTATATAAATATACTGTTATTTATTTAAAGATGCACATCCATGTCGGTCATTATGGTATATCATGTCAGTAGTTCTGTTTAATTTCTCTTATTTCAGGTGAAGAGTAATATTTGATGTAAATTGTTCATAAAGTTTAATGATGTATGTGCTAAGTAACAATAAATAGTTTTGTGAGCTGAACGTTAAGATTGTTTTATGCCTTCAACTTAGGCTGTACCTTTGAAGGGTATTCCGATTACGAACCGAACCTGTGCGCTTCTTCCTGTTTTAGTAAGCGCCCTTCACGAAGTCCAAGTCCAGGGCTTTTTGTGTTAGGCCCGCCCAGTCCATTAGGTAAAGGTCAAAATGTCTACCTTTCCTTCCTAACAGGAGTTGGATAGGGAATAAATGCATAAATGATAAAGATTTGCTGTTTTATTTAGCAGCTGGCGACCGTAAATTAGAAAGTGGGTAACACTTACCTCCAAGTTTAACAATCGCATCCATAGTTTGTAAAGATAGCGAAAAGCATTTACTGAATTGCTTACATACATTTTCAAATCAAATCCATCAAATATATGAAAGAGTATGCTCTTATTTTCCATTTTATGAAAGAAAAACATATTCTTTAATGCACTGATGGATTTTATAAATTTATATTAATTTTAAATAACAAAGTAGGTACTCGATAAAATAGGTTAAGAATGTAACTCACATAAAAACCGAATTCCATGTGTTTATGACGTTCGAAAGCATTTATGCAACGAAATTTTCCCTGGGTTCCGTTTTCTCCCAGGCGACGAGTTCCATTAGTTTGCAAGACGCGATCTTTCCCGGGTTAATATTCACAGTTTGTGAAAATTCATCAACTTCATTAACTTATTTATACTTTGGGCTTCGAAAATGTTTCCCCAACTAAAATTGTCACCGCACTCCACTGATATCCTGTGATAGTTCCTATCTCCTCTAGTATGATAGTTATGTACCTCTTTATTACTCATAAGTTATTGATTCTGATTATTTCTCAATAGTACTATTACTTTGTAAGGGTAGAGTGCTACAACTACAGTAATTCATATAGAATAAAGAAATCTTTACAGGACTGTCTTGGATTCAATTTGAAAATGCTTCTGATACATTTCTTTTGCAGGACCATTAATCTATCCATGTTGTTTGTGTTGTACCTCCCCATATTTCAATACCGTACCATATTGAAGTTGTCAGAAGATTATGCCATAATAAATTGACAGAAGTGAGTCTGTTTCCTGGTATCTGGAAAGGTATTTCAAGAGGAATATATTGGAGTTTATTTTACGGATTACAAAGTATGTCAACATGTTGATTTGCTGGTTCTGATCTATGAATATTCCTCGTAACTTATTGTAATCACTTTGATTCACTGATTAATTGTCTACTGTTATATTTTGAAGACTTGAAAAAGTATGTTCCATGAAATTCCAACTGCAAGAAACCACCTTTGTATTTGTTTATGCATGTTTTCTGCATCTAGGGACTTGTATGTGATTAAATTGCCTCAATATACTTGGTATACCACGCTTACCATTTAAAAATGAATCAACATTGTAAATTCAAAGTATGTATATGTATTATAATTACACAGCTTAAAATAAGCAAAATTGCATGGCCATGCAAACTACTATGGTACCAGTTTATTATAACATCTTGTCATACTTCTTCACTGTTTATCACTGAGTTTTATCAATGTTAATTGTTCTTATTTCATTTTCATATTCAAATTAAACATTTATCTTGTTTTATGGACTATACATGATAATACTTCATTGATAGTACTCAGTGATAATTTATAACTTGTCATTCAGTGTAAAACCAAGATGCATACCCTGTAAGAACTTAATAATATGTCAAATGTGTAAATATATAGGGTAATGTCAAACAGTGATGTAGTTCTACCATTCGCTGCCAGATGGCAGATAAGTCGATGTACCAACACATTCAATTGACTTATCAACAGCTGTCACTTGTCTGATAGCCATGTTCAGCTTCCGACCCATGGGAGCGCTACCTAACATCAGGGAGCTTCTCATTGTTTCTTGATGTCCTATGGACGAAAAAGTTTATCTTCTTGGTGAGGTATCCATACCATTGCCTCGTGAGTTGCCCGAACCTGTAATCAGTTGTAAAAACTCATATTTTCTTTGTTGATGACGGCTGACGCATTAGGGATTTGATGTTAGTCCCATTCCTTCTCTTTAGGAACACGTGTCACGTTGATTTCCCTGCATTTCCTTCTCCGCATGTTTTGGGATTTAGGAAAAGTATTAAAATAAAAACGCTATTTTGCCACATCTGTGGCTAGTGACCGTAATTGTTATTTTTTTAATTTATTTATAAATACAAAGTGGCAACTATTCTATGCCAGTATTTTCTGCATCGCCATTCTGAAAGATAACATCTACTTCCACCTTTATGTTTTGGTGTTGGTAACTCTGACAAAACTTGAAATTGATTAATAGTTTTACCAATATTTAATTTCAATTCATTCATGGACAAATAACTTTTAATTGATTTGAATGATTCTGACAGATGAGTGTCTAGATGACTAAGATTTTGCCCAATGCTTATTAATATCGTATCTGCATAAGAAATTGCAGAGAAATCAGAAGAGTTTGGATTATCATTAACATATATTAGAATTAGCAGAAGTCCTTGCGCAACACCTGTGGTAAGAATTTGATTTCACTTTGGAGAAGAAATTTTCATACTGCCAGAAGATCTCTGTACAAATGAGGCCATTAACTCCACCCCTTATTTCATAATATTCTAGTTTTGTCAACAGCTTTTCATGAGATACACTATCAAATGCCTTTGAAAGATCAATGAATATACCTGCTGTTTTCTTATTTGTTTCCAAGTTTCCATTGATTGATTCCGTTAATTTCATGAATAAAGTCCACAACAGCAGTGGTGGTGGTGGAGAAGCCCTTCCAGAAGCCGTGTTGAGATTTATTATGGATATTATTAGATTCAAGAAAAACAGTTAAGTCTTGCTAATGTA
Organism: Teleogryllus occipitalis; assembly: GCA_011170035.1. Lineage (NCBI taxonomy): Eukaryota > Metazoa > Arthropoda > Insecta > Orthoptera > Gryllidae > Teleogryllus > Teleogryllus occipitalis. Next base: position 114,334 of record BLKR01000111.1, on the reverse strand, counting down.
ATTTTTTTATAGAGTTTGCCAAATACTGAAGTTGGGGTTAAAGGTCAATAATTCCTAACATCTTGTGTATTCTTCTTCTTAGCAAGTGGTCTTACAATACTAATTTTTAGGGATTCTGGGAAAGCGAATACAGATAGAGATGAATTTATTAAGTAAACTAATACATTAAGAAGAGCAGGCTTACAGTTTTTAAGAATTATTGAAATGATTTCACCTTACCCTGATGAGCAACTATTTTTGATGGTATTTTATCAGAGTATTAACTTCATTAGAATTTGTATGATTCAGAAACATAGATTTTGAGTTCCAAAAGATAAAGTATTACTAGTATTACTGGTTACAGTGTCCTGCTTTAAATTTAAGAAATGGCATTTAAAGGTCCTAGAAATATCAGAAGCATTATCAAGAAAAATGCCTTCTTGTAGTAGATGTATGTTTTTATGGGTATGAGTTTTTTCCATTGTTCATTATATTCCACAGTGTTTTAGATTTGTTTGTTGAGTTGTTAACTTTATGATTTAATCGACAATCTTTCTTATTCATCAGTTTTAGTCCATATTGTTTTTATTATCATGTATACTTCTCATTATAAAAGGGGTTCTGTGTATCTCTGAACAGGTCATACATGTTTTTCATTTCATTTCTAAGGACAAGAATTTCCTTTGGAAGTTTAATTCTGTTTCTTCACTACATTCATTTGCCTGTTGATTTTTATTGGGCAAATGAACAGCCAATACTGTAGAAGTAGCCAGAAAATTTGAATAAAACAGGCACGTGGGAATTTTAACATTTCACTCCCCATATTTTCAACCTAAACTTATTAAGAAATAACACAAATAATTGTAAGAAAAGCCGAATTATAGCAGTAAAATTTAGTCTTTAATGAGCATATTGAACACAGTTTTATAATTTCAACAGCATTTACAATTTTGTAATACAAGAAACAATCAACGCAGTACACCAGCCCTAATGCAACTTTACTTGCTTTGAGACATGACAAATTAATGTGAATACTATGGAACGAGCTCTGTATGTGAACAATACTGAAACAAAACAAATGAAAACATTACTGCAACTTTGCTCAGGTAAAAATGCCAATTATTTTGCGAGTAGGAAAGATGGTGATGACAAGAGGCCAATAGATCGAGTGCCTTAATCCTACGAGCAAAATCAAATAACTCTCACCATGTGTCTTTACACAGTATTACTACCTTTCATTTTAATTCAAAAATACAAATCCCCTAATTATGTACTAAGTGACAATAAGGTCAGTAGTAGCTGATTCGTTCAGATGTCATTTTGTTTGTTTCTTGCTTTAACAGTTTTATCTGAACATTTGAGCAATGTATCATTTTTAGCACAAGTGCTAAAACTTCCACTTTTAGCATGTTGTCCACACCTTAAAAGTAACTGCTTTTACTAGTAGCTTTAGATATAATAAAAATAATAAACATTCTATTTTTGTTATCTACTTTTCCTTACAAGGTTTAACAATCTATTCTTATTCCACTTTCTATTTTATTGAATATCTCAACGAGTAATGTCAGATGCATTATAATGTCACGTTTCTTAACCAATAAGTGGAATTTCTCGTTGTCCAGCTTTGCTAAAAGAAGTTCATTATAACAGAAAACTGCATTAGAAACTAGAGCTCAGGTGTTTATGACATACAGATGTTGAAAACAAGGGTGCATTTACAACTTAACTTTTATGAGAACATAACCAAAAATATGACTTTGAAAACTATATTTTTTACAATACTCTATCAGAGTTGCAAGTAATGTTACTTTGGCTATAATCTATTAAATGAGACCTTTTTGAACAGTCTATTATATTTTTTGTGGTTGAGCTCTTCTTGATACTCCCACTACTTAACATAGGTGACCAGAAATGTGCAGGAAGTTATGTTTTATGTGTTGGAATCAGAAGTTAATAAAAATACATTTTGATGAATTTTAAAAATAGTAATTTATTTTGAAATCATATGGCAATTTACCTATTATACAATACATATTTTGTGTATTAAGAAAAGAAAACAAAAAATATTTGAGTTGTTTTTTCTCAATACATGTGCATGTACATACATATACATACACATTTAGGTATATTGAACATGAATACTCATTAACATTACAAATATTTTTACAGAATAGGCGATATAAAATATTTTAAGTAAGAAAAGTAGATGCAGAACTATGGTGAATGCTAGATTTCAAGCTGGGATATCAAGTAATAATTATGTTTATATTACAACAGTTTTTACAACCAAAAAAAAAAAAAGGTTTTTCTTTTTGGATTTGGAAAACGCTTATGACAAAGTACGCTACCAAATTACAGTTTCACTTTTTACACAGTTCACAGTTTCACTTTTCTTAAGGATGATGGGGAGCAGGCCCAACACCCAACCCTCCTCCTCTATCTGGGCTTGGGACTGGCAACGGTCTACTAAGGTACTCTTATCTCTCCAGTGCCTACTGCAGGCGAAGTTAAAATAATGGACTGTGCTTTTATTAAGGCCTGAAACACCAGTTTGTGGAAGTTCAGCAGCTTCAAGAAAAGAAGAAAATGAGATGGAAAACCTTAAAAGGACAATAACAGATAGTCGGAGACATAAGTGGAGTATAATTCATATCGTGTTTTCAAGAGTGTAGATGAACTGAAAGCATTGCCCCTAGAATTTAACACAGTGTTAATTACAAGCTCCCTGATATGTTTTATACTCTTAAAAGAAGAACCACAGTAACAAATAATATGCTCTGTTAAAGTGGATGAAAAATTGTGTTTTTTTGTCCATTACAGGAGTGTGTTAATTACTCAAGTAAACAATAAGTTATTACCAGCTAAAGTAGATTCTATTAATGATTTACAAAACCTCGTAAATGAATGCCACTGATGAATGCCTGAAATGAACCCCACTGAATGCCAATGCCACTGAAATGAATACCACAGGAAGTTAATTACATATTTTTACTACATGCACTTACAGTAATAATTTACAAATCTACATTATCTTAATAATTTAAATGTTAAAAATATATATAATTGATTAATATAAACAATTAAATTAAGCTATAATAATAGGATTTAAAAATCAATTACATATCTTAGCATGATCAGTAATAATTCAAATAATTTACTTGATAGCTTACATGGTTAGTAAAGCATGCAAGTGCTCACAATAAACATTCATATAATTTACATTTTAATAATACAAAGTCACATTATTTCACTAAGAGTAGCATTAACAAAGCACTGTATTATTATAAACTAGCAGATTATTATTCAGTGGAAAAAACTTACAATTAGTGTTGGTAATTCACATTATCTTACAGTAATAATTTAATTAACTTACAATAACTTGAATACATTAGTTAATAATAATTGTAAGTGCTTACAGTATCATGACATAATTACATTATTTACTATATTACTAAGTAGTACATTGTCTTATCGAAACTGAGTAACTGGTACAAGAAGTGGTCACACTTGTAGTGGTACATGGTTTTAAAATACAGAAAAGTTAAAGCAGTTCAGTTATCCTATATGGACCCACACTGATGAGATGACGTTTAAGCAATGTTTTAAAGTATTTATCATCAGCTGATTTTACGATGACTGGGAGATTATTAAAAAGCTTAGCTGCAATGCAGAAGGGATCTTTATTAGTTGAAGACTTGTTAGTGTATATCCTGTGATAGTCCCTATGTCCTCTAGTATGATAGTTATGTATTTCTTTATTACTCACAAGATATTGATTCTGATTATTTCTCAATAGGAGTATTACTTTGTAAGAGTAGAGTGCTACAACAGTCAGTAATTCATATTTAATAAAATAATATTTACAGGACTGTCTTGGATTCAGCTTAAAAATGATTTTGATACATTTCTTTTGTAGGACCATCAATCTATCCATATTCTTTTGTGTTGTACCTCCCCATATTTCAATACCATATTGAAGTTGTGAGAAGATTATGCCGTAGTATATTGACAGAAGTGAGTCTGTTTCCAGGTATCTGGAAAAGTATCTCAAGAGGAATATATTTGAGTTTATTTTATTGCAAAGTGTGTCAACTTGTTTGTTGTAAGTTAGGTTCTGATCTATTAATATTCCAAAAAACTTACGGCAATCAGTTTGATTCACTGATTCCTTGTCTACTTCCACTTTTATGTTTTGGTGTTGGTAACTGTGATGAAACTTGAAATTGATTAAAGCTAAATGTACCGACACTAGTTCCATTTGTCGCCACCACGTGGCAGCACCAAAATAAGCAAAATTTACTAGACCGATAACGTCTGAACAAATTGTCCGATTTTCGATCTGTAAACGGCATTGGACTCCTTTTTAAAATAGAATTCACGCTACGATGCCGTTTTTTCAAAAAATATTTCCAAAAAAAATTAAAATGATTTCTCATAGTTTCGGGAAGAAATTAAAAAATGTGGGCTTATAGCGCGATGACGACGTGCTTCCTGAATCCAACGCCGTGTCAATCATGCAAATCGGATGAATAGGAGCGGCGTAAAGTGAAATTTCGGAAAAAATACCTGACCCCCCTTCCCCCTTCCCGCAGTGAACTTGGAGTGAGCATTCGCAACGATATTCGAGAACCACTGTCCCAGTGCCATATCGGATTTGGAAATCCCGGAACCCCTTCCCCACGGTCACTTTAGCCTAGCCCTTCGCGGCGGGCGCTGAAAGAACGCCCGCCGGTGCCTAGAGGTTCTCACACAGTAACAACCTGCTCCATGGTTTCACAATGGGCAAACTGAATCAGACCTGTAGAGATATTTCAAGATTTTCACCGTGACATATAAAGATGGAGTCTCACAATTGTTATAAATCTTGGAAACTCAGTCATCGAAGTGAAGATTCGAAGGATTATATAGTACGAGTATATACACTTTACCTTCGATTCCTCTCCATTCGCGTGATTGTGATTATTATTATTATTATTATTATTATTATTATTATTATTATTATTATTATTATTATTATTATTATTATTATTATTATTATTTTATAATAATAATAATAATAATAATAATAATAATAATAATAATAATAATAATAATAATAATAATAATAATAATAATAAAGTCCTAATGTTTCGTTCTTTGAAATAAACGACCACGGTTGTTCTTTCATATCACCATGAAATTTTAGGTAGCTTGGTATTACAAGCGCCGATGCATTCATTGCTATATTTCCCTGCGAATGCCTCATGAATTCGTTTTCTAACTGTTCGATCTTGTCCTTAATGTCCGACATATATTTCCCAGATTCAGATTCTTGCACCATTTTAATGTTTCTAAGTCCCTCCTGTATTCGTTTTTCTAATTTACTATCCGAATTAACTAATTTAGATTCTATGTTCTCAATTTTTTCGCCATGTTGAAGCGACATTGCGTTTAAGTTATCTACACGCGATTCGACGATTGTCAACTTTTCGCATTGTTGGTCATGTAAATGTCCCAATGTCACAACGCTCTCCTGTAAATTATTAACTTTGGAATTCATTTTGTCGCCAGATTCTTTTAATTCCCTCTGCATTTGGTCGACTTGATTATTAAAAGACTCAATTTTACAATGAATAATATTGAATTCAGCCGATGTATCCACCCGTAATTGTACTATTTCCTCGTGTATTTCCTGACGAAAATTCTTCAATTCTAATGACATTTTCGATGTCATTCCTTCCAATTTAGCGTTATTTTTTTCAAATTTAGTATTCATATCTGAAGTAATTCCCTCTAATTTAGTATTAATATCTGAAGTAATTCCCTCTAATTTAGTATTCATATCTGAAGTAATTCCCTCTAATTTAGTATTATTATGCTCAAGTTTTGTGTTCATTTCTGCTAACATTTTAAGAATTAAATTATTAGGGTCCATATTTCCTAACGGTGCAGCCATTATTTCCTTTTCTTGTGGTTCAATCTCAATAATTTCACGCGAGATTTCTCCCTCAGGGTTAGTATTAGCAGACGCCATATCATCTACATTAACATTCTCCATACGCAATTTTTTGCTCCTAGTATCCATTTTGAATTATAATACAAATTAAAATCTCTCTGTTAAATTATTTTAAAATCACACCAATGAAATGGTCTTGGCTCTTTCTTATAATTAACAATTAATTTCAAATGTCAATCCATAAATTTCAGATTCCTTTTGGATCACTTTATTATAATTTATAAGACTAATTTTATCCGTGTCACCAATTGTTATAAATTATAACAAATTATGCCCCACGTTGGCGCGCCATTTTGAGATATACAAATTTTCTCTCTACATTAATTTCTCGCAAAGATCTTAGCGTCCGGCTTGCTGGGTCAATGGGTCACGATATATTATAATCCTTATTACCTTTACAATGGATTATAGGATCCGCAGACTATACAGCGCTGCTGGGAATCTGAAATAGAATGATTCTAATTCCTAGTTCATTACTGTTTGGATTGACTAAATGAAAGATCACTCTCTTTTCTAAAGAACAAAATTTAACAAAGTTTATTGTTACCTTTTTGCAAACAATATAGTGAATTTAATAAATTATTTTGATGTTAGGCCTTTGATCAAGATATCTTTGAATTTAGAGTTTTATACCGCGGTTAACTTATCTATTCTTCGTTGATGTCCCTCGAAGACTTCTCAGTCGAAATATCTTACGAGCTTGCCGTAGTCCAAAGTTCCAAGAAATCCTCTTCTGCTCCTATCCAAGATGGTGTCAAACTATCAAAATTATCAGTCCTGATTACGTCCTATGACATAGTCCCGAAATCTATAACTCGATTACCACTCCCGACAAAGTCCCAATTTATGCATCAATATTACTTCCACATGCAATATCTGCAATATCATTTACTGTCCTTAAACTTTCACGATCTGAAAACCCGACTCTGACTATCTGCATTACACTCGCTCCCTCTCACGAACCTACGATCAGTTCAGACACGCGATGCCGGTCAGAATGAAATCTTCCTGCATGATTCACCCCTCGAAGCTTCGTATTAAACTCCCTTCTTTTTTTTTTTTTTTCATAACATTTGACCGTCCTTCTCTCACCCAGCCAATCCATGCGTTTGTTATATTTTGGTGTAGCTGACCTTTCGATCGTCTAAACTTCTTAATGCATATTCCACCATATAGTCTTCAAATAAATGTTAGTTTATTTTCATGTGACATATCGGTATGTCAAATTATGTTTGTACTTTCTATTGATTAATCATTATAACCGACATCAATTGAATGGGGGAAGACCAGAACAGTGTAAGTATCATGTTATAAATTCTGAGGAAACTGTTTATTTAATTCAAGATCACTGTTAAGAAATTGAGTTACTTTGTTTCATTATTAAAACCATGGCATTTCAATAGTTTATTAAAAACACACATTGAAATGTAGCCTACTATAAACCTGTTGTTTTTAGATTTTATAAAATGTCGCTTACTGTTCTGGTGTTCACCCATTCATTATGGATCATTGATATACAGATTTGGTTAGTGAATTGTGAAATTATGGTAATAGTACTTAAATACTTACTTCATTTATTCAACGATTTATGACTGAATTGAAAACAATTTATGCTGAATTGAAATGTTAGTCGTGTAGAATTAAGGCTAAATGCGCCGAAAAATATTTGTAGGAAAAATCAATAGATCGCAGCACTATCACACGGAATTTACTAGATCGAACCCACTTTTCTAGGTGCGGCCAACGCAAGCACTCTAGGGGTAAGGTCTCTCGCTCACATTCCTGTACCCATTTGAGGAAGTTGTGACTCCATAAGATGACCCTGGGCGATAGTTTTCAGGCATAGTTTCGCTGTTTTTCTTTTTACTTTCTTTTGCCGTTTTGTCTAAATCGTAATTATAAATTAACAATCTGTTTATGAGAGGGATAAATTGTTTTGTTATACAGTTTGGCAACTTTTACATTTCTACATTAAGATACCATTTTTCTAAACATCGTACACGCTTATCAGTAACATTTAATCGGGTAGCAATTCAATTTATAAGATTTATATACTACTAGTAAAACGTAGCATACCAGTCACTGATAAACCTCATATTAGGGAATCAGAATGCAAACGTATTAAATCGGCGATCCTCAGCTAGGTGTCGAGAATAGGGATGCAACATTGATGTTGATATTTTCAAAACATAGATTTTGTATAGACACATGAACATATTTCGTAAAAAAAATGAAACATTTATAAAACCTGATGTTTATTATCGATGTGCTTGATGAGTTGTTGTGAATGAAAAGAACCGATAATCACAATTTTATAAAAAAGTTAAAATATGAAATAATATTGCATTATACCACTGTCAATACATGTGTTCGAATAAAGCGAACGGTGATTGTAACATCCTCATCCAGTAGACTATCTTCAGCCCAAGAAATGACCCCATTTTTCTGGCATTTCCTACGTATGTCCTACCGTACGCAGAGAGGCGGCCAACGCAAGCACTCTAGGTGTAAGGTCTCTCGCCCACCTTCCTGTACCCATTTGAGGAAGTTGTGACTCCATAAGATGACCCTGGGCGATAGTTTTCAGGCTTAGTTTCGCTGTTATTCTTTTTACTTTCTTTTGCCGTTTTGTCTAAATCGTAATTATAAATTAACAATCACGGCCACTGTCGAAACAAATTATCATCCGCACGAACTTGATCGATGTTTCTAAACCAGGTTTTTTAAAGATGTTTTAATTTTGAACATTGATATTTGCATTTGTGTTACTTGAGCATCATTCCTTCGCTTTTCTTGCTATCCGAAACTGGGAGGGGACGCGCCGATAATTCAGCGAGTTCTTCCCTAATAATGGCAGAATGTACGCATGAAAGACTGCGGGTATCAAACACACTGTTCAGTGCGATGATATCTATTTGTCAGCTCCAGTCCCAGTCAAGCAGCGGCTGTGAGCATCTCTCCTTTCATCTGCAGGTCCCAATTCTTCGCGGGGTCTGAACGCGCAGAGAAATAGTACTAGAACATAGATCGCAAGCCATCCCTTGTTAGACCTATCTGGATATACACAGCAATAGGATGCTAGCAATTTGTTCATTGCTCACTCGGACTCGAACTGCCTTTTTCCTTTTGTTTGTGATATTGTGTATTAGTTATTCAATTGTGCCACTTACACCCTTTTCTTCCGCTTCATTCTATCATTCCAAGCATAATATCCTTTTCTAGAGATTTTGTTCGACTCATAGTATGTCCAAAATATTTTATTTTCCATTTTTTGGCTTTGGCTTTTAGAGAAAGTTCTGTTTTCTTTTCAAAATTTCGGCATTTATCTTTTTGCCCTCCCATTGTACGTTTAATATTTTCTTCCGTGTCCATACTTCAAAAGCATCTTCCTTTTTTCGGCCTATCTCAATGTTCAGCTTTTACACCCACACAACAGGATTAGAAATACCATTTTCTCGATTATTTGGATTTTGGTCTTACGCAAGGCTTGATTTCTGACGGAACACGACGGAACGGCGTTCCTGTATCTCGCTGATAATTATTACATTATATTATACATATATAATTATTTCTATTAAATTAATAAATCATTTTGAGCGCGTTCCGGGACCTCAAATTTTAGAAATCAATCACTTGATATGCCTGCATATTTTATGAATTTGTGTAATTTTCTTTCCGCTGCTTTTTCTAAAATTATTCCTCTCTTTAGTTTTTCTGTACAGTATCCAGAATTTATTGTAATTCATAAGTATTTAACTTCGCCTGCCATGTATATCACTTCTCCGTTGATGTTCAGGCTTCCTTTTTTACCAGTTGACATAAATGTTGTTTTCTTTAAATGTAAGTTCATAGAATATTTAAATTTTATATTAATAATATATTTAGCTATCATTATTACATAATTCAGAATTAAGTACAAATAAAACATGTGCATAATTTTGATGACATAACATTTTTGCGTTTTCTCGAAAAGGAGTAAAGTGGACATGTCACGTTTTGAATGTTTGCTCCTCATTTCGCGCTTCTTTCTATCCAAGCCCAGCGCCGCCAGGGCACGCGCTCACCCTTCTGAGCTGGAAGCAGGGTCGCACCTCTGGCACACTGCTGTTCTGATAGCGTGACTTTTCTGACCTCTGCAGACATCTCGCCGCGTTCTTCGGCGGGTTGCGTGCTACACTAGGGCAATTCGATATGCCCAAGCGTAGGAAGAGGGCGGTGAGCAGTTTTCAGTGGGCGAGAACATTGTGCAGTGACGAAGTGGAGATTATATTTACTATACAAGAATTAGTGGAATCATTCGCGTTTCGTTAATTATTAGTAACCGAGTATTATATATGAACAAAATAATAATTCAAACAATAAATAACAATTATAAAAGTATATTAGTTTAATAAACATTTTGTGAGATATTATTAACTAAAATAACTTATTTAGTCGACATTTATGGATGGTAAGCTATTGTTTTTCATTGAAAATACAGGTATAATACCCTTATAACCTTTATGGACGTCCATACCGTTTTAGACGTCCTATAGAGGTATTTTACCGGTATAAAAGAACATAGGTATTTGAAAAAGGTATGTAAAATAAATTTTACCGGTATCTAATACCTTTTCGGTCCCTGCCTATTCCTCATTGCCAGTTTACACTCCCTGGTCATATTTCGAATGACCCGGAACATTTCTTTAGGTCTCCTTTTGTTGTTATGTTCTTCCACTTCTTTGCATTTTTCTTTTTTTATTTATTTACTTAACGTAACTTAATTTTTTTTATTTATTTACTTAACGACCCGGAACATTTCTTTAGGTCTCCTTTTCTTGTTATGTTCTTCCACTTCTTTGCATTTTTCTTTTTTTATTTATTTACTTAACGTAAAAAAATTTAAAAACTGCGTATGACGTGCTATATTTCTTGAAGAAACTTTTGTTTATCTTGTCTTGGTCTACGCTGGAATACCCTGCTGAGTTCTCTGACTTTTATCCTTTGCTCTCTTAGCAGAGAAATATAATACTTGAAAAGAACGAAACATTAGGACTTTATTATTATTATTAATAATAATTATAATAATAATAATAATAATAATAATAATAATAATAATAATAATAATAATAATAATAATAATAATAATCACGCGAATGGAGAGGAATCGAAGGTAAAGTATATATATATATACTCGTACTATATAATCCTTCGAATCTTCACTTCGGTGACTGAGTTTCCAAGATTTATAACAATTGTGAGACTCCATCTTTATATTTCACGGTGAAAATCTTGAAGTATCTCTACATGTCGGATTCAGTTTGCCCATTGTGAAACCATGGAGCAGATGGTTACTCTGTGAGAACTTCTAGGCACCGGGCGGGCGTTCTTTCAGCGCCCGCCGCGAAGGGCTAGGCTAAAGTGGCCATGGGGGAGGGGTTCCGGGCTTTCCAAATCCGATATGGCACTGGGACAGTGGTTCTCGAATATCGTTGCGAATGCTCACTCCAAGTTCACTGATTGGCTGACTTACTCGGTGCTCTTCTCCGCTTTATATTTCTCGTTCCACGTCCACTCGTCCACTGCGCGGTAGTTCATTCATGTTTCATGTTTTATTTCCTATTTATTTCAAGCTAGGGAAAGGCGAGGGTTTCAACATCTAAAATAAATGCTTCGAGTAACTGGAACTTCCTGACTAAGGCGGATGGTATCTGAACATATTGACAACTAGAGTGAAAGCAACCCTGTGTGTCTTCATGTAGCATTTGTCAGTGATCGCAGATGACAATACAGTGTGAGGAATAATACGTAATAATAAAGAACATATTTTAGCACGAATGAATAAATTAATTTTTGCTCGGATAATTTGAAGTTAACTGATATAATTAAACATGTTCGATTTGTGTTCAAATACAAAATAATTATGTAGCGACGACGTCCTTGGGGCAATCACGATGTGAGGACTTTCAAAACATTACCAAAATTTAATTGACAAAGCTAACCTATGAAATTTATTTCATTTCATTTAAAGAATAGTATATAGTATACTGAAATGAACGTTGACAATATAAAATAGTCATGGTCAAGATCTATCCATTTATTAAAATTGATGGTTATGTACAACAGAATGCTGTATAATTAATAATTATAAAGCATAATTGTATCTCACAATTACTAATTTCCTTTTGGTCTCCTCTGTGACCAAACTCAAGATGTTTAGGCATATCTGACACCTGCGAAACTATGTAATGAGTACACTGTCGAATCTGCCAAAATTTGCTTATTTTTCTCGCGTCTTGAGTGAGACTTATCAAACATACATAAAGGGCAGATGACAAGCATACTCGCTATGAGCGTCTCACAGAAAGGACGGGAGAACGATCGGTAATAGAAGGTAGTTTGCCCGGTTCAGGGTTGGGCAAATTACTTAAAATTTAACACTATTGAAATATGTTGCCCTAAAACTTTGTAAATCGGTATTTAAATACATACTCAAAAAACATTACTTTTTGATTCGAATAATACATACATTTAAAATACTTGAAATCCTCAAAATGCAGTAAATATAATTGTATTGCATATTTTTTTATTGGAACGGTATAGTGTTATTGCCAATTACAATAAATTAATTGACAGTCATGCAAATATATGAACAATAACTATATATATTCAAGTATACAACAATATCAAAAATATCTCTAACTCAAATAAATGGAATTTTCTTAAAACGACTACTCTCTCTCAAACAAATCATCAGGCAATAAACTCATAGTTGGCGAATGTATAAAACGCGCAAAGGAGAAGTCGTTCAACTGGCGCGGATGAACATAAACTTCTGTTACAAGAAAAAAAAGTCGAATAATTGTTTAGATTTTTAAAGATTTAGAGTTATCACATAAAAATGAAGAGAAATCAAAATCTACAGCTTTTTTTTTTATTCAATAAGGGGCATTCACTAGCAGAATCAAAGAAAAAAAACTTATTTTTGTTACCTTCTTTTTCATTTGTATTTACAATAATAGAAGTATTTCTTTTTTTAATACATCTATTTTATGTATTTAAATATATCTGCAAAATACATGCCCAAAAAACTCAAAAGTTTTTTGAATACAAAAATACATATTTCAAATACAAGTATTTAAATATTGCTCAACCCTGTCTATAAACTATGTGCGATCAGCAATGTACTATTCTCAGTTCCCAGCTTGAGCGTAGTTTGCCACGAGTAAGTCCGGAAAAAATTGTAGTGTGAAATTGCAAAATATGAACATAAATATATAAGGAAAACGCTAAAAAACGAATATGTAAAATTAGATTTTCCTGCAAATGTAACATCAAATTTCATTACAAAACATTTAGTACAATTACACTGTGTAAGTATCCTTACAATACAATTTTAAATAAAAGACGATACAACATCACGTACTTTCTGGCATTATTTCTAAATTTGCAATTTTCGAAAATTGATAGAGTTCAATGAAAATGGGAATTCTTTTAAGCGTCCCTTCTATCCCTAGAAAAAATTGAAGTGGTTTTTGAGATATTTTTAATATATACATCAATTTCATTCTCAAATTACTCTAAAACAACGCGGTATTGCAATAAACTGTACATGACCTTTGCAATCTTCGCAATTACGGCGGGTTGGGTGAAAATGAGACTAGCAACATATTTTACAGTCTTTAAACAAAAAAATTGGAGCTCGTTTTGAGAAAAAGTTACAATTGTTTTAATTGCATTTACTTTGTCCCAAATTTTACGAAAAAAACTCATATTTTTCAACCATTGCACATGATCTTATTTCCAGATCTGTCAGAACAGATTTCAGTAAGGAAAAAAATATATCAATATTATAGTTGTAGGAAGACGCCCAAAAAATTGCACGTCAGCAATTTTCTAAAAATAAGGGATGTCAACAAACACCATAATTGCACATTTCTCTTGCGTTCTGTACGTTACCCGAGGACAAAATTTAATCAAATAATTTGGTGACGTTTTGAGAAGATTTTGAAAATGGTTTTGAAACTTAATGTAAAGTACCATCAAAAATGAAAAAAAAAAAATCCGTTCGAAACTCCCAAAGGCTCAGGTTCTTTCAGGTAGATTGAGGAATAACAATTTTGGAGAAAATCGGCAGAACGGTTTAGGCGTTAGCGTTGACCACAAAAACGGACAGACACGTTTTGGCGCCAATCGATTTTGAGGTATCAAGGACCCATAAAATATCCATTCTCGCTACACCACGAGTTAGAAGAAGTAATTTATTATATAGCAACAGAATTTATCCACTTTTACGTTACCAGGGCCCGGCAATAAGAGTTTTCCAGTGCACGATTACATAACTTTCTCTTCTTAGATTGAGAAGGGGATTGAGAAGAGGAGGAAAGTAAAATGTTAACAATTTTAAATTCTATTAATAAAATATTCATTAAATCGAATTTAAAAATAAATACTTTCTCTGCCTACTGTTTGTGTAAGAGAATTTATTAATCTCTGTCAGCAATTAAAACAATGGTACGTACGTAGAAAACTCAAGGACGAGCAGAAAAACTTTTTCTTCAATACCTTTACGTGAGACATTTCTGAATTAGTTTAAGACAATATGGTTATTGCTAAAAAAAATCACAACACATTTAAAAGAAAACGTTTTTCAAAATTAATAATTTCAAGAAAATTCGTAGATTTGTAAAAAATTGTAGAATCAGCAAAATGTATAAAATACATGACACTGTACAAAATATGTGACGAAAAATTTAGATATTTGTTAAGATTTTAACAATTTGCCAAGATCACAAATTTCAGAACAGTACACAGAAACATGTAATTACATTAGAATCCAGCCATTAGACTCTAGCCAAGAGATCGTCGGGCAGTGCCGCGAAAGAGAATGTTAACGTTACTGAAGGTTTTCTGTTTTCTACATTTCTCTATAGAATTCTATTTATCTTATTTCAGTGTATGATATGGCGTTGGATTCCGGAGACATCTGGCCTGCGCGCTATTTTACCACTTTTTCAAATTTGTCCGAAAGTACGAAAACAGTTTTAAAATTAGCTTCGGCGATTTTACTTGGGAAAACAGATTCATCAGGTGAAGTCTATCAAGGAGACAAACGCCGTTTTGAGATCAAAAATCGAGTCGCAGGATAAAAGAGCTCGTGCGTAATTTCGGCTCATTCTTTCTGATAGTGGAATGATAACGGAAGATCTTAGAAGTAAAATGTATGTAAAATAAGATGTTAGGACATGGAATATTGGTGATATCTACACAATTAGTTCAATTTTCTTTTTGAAATCCATTTCCAAATCGGAATTGATATTTTGAGTAGTGCCTCAAATAACTTTTTGATGGTATTCGAAGGAAGACGGAAATATGTGAACAAGATATATAGTTTTATACGACTATTACAGATGATATGAGACCGTTTGGTTGTGTTACAGCATCACTAGTTTGATAAGGGGAGAAAAATATATTGAGATTGAAAGGGACGAAACCATAAACCGATTGTCCGGCTTGCCTGCCTGAGAGCATGGCCTCCTCCCGTGCCTCAGGCCGCCGGGTTTGGCCGTTCGGCCGCGTCGAGGGAGCCCCCAAAAGGGTCGGGTGACGCAGTTGCGTGAAGCGTGAAGGGGGGGTCAGGTAGTTTTTCCGAAATTTTACTTTACGCCGCCCCTATTCATCCGATTTGCATGATTGACACGGCGTTGGATCCAGGAAGCACGTCGTCATCGCGCTATAAGCCCACACTTTTTAATTTCTTCCCGGAACTATGAGAAATCATTTTAATTTTTTTTTGGAAATATTTTTTGAAAAAACGGCATCGTAGCGTGAATTCTATTTTAAAGAGGAGTCCAATGCCGTTTACAGATCGAAAATCGGACAATTTGTTCAGACGCTATCGGTCTAGTAAATTTTGCTTATTTTGGTGCTGCCACGTGGTGGCGACAAATGGAACTAGTGTCGGTACATTTAGCCTTAACACGAAACCACCGTTAATGGCCATATTTTATTAAATTTTTGATTCTTCCGATTATACAACCTAGGAAAATATTCACACTCTTTTAAAAGGTTTCTGTGGGGGAAGAGAATAAAGTTAGTGAACATTCCCTGAGTATTGATTGGCAAATTACTCATAGTTAATCAAAAGAATAATAACCCCCAAGTAAATTTCTAAAATATGAAAACCAGCAGTCTGTTCTGAAAATTTAGGTATTAAGTGCATCGTGAGTGGAAAAGTTGTATGAATTATTTGGATATGCTTGGTATTAGAAGGATATTATAGGATGTTAAATAATAAATTATAATTTAAGAAAGATGAATGCTTTTCCATTTACATTATGAAAATTTTAGGCATAAGAAATGAAAAATGAAAGATTTCATACCTTCAATAACTTCATTATCTATTAATAAGTCATTTTGAACAGGAGTCAGAAAGTATCATAAAAGCATAAAGATAAAGAAAAATATAATTAACTTTGTTTGCGATTTCTTTGAAGGATACAACTAATGCACAGAACATCTTGGAAGTATAATAAATTTTATCCACTTTGATTATTTCAAGTCAAACTTAAAAAAAACTGAAATTACTTCAAGTACTTGTAGAACATATCTTCTAACTCTCCAAGACCTCCTATTAACTAGGTCAATACCCAGACCACCAAGTTTGCTAGGATGAGGAGGAAAATGTTCTATTTTCAAATAAAAATTATACATTGGAAATTTTGAAAATGGAAAAAATATTTGTGTTAAAAAATCTTATAATACATTCTTTCATTGGTTATCGAACCTGACCTAACAGCATAATTTTATAACTTTTAATCTCATACTGTATTACATTGTCTTACTATTCTTATTTTATAATTAATTAATATACTCCTCAAAAGATAAACCTTTTTTAAAATTAAATATGCATTTTTAATTCTTTTTTTCAAAGTAAGAATATTTTTCTGTTTCGTGAAGCTAATTTTTGTTTTATTTGGTGTATGTTGTCAGAATATATTTTAAATGTGCGTTCATACAAATCAAAATTTAACTTTATTAATTGGAAAATTTCTTTTTTTAATAAAAAAATTAGAATTATCTTTTAATTACTAAAAATTGTATAAAGGTAGTTATCAGCAGATTTAATGAAGTGACTACTTACATCTTCTGAGAAGTATACCTCTCGATACTGTAATTAGTGGAAAATACACATAATAAATAATTAAATTATTCATGCATTCATGAGGAAGGATTCAGGAATTGCTTGTTAAAGGTATGAAGTATAAAAATGTATCTACATATATCTCATTTCATAAATGTTTATTTAAAATTAAATTCAAATGAATCTGTTATTAATGTTTTTCTACCACTCCTGGTAGTACGTAGCTCTTGAGAAATCTGAAAGAGTGCAAATAAGAATAATAATGATGATGATATAATAATAATAATAATAATAATAATAATAGTAATAGTTAATAATTTTTACAAGCTAAGATCAGCTTAAAAATAAAATATATTCTCTATTTCACCTGGAATATAACCACTCACTTGCCCTTGATGGAATAATACAATTTTACAACTTGCAACTCTGTCAAGTTGGCAAATATTTTCCAGTCCAATTTCATGGACACCCATATTCCTATTAATTAGAAACAAGAGGAATGTGATTTTTGTCATTGTACGAGTGATCCTGAATATTTATTACTACTTCAATATCTGAAGCCTACTTTCTTGCTACTACTACTGATCAGAAATTTATATTCTTTGCAGTAGGTGCCACATGATTATCCCAAATACAGCAGTGTTCAGAATAAATGATTAGCATGTTATATTAGTATCATTTCTGTGAAATATCTCAAGGAAATCTTTTGTATCGGCGCTAGCAGAGGGCGCCACCGCGCACAGACCACACCACGAGCCAGCGAGTCTTCTCTGTGTGTTTTGGTTCATCAGTGTTTTGCTGTTTGCTGCTTGTCGCGTCACGTGTGTTTGTAACGCTCGCCCTTTTTATCTTGTAATACATTTTGGCAATAAACCAGTATTCGATTACATTTGGCGTGATCATTTAATACTACATGGTGGCAGCGGTAAATTCCAACTAGTTCGCAACTACAAAAAGGAAGTCAAAATGCCAAACGACAACGTGCAACCGGCAACAGCAGCGGCGGCGTCGTCATATAACATCGCAGCGCCGGATGCTTTCGACTTCAATTCACCAGGTGATTGGCCAAAGTGGAAAAAACGCTTCGAGAGGTTTAAACTTGCTTCTAAACTAAATACTTTAACTGAAGAGGAACAGGTAAACACTCTCATTTATCTTATGGGCGAAAAAGCTGACGAGGTTATGGTAACATTTGGTCTCAACAATGACGAGGAAAAAAACTATGCAACAGTGATGCAAAAACTCGACAACTATTTCGCGCCAAAAACCAATGTAATTTATGAAAGAGCTCGCTTTCACACTCGTGTACAAAATCCGGGCGAAACGGCCACCGATTTTATTACGGCACTACATAACCTCGCAAAGAATTGTAACTATGGTCAATTGAAAGACGAATTCATTCGAGATAGAATTGTTGTAGGTGTCGCGGACAAAAATCTGAGCGAGAAAATGCAGTTGGACGACACATTGACGCTCGATAAAGCTGTAAAAATAATAACTCAGTCAGAAGAGGTTAGGAAGCAGGTAGGGCAACTAAATCAACCGAGCATCAACTATGTTTCAAAACAATGTAACCGTCCTGACAAGAAAAACGCGGTTAAGGGAAAAGGTTCGATTAACAAAACAAATCCTACGCGACCTAACCAAACTACGAACCAGTCGAACACGTGTCAATGGTGCGGTGGGGAGAAACACGATCGCACTTCATGTCCGGCTAAAAATTCTTCGTGTTACAAGTGCAATAATAAAGGGCATTTTTCGAGAGTTTGCAGATCGAAAAAGAAGATTTGCACGGTGAATGAAGAAAATCTGGACCTGGATTCACTTCAACTAGGATCTGTTGACTCTGAGGCTACATCCGAGGACATCGATTGGACGGCGATGATCAACGTAGATGGCAAAAACTACAGATTCAAAATCGACACAGGAAGCGACGTCACTGCTCTTCCATCCCAGTTCGCCGGAAAAGGACTAACCAAAACAAAAAAACCACTCACCGGACCAGACACTACCGTGTTGAATATATACGGGACTAAGGAGGCCAAACTAACCTATAAAAGTAAGACAACTCAGCAAACCGTCTACTACATCGACAATCTGAATCAACCAATCCTGGGGAAGGTGGATGCAGTCGAACTAGGCCTCGTAAAAAGAATCAACGCAGTCTCCAACCGATCCGGCATGACGCTGCAGGACGTGAAACAGAAATTTCCGGATCTATTTAATGGTATTGGTAAAATTCCAGGAGTAACCAAACTAACCATTAAACCAGACGTGAAACCCGTGGCCGTGACGTCACCAAGAAGAATCGCTATTCCGTTGATGGACAAGGTGAAAGCTACCCTGGAAAACATGGAGAAGCAGGGAATCATTTCACCGGTAAACGTAGCGACGGAGTGGTGCTCACCAATGGTCGTCACATTCAAGAAAGACAGCTCCCCGAGGATTTGCGTCGACCTCCGAGAACTGAACCGAGCCGTTCAACGAGAGTACCATCCTATTCCCGATGTCCACTACATTCTAAACTTCATAAAAGACGCGAAACACTTCTCGAAACTAGACGCAGCTTCTGGGTTCTACCAAATCGTGCTGGACGACGATTCTCGCTTATACACGACGTTCATCACACCTTTTGGGAGATTCTGCTTCAATCGGCTGCCATTCGGAATCACGTGCGCACCAGAGCGCTTCCAGAAGAAGATCCAGGAAATTCTACAGGACTGCGACGGCATCGTGTGTCTGATGGACGATATTTTGATCTACGGTAACAATCAAGAGGAACACGATAGACGACTCATAAAAGTTCTGACTAAACTACAAGACGCAGGACTGACGCTCAACGAGAAGAAACTGGTTATCAATGTTCGCTCTATCGAATTCTTGGGACATCTGGTTGAAGAAGAAGGTATTAGAATTCACCCGGACAAAATCAAGGCAATAACTGACATGGAGCGCCCTAAAGACAAACAAGGCTTGAAGAGACTATTTGGTATGATCAACTTTTTGGCAAAAGCCATACCAAATAAGGCTACTGTTTTAGAACCCCTTCAGTCATTGTTGAAAGAAGACCGAGCATTTATCTGGGAAGAACCTCAAGAAAAAGCTTTTTCCAAAATTAAAGAAATGCTGACTTCAGCCCCGATACTTGCCAGGTTCGACCAGAAGAAGAAAACCATAGTCACAGCAGATGCATCGTCTTTCGGAATCGGAGGGGCATTACTGCAGGTGCAGCAGGATGGCACTGTCAAACCTGTGGCTTACTATTCCCGGCTACTCTCAGAAACGGAAAGACGGTACGCACAAATCGAGAAAGAAGGCCTAGCGGTTACATGCGTCTGCGAGAAATTCTCCGACTACATCACAGGCATTGAAATCGAAATCGAAACGGATCACAAGCCTTTGATCCCTATATTCACAACCAAGTCACTAAACGACTTGTCTCCAAGGCTGCAAAGGTATCGTATCCGCCTAATGCGTTTTGACTATACTATTTTACATGTTCCAGGCAAACAGTTGGTTACGGCAGACACATTGTCCAGGCAGCCAATTTCGCAGATAGAGTCAGAGGAATTCCTGGAAGAAGTTGAGAACCACGTGATCGCCACAATTGCAGCTCTTCCAGTAATTTCAGATAAGCTCTCGCAGATCATCAGTAATCAAGAAAAGGATCCGGAATTAGCAGCTGTACGAGTCTACATTTGCAATGGCTGGCCTGCTAAAGAAAATTTATTCGACAATCTGAAAACGTTCTGGGAGAAACGAGCTGAAATTACGTGTCAACGCAATGTACTCATGTACGAAGGAAGGATCATAATCCCACGAGCGATGTACCAGGAAATGTTGGATAAAATTCACGAAGGACATCTGGGTGTCACTAAATGCAGAGCCCGTGCTAGAGAAGTCATTTGGTGGCCAGGGATGTCGACACAAATCCAGGAAACTGTCGAAAAGTGTGAAATCTGCGCTCAACATAGAATCAATCGTCACGAACCGCTAATACACGTTGAAGCGGCCAACCGTCCATGGCAGAAAGTCGGTATGGATTTGTTCAAGGTCAACAACGCCTGGTATCTATTGATCATCGATAGATACTCACGGTACCCTGAAGTCATGAAAATCGAGAATATGAAGATGGAAACTGTTATCGAGAAAATGTCGGAAATATTTTCTAGACATGGTATTCCGGAGGAAATATTCACCGACAACGGAACTCAGTTCAACCCACTACACGAGTCTAAAACCTTCAAGAATTTTCAAGGATCTTACGGATTTCGCCTGATTACCAGAAGCCCGGGATATCCACAGTCTAATGGCCTTGCCGAAGCAGGAGTTAAGATAGTGAAGAACATCTTCTTGAAACAAAAGGACCCCTACAAAGGTCTTCTTGTTTACCGAAATACGCCACTGGATAACGGATATTCACCCGCACAACTTTCCATGGGTCGAAGACTGAGAGACATATTACCAACTACAGCTGAAAATCTTCAGCCGACGTTAGTGAACAAGGAAACGGTCGGCGAAAAAGAAGCACACCGCAGGGAAAGGATTGAAAGAAACTACAACGCATCCAAGGGGGCGAGAAATCTTCCAGAACTAGTCCCCGGAACCCGAGTGTATATTAAAGATGCCAAGAAGTTTGGTATGGTCGTCCAGAAAGCCGATCAACCACGATCATATATCATCCAAACAGATACTAACAAACTCAGACGCAATAGGTTTACTGTATTTCCAACAAAAAAAGAGGGAGAAGAGACAACGTGTTTGGATACGCCCCAGAATCCAGAAGAGAATTCAGCTGAGCAAGCCGCGGAAAATTCAACACCTCAAGATAACAAACCGATTGCCAGTACATCTTCAGAAGGATACAGAACACGTGCTGGTCGAATTTCCAAACCTCCTCAACGACTCGATTGTTAGCTTGAAAAAGGGAGATGTTGTATCGGCGCTAGCAGAGGGCGCCACCGCGCACAGACCACACCACGAGCCAGCGAGTCTTCTCTGTGTGTTTTGGTTCATGAGTGTTTTGCTTTTTGCTGTTTGTCGCGTCACGTGTGTTTGTAACGCTCGCCCTTTTTATCTTGTAATACATTTTGGCAACAAACCAAAGCTCTTCTCGATTACATTTTGGGTGACTCAACACTGGGAAAATTGATATATATTCCCTTATTTCTCCACGGTAATGTGTTGTAATGCTTCATTTAATTTTCTTGTTGCTTTGTGATTGAAAGTGGTATCATCATGACACTGATAATATCTTTTGTACTGGCTCCACACCAACTCAAAAGTATTATAGTGATAATAAGGGCGAGAGGAGGGTCAGAACTCAATGGTCAGCTTCTATCATTTCATCTTCCTCACATCGGCTAATGATTTATCAACTAATAAGAATATTGACATTTATTATATCAAAAAAGTAAAAGAATAAAATTGTGTTACTCTATGATTTAATTCAACAAAACGCATACCTACTCATTTCAGAGAGAAACTGTTTCTGTACAGCAGCGTCGGAAGATCTTATAATAAATTATCAAAATTGTTACTGATTTTACTAGAAGATGGTTGAAAGTAATTGAACTTCATGCATGTTGCACTCTTTATAGTAATGTAAATAATATTGAACCAACTATTTTTGTGACTGAATTGTAGCAAAGCCTGTTTTATAATAATTTATTTTAAAAAAATAATGAAATGAATTTCAAAACGAAGTGTTTTTCACATTCCTAAAAGAACATTTGTTGAAAAATATCACTCCCCAGGATAGAATGAACAGCTTCATTGTCTGTTGAGTACATGGTCTAAAAATAAAAATAAAAATAAAAATAAAAATATAAATAATAATAATAATAATAATAATAATAATAATAATAATAATAATAATAATAATAAAAATAAAAATATAAATAATAATAATAATAATAATAATAATAATACAAATAATAATAAAAATAATAATACAAATAATAATAAAAATAATAATGATGATAATAATGATAATAATAATGATAATAAAATTTTCTTTATTTGTGGCGAGGCTCAGGCCTTAAGGCCTGCTCTTCCATCTAACAACTTTAATTTATTTACAATTTTAAAAATTATTGTTGAGGTATTCGGATGTAATGAATATTAACTGACTTTTCATGTCGCAGAGGTAAAGAAAATCAATTTGTGACTACCATCTACATTAATTCATCAGTATGAGCCTAATGAATTTGTCATTTTTTGTTTATTCTTGAAATTCTGCAAAGTGGAAAGTCATGATGTAAGGAACATTCTTAAAAAATGATATAAAAAAGAGCTTCTACTTATTCCACTTTAAATCAATAGTTCAAAATTCGCCCGAAATGTCAGTTGTCATTACCCAATATGCCTTAAACAAAAAAGGGGGTTTATTTTCCATTTACGTCTGGGATGCAATACTAGGCACCATCCCGGCATACACCTTAAGCGACTGAGTAAACCCCGAAAAAACCTCAATCAGGATGGCGGCTTAAGGCCGAAACATTGAGAAAAAGAAATAGCAGGGTTGAGAGTGAAAAACAAAAGAGAAGGGGAAGAAAAGAAAATGGAGGTGGACAAGAGGAGAGAATATGTAACATATCTTCGTAACTGCTGTTCTTAATTTCGCATTATGTGGTACTCGCCAGATAATCCCACTCTCATGTTGGTGTAGTTTGGCGCTTCAATGAACAGAGACGATCTCTGCGCCCCACGCAACATGAACGGAGATGACCTTTTATAACGTAGCGAACGGTCACGGGAGACCATTAGAAAGATGCGACATGGGCGCGCGATATCGCCTGCTCGACGTGTCATTACCAACTTCCTTCCTAAGCAGTCTTCTGTTCAACTCGCGCTGAAAACTAACACAGTAAGTTCTGGGTTGCATAAACGCCGTGCCCTTTTGTTTTTCGCCCGTATGTATAGTCAGGCGCTTATTAACGAAATACTATAGCGCGGTTTTAGAGACAAAGGTGCTGCAAAATGTGTTTCATAACCCCTCATTGTTTGTCTCAGCGATTCCTTATCAAAAAACATTCAAAATAAATTAATTATACAAAAAAAATTGCAGAAAATTGAAATATTCAGAA
This sequence comes from Teleogryllus occipitalis, assembly GCA_011170035.1. Classification (NCBI taxonomy): domain Eukaryota; kingdom Metazoa; phylum Arthropoda; class Insecta; order Orthoptera; family Gryllidae; genus Teleogryllus; species Teleogryllus occipitalis. The sequence goes on along the minus strand of BLKR01000111.1, from coordinate 90,150 downwards.
ATATGTTAAAATACGTACTTTCGGGTAAATATATAAATATATGTACTATGTATTGGGGCACTAACGAATATAAAACGTGAATATATCGTTGATTTGACTTGTTTAAGTTACCTTAAGGAAATATGTAATTACAAAATTATCCGGGCTCTCATTACAAATGAGAAAGTTGGAACTGAAGATACGAAAAATAAAATTGAAATATTCTAGAATTTAGTCGTGTGAAGCCAATTGGTGCAGCAACGTGGTTGTGCCGTTTTGACATGGCCTGAGAATTGACCCCATGTGGGTTAGCGTAACTACTTCGCCGAAGCCAGTCAGGGCGCTTGAGAGAACAGGAAATTCTCTCGTCTTTCCGATCTTCGCAATTAGTGAGCTATCTGTTCTATAACAAGAACAAGACTGTCTTCAACAATAACGTTCCCGGCATATGTGGCTTTTAAAGGTTAGAATTATACCAGATAGCTGCAGTTTCTTTTATAATTTTGCATTGATTTCGAAGATTGGTGCATGCCAGATCGGGAAACTTGCGTTCCTTGCTCGGTATAAATATATACTACAATACATCACTGTTCCTTTAAAAACTGGCGTTAGTTCTTTGCATTTATCTATTATTATTATTATTATTATTATTATTATTATTATTATTATTATTATTATTATTATTATTATTATTATTATTATATTATTATTATTATCGTTAATATTATCGTTATTGTGATTGTTATTATTATGATTATTATTATTGTTATAATTTATATTATGATTACTCTTGTTATGATTATTATAATTATTATTATAATTGTAATCTCTTTTTATCACGAACTCGTTTAACACGAATTTCACCGTAACACGAACTTCTATAATATTTGGTCTCTTGGATTCATATTAATGAAGTTCACTGTATTATTATTACTGATACAAATTATTTCTAGGAAGAGTATAGATATGTCGTTAGAAGTGAATCCTGAAAATAAATAATTGTATTAGGCACGTTCCTGTCCATTTCGGAGACCGACAGGAGTCATTTGACGCGTCTTGGTCTTCGGGCTAATTACTTTCGTGTCTTTGATTGAAAACTTGAAATAATTTGGTAAGAGGCTTTTATAACTATTCAGTGCACCGGAATATCCACAGAAGCTCATATGATGTTCTATGATGACACATTCAAATCGATATATTTTAAGGCTCGGTTTAAATAAATATTCGAAGTCTTAAACTCGGTTTGTAATTCTACGACAAAAATAAACTAGTTGAAGTAACCTCCATAAAATGTAAGCAAATTTATCAAATTAACCTTTTTAGTTATAAATCATAAACTTACATTGAAACTATTTTAAGGAATTCGTTTCAAAGAGATTTTATTGTCCTGTTTCATATTTTAAAATATATTAATTATACTATTATATTTGTTACAGATCACCGGATGCAGTGACAATCGGGCTGCGATGGTCGGCACGAACATCAGCCGCCACTAACGTCACCAACGGTCAACTTCAGTCGCCGCACACTCCCTTAACACCCTGGGGAGGGGGTGAGTAATGGGTGCGCCTGGACTTGGAGCGTGGGCATGGTGTTTGAGCTCGGTGTGTGGCTCAAGGGCGTGTGCCGGGGGCGTGTGCCGGGGGCGTTGGCTTGGAGCGTGAGTGTAGGTTAGGGAAGGGAGTTGTGCGTTTGTCCGCGTAATTTCTTCTCAATACTTTAACATCTTGCTTGCGTTCCTTGCTCGCGTTTTTTGCCCGCGTTTTTTTGCTCTCGTTTCTTGTCTGCGTTTCTTGGCCACGTTCTTTGCGCGCGATTCTTGTCCATGCACTGGGTGTGAGCGCTGGGTTTGCGCACTGAGTCTGGGCGCGGGTTTAGCTATTCCCTTAGTTTAATAGACCGCTATAATCAAATCGACCGTCAAATTAACAAGTAACCGTAGTATCTGTAGGAACAGACACTACGGAAATACCGTCGGCGGCGTCGCGGGTTAGAAGTACCTGCACCGCGGATAGAGGAGCAGCGAGCGCGCGCCTCGTCGCCACCCGGCGACCGGGAACGGAAGGGGCAGAGCAGCCACCCTCCCCGGCGGGGAGGGGAACACCGAGCGGAGGGTTGCAGTGCTGAGGCCTCGGCCACTCTGAACTCTGATGTAGCCGTCGCGACTGGAGAGCACTTTATGGTGAACGTGCTTGTGCTGGAGGTAGAGATTTTGCCAATTTGGACTGTACCACATTGTATAACGACTGGGCTTGATGGACATTCTTCCGTTATCGAGACTTCGCATGTTTGTGTTTGGTTAATTCTTTTGAGATTGGGATAAAATAAATTGTTGTGTTGCAAATTGTCTATGTTCTGATTTGGTATACAACAGTAACAAGTAAAGTTAAATTAAGTTCGCAATGCATAAATTTTAGTAAATTGACAGCCGCGGAAATCTTATGCACGGTGAAACCTTCCCTACACTCCTCCACCCTCTTCCACACTTCCACCCTCTACCACCTTATACTCTTCTAACTTCCACCCTCTTTCAACTCTTCCACCCTCTTCCCCCGTCAACCTTTGCAGAGTGTGCGTGGGCGTGTGTGTGTGTGCTTGTGTGTGTGCCTGTGTGTGTGCCTGTGTGTGTGCCTGTGTGTGTGCCTGTGTGTGTGCCTGTGTGTGTGTCGGCACTTACACTCTCTTCCACACTTCAACCCTCCTCCACACTTCCACCCTCCTTCACACTTCCACCCTCCTTCACACTTCCACCCTCCACCTCACTTCTACTCTCTTCTTTCTTCCACCCTCTTCCACCTCTTCCACCCTCCTCTACCCTTGGGTAGGAGCGCTCCTTCCCAAAGTGGAAATAGGCCTCTAGGGGAATTCGCCACTATAAACAAAGGAATAACGCGCCCGAGGGACTACAGCCTACAAGACCAAACCTGTAAATGTGGTGAGGAAATGTCCCAACAAACGTACTGTCCATCTGCGTGCGTGCGAGCGCTACCCGTCCGTATGCATGGTTGCGCGCTTTGCGTTTGTGTGTTCGATCATTTTTCGTTTATACATTTTGTTGTTTTTTTTCATTTTTGTGTTTCTTTTCAGTGTCTCTTTCTGTGTGTTGTTCTTGAAGTGCAGCGAGTGTGTGTGTTGCTCTAGGTTTACCTTGTGTGTGTTGCTTTAGGTTTACGTTGTGTGTGTTGCTTTAGGTTTACCTTGTGTGTGTTGCTTTAGGTTTACCTTGTGTGTGGGTGTTGCTTTAGGTTTACCTTGTGGTGTGTTGCTTTAGGTTTACCTTGTGTGTGTGTTGCTTTAGGTTTACCTTGTGTGTGTGTTGCTTTAGGTTTACCTTGTGTGTGTGTTGCTTTAGGTTTACCTTGTGTGTGTGTTGCTTTAGGTTTACCTTGTGTGTGTGTGTGTGTGTTGCTTTAGGTTTACTGTGTGTGTGGGTGTTGCTTTAGGTTTACCTTGTGTGTGTGTTGCTTTAAGTTTACTGTGTGTGGGTGTTGCGTTAGGTTTACTCTGTGTGTGGGTGTTGCTTTAGATTTACTGTGTGTGTGGGTGTTGCTTTAAATTTATTGTGTGTGTGGGTGTTGCTTTAGATTTACTTTTGGTTTACTGTGTGTGTGGGTGTTGCTTTAGATTTACTGTGTGTGTGGGTGTTGCTTTAAATTTACTGTGTGTGGGTGTTGCTTTAAATTTACTGTGTGTGTGGGTGTTGCTTTAGATTTACTGTGTGTGTGGGTGTTGCTTTAAATTGACTGTGTGTGTGGGTGTTGCTTTAGGTTCACTTTAGGTTTACTGTGTGTGTGGGTGTTGCTTTAGGTTTACTGTGTGTGTGGGTGTTGCTTTAGGTTTACTGTGTGTGTGGGTGTTGTTTTAGGTTTACTGTGTGTGTGGGTGTTGCTTTAGGTTTACTGTGTGTGTAAGTGTTTCTTTAGGTTTACTGTGTGTGAGGGTGTTGTTTTAGGTTTACTGTGTGTGTGAGTGTTGCTTTAGGTTTACTGTGTGTGTGGGTGTTGCTTTAGGTTTACTGTGTGTGTGGGTGTTGCTTTAGGTTTACTGTGTGTGTGGGTGTTGCTTTAGGTTTACTGTGTGTGTGGGTGTTGCTTTAGGTTTACTGTGTGCGTGGATGTTGCTTTAGGTTTACTGTGTGTGTGGGTGTTGTTTTAGGTTTACTGTGTGTGTGGGTGTGTCTTTAGGTTTACCCTGTGTTGCATTAGGTTTATTGTGTGTGTGTGTGTGTTGCTTTGATTTCTCGCGTGTGTGTTGCATTAGGTTTACTTTGTGTATGTGTTGCTTTAGGTTTACTTTGTGTATGTGTTGCTTTAGGTTTACTTTGTGTATGTGTTGCTTTAGGTTTACTTTGTGTATGTGTTGCTGTAGGTTTACCTTGTGTAAGTGTTGCTGTAGGTTTACCTTGTGTAAGTGTTGCTTTAGGTTAACTGTGTGTGTGTTGCTTTAAGTTTACTGTGTGTGTTGCTAAAGGTTTACATTGTGTTTGTGTGTGTTGCTCTAGGTTTAGTGTGTGTGTGTGTTGCTATAGGTTTACTGTGTATGTGTTGCTTCATGTTTACTGTGTGTGTGTTGCTTCATGTTTACTGTGTGTGTGTTGCTTCATATTTACTGTGTGTGTGTGTTACTTCATGTTACTGTGTGTGTGTGTTGCTTCATGTCTACTGTGTGTGTTTGTTGCTTTAGCTTTACTGTGCGTGTGTGTTGCTTTAGTTTTACTGTGTGTGTTGCTTTAGCTTTACTGTGTGTGTTGCTTTAGCTTTACTGTGTGTGTGTGTTGCTTTAGCTTTACTGTGTGTGTGTATTGCTTTAGCTTTACTGTGTGTGTTGCTTTAGCTTTACTGTGTGTGTGTGTGTGTTGCTTTAGCTTTACTGTGTGTGTGTGTGTGTTGCTTTAGCTTTACTGTGTGTGTGTGTTGCTTTAGCTTTACTGTGTGTGTGTGTGTTGCTTTAGCTTTACTGTGTGTGTGTGTGTGTGTGTGTTGCTTTAGCTTTACTGTGTATGTGTGTGTTGCTTTAGCTTTACTGTGTGTGTGTTTCTTTAGGTTCGGCTCTAATTTTTTTCCGAATTGTTCTCAGAATTCTACTCTAAGGGAGCGGGGACTTAGCCTGGCAAGTGTGCTATGTTTTTCTAGCGTTTCGGACCGTAAGGGTGGCGCGCGACGGATTCGGCATGAGGAAACCATACTGAAAAAATTATTTTTAAGTGTTTCCACGTAACACGTAATTGGGCTTCGTAGAAAGTCTTCAAGGTCCTGTAAAGCTGACATGTCTGGCGAAATTGCTCCGCAGCTATAAAGCGGTGCATTAACGCAATTTCGAAGGAGTGGCCGCGTATGCCCTCTTCGAAGTACTGGAGCAGTAAGGTTAATTTGGTTCGTTCGGTGCTCAGAGCACGGTTATCATGTAATTTTGTTGTTCATTTAATGATTTATCTCAGGTAGACACTATCATTTTTCTCTAGATATATATGTAATTTTTTGGTATATTTCGAGTTATATTTAAATAAAACTGTAAATTAAGCTATTATATCTAGTGTAACGATGTCGTGTGTATGAAATTGTTGCGTCGTTATTTTTCACGTGTTGCGTCTTTATTTTGCATAGTCTGGTTTATTTCTCCTTTGAGGCACCTCACATTGTTTTAGTTCTTCCGAATGTTCTTGAGCCATTTCTAATATTTTTTTGAATAGTTCACGGATTTCTTCTCTCAGGGAGCGTGGGCTTAGCCTGGCAAGAATGCCATGATTTTCTAGCGTTTTGGAACGCAAGGGCTGCGCGCAACGGACTCGGCGTGGGAAACAATAGTGAAAAAAATATTTTTTATTGTTTCCACGTAACTCGTAATTGTGCTACGTTACTCGTAATTGTGCTCCGTAAACAGTGTTCCAGGTCCTGTAAAGCTGGCAGGGCTGGCGAAATTGCTCCGCAGCTTTAAAGCGGCGCATTGCCGCAGTTTCGGAGGAGTGGCCGCGTATGCCCCCTTCGAAATACTGAAGCAGTGAGGTCAATTTGGTTTGTTCCGTGCTCAGAGCACGGTTATCATGTAATTTTGTTGTTCTTTTAATGAGTTATCTCAAGTAGACACTATCATTTTTCTTTATAAGTATATGTTATATTTTTGTACTTTCCAAGTTATCTATATTTACATAAAACTGTAGATTAAGCTATTATATCATGTGAATCGATCTCGTGTGAATGAAATTGTATCGTCTTTATCTTTTCAGTATTGCGTCTTTAATTTGCATTGTCTGGTTTATTTCTGCATTGAGGCATCTCACATTGTTTCAGCTCTTCCGAATGTTCTTGTGCCATTTCTAATTATTTTCTGAATTGTTCACAGAAATCTACTCCCAGGGAGCGGGGGCTTTGCCTGGCAGGAGTGCTATGTTTTCCTAGCGTTTCGGACCGCTAGGGCGGCGCGCAACGTATTCGTCGTGGGGAAACCATACTAAAAATTGTTTTTTTATTGTTTCCACGTGAAACGTAATTGAACTCTGTAGACAGTCTTCCAGGTTCTGTAAAGCTGGCAGGGCTGGCAAAATTGCTCCGCAGCTATAAAGCGGCGAATTGCCGCAATTTCGAAGGAGTGGCCGTGTATGCCCGCTTCGAAATACTTGAGCGGTAAAGTTAATTTGTTTTTTTCCGTGCTCAGAGCACGGTTATCATGTAATTTTGTTGTACATTTAATGAGTTTTCTTAAGTAGACTCAATCATTTTTCTCTATAAGTTTATGTAATGTTTTCTTGTACTTTTCAAATAATTTATTTTTAAATAAAACTGTAGATTATATGTATATTATATCATGTAAAACGATCTCGTGTGTATTACATTGTTGCGTCTTAATTTTTTCAGTGTTGCGTTTTTTTCTTTGTCTGGTTTATTTCTGCTTTGAGGCACCTCACATTGGTTTAGCTCTGCAGAATGTTCTTGTGCCATTTCTAATATTTTTCTGAATTGTTCAGAGACTTCTACTCCCAGGGAGCGGGGGCTTAGCCTGGCAAGAGTGCTATGATTTTCTAGCGTTTTGGACCGCCAGGGCGGGGCGCAACAGATCCTACGTGGGGAAACCATACTGAAGAAATAATTTTTAAGTGTTTCCACGTAACACGTAATTGGGCTTCTTAGACAGTCTTCCAGGTCCTGTAAAGCTGGCAGGGCTGGCGAAATTGCTCCTTAGCTATAAAGCGGCGAATTGCCGCAATTTCGAAGGAGTGGCCGCGTATGTTTGTTAAATTTGAAAAATTTAAGTGATCACAAATATTGAATATTGGTGTTAAACCAGTTATTAGAAGCCAACAATCATCCGAGAAGTTTTACTGCGAAGATTCTACATCCATAGTTTGTAAGCTCTTATCCTGTAATTAGGTGAAGTATGCTAGTATATGGGTAACTTTTTATCTTCAATTTTCTCAAAAATGGTAACTTGTAAAAATTAAAGTGTGATATCATGGCCATGAGATGGTTCTAAAAACCTAAGAATTTGTTACTAAGATCTGATTTTTTGGTTCATTGAGTTCTGAGAGAAAGTTGGCATTATGTGTAAAACTTTTTGTTTTCAAAACAGGTTTTTATTTATTATAAGAAAACTATTGGTTATAGCGGGTTCTAACAACAAAATCCGCAATTTAGAGTCAATGTAGGGTTGTACAGACACCTCGTTTGCCTTTGTAGCCTTAAAATTAAGGTTTTTATGGCAAAATAAAAAATTATGTACATTTATTAGTGTGAGTTCTGGCATCTTTGCCAGAGGCCACCACCATCGCCTGCGCGCTGCGCATGTTGCCTACTCTAAGGGACTAGTAAAAATTTCTTAGGAAAAGAGATCTGTACTACTGTGTTTGTATCGATATTTCCCCGCTACCCCCTCTTCACTGCCTCAGTGTGACCCCTTCTGGGGCTGGTATAAAAGACGTGCGCTCCCCGCGCACACTGCTTTTCGTCATTCACTTTGCCACTCTGTTTCTGTTGTGCAGCATGCCTGGCGCATGCTTTTTCTTACTTTTAAGAGCCATTACTTGTATTTTATGAAAGGCCCGATTCCTTCAGAATCGTATAGTGTTATTTTAGATATGTGTACGAGTGCATTATAGGTCTGATTTGGACGATGATGTGTTTTATAATATGGAATTGGATCTTGCATTTGAAATATTTTTTTGGTTTATATGGTCGTGTAAATACGCCCATGGTTTGAAACAGGTTTACTCTGTATTGGTTCTTGTTTTGTATTTGCAGCTTTTTGAAGCAGTTTGTTTGTACGCTGGCCTCCGATATTGTTGTGGAGAGCTAATTTTTGGTACTGTACATTATTCATTGTGATTGTTAATGTTGCAGTTTTTCGCTCCTGTCGTAAGACGGCGTTCGGCCGCATTCGGCAGTTTGATGCGTTTTGGAAGGCGTCTGCTAGGCTCGTGTGGCAACCTCGAGCCGCGGCCACTGGATAGCAACGCTGAAATTCGGTCCCGTAGCCGGCAAAGAAGTCGGCTGGGGGACAGCACGCCGCCGGCACGAATTGGTTCGATCACATGCGGGCGTTGTTTGGCCGTGTGGAGGTCGGCATTCGTGTTCGGTCGCTGCTCGTCGACTGAAGTACGAGCGAGCAGGATGGCCGTTCTGCTTCATTCCGGAGTATTCCTGTTTCACTGTTAAATTTATAAGAAGGTTGTAAGTTTTGGTAAGAGATCCATTTCCATGTAACTTGGTAATTATGTAACTTGGTAATACAAAGCTTGGTTTTTGTAGTTGATGGCTCGTTTTTAGTAGTTCAGTGTGTCATTCCTTTTTGTATTGAAAGAAGACCGAGGTCGACTTCTTTGTCAATTTTGTATGCTTATGTATTCACCTTCCTCGTCCTAAAGTGGACATTATCGAGGTTGTTCAGAATACTGTAACTCTGCTTATGGTTCAGGCGCATTGTTGCTAGCGCCTTTTAATAGTGTTCCTGTTTTACTTCAGCTTTTTGTATAGAGACGGCATTTTCCGTCTGTCAATTTTGTATTCCTATTTGTAGTTCTGTATTGTTTTTCTTGCAGCAATCTCCGTTTCTCTGTTCAGCAAGAAAAAATTGGTTTTGTAAGTTTTTCCTGAATTGTAATAAATGCAATATTTGGGAGTTATTTGGATTGTTATATCTCCAATCTCCGAGATCCTTTAAAATTTATGATCTTGTTTTATTCAGAACTTGGAGCGTCCTTTCGAAAGGTTTCCAATGTGACGACAGTCTTTGCGAATCTGATAGCTTAGGGGTTCTGTGTTAGCCCCGAATAATAATTCATTAGGTAAATGCATGGTCACCTCGCTTCTTTTGTTTCATAGCGAGGCTTCGTTTAAAAGTTTAATTTGTGCTGTTTTAAACAGCTGGCGACCGTACTTTGTTATCTGTAATTGTTACCTTTCCCAAGTCACGAGTTTCGCCAAGTTTTAAATATAACAATGTTCCCTTCGAAATACTTGAGCAGTTTGGTTTGTTCCGTGCTCAGAGCACGGTTATCATGTAATTTTGTTGTACATTTAATGAGTTATCTCAAGTAGACACTATCATTTTTCTCTAGAAGTACATGTAATGTTTTTTTGTACTTTTTTGTTTCCTAAAGTGGGCCATTTCTATGTAACCCGTCGTTCTATACATGTTGTAATTCTGTGTCGTTTCTACGGCTCATTGTAGCCGATATTCTCGCGTAACTTTTTGTAAAGAGGCTCCCTGCTAAAAAATCTTGAATATTTTATTGTAATTCTGTGTTATTTCTCTCTTTTTTGAATATATGTATTTTTTTTCTTAAAAACTTTGTATATTGTTAAGTTTACTAGATGCAACTGTTCCCAGAGACTTCAGTAAAGTAACCTTCACTGATTTTACATCCTTGCGCTCGAGGAGATTGTTTTAATTTTTCTCCGAAAACCCTTAGGAACTACGCGGAGCGACTCATTTAACTAAGTTTTTAATAAATATATTTTCTTATCTTTGTTATTTGAAAAAATGTTTGTTGAGAACATCTCACCCACGAGATATGTTATGTCGGCTACAGATTGGTAATGGATACATCAAATGACCAATCCGGACAACTCCAAACGATTGTGTCGAAGAATTTCACTCCACCATCCTGCTAGTTCAGACCGATCGTCCTTGTTTGTGGTAAGTTTCCCGCCCTCTCTCCTGATCGCCGTGCACAGACGCAGCTAGTGGTTTTCTAAATGTACCAGGCTGTATTATACTACAAATGTAATAATGTATACAAATCGATGTAAATGTGCATATTAACGGCGTGAGAGATATTTTATGCTTACATTTGTGTAATTTTTGAAAAAACTATAAAACACTCCAAAATGAACTTTACGTCATGTTAAATAGTGCCATTACCTGTATCCCTTGAAAAAGTTTGAAGACATTTTGAGCCATTTTTGAGAAAATGGCGTTTGAGCGCATTTGAAAATGCGGAATTTTGAGATAATTTTTACAGGAAACTGTCGAGTTTTCGAGAAACTTCATTTGACATTATTTAAAATACATGTACTCGTAAATACACCAACGTGAAAAATTCGTCTCCAATGTAAATATTACCGACGAGAGAGACAAGTCAAAAAGTTTTTTTGTAATTTTTGAAAAGAAAAAGAATATATAAAGAGGACATTTGTCACCTTATACAGTATATTGTAAATTGTAAATTATATCCTTTGCAAAGATTTAAAGAAAAGAATTGTAGTCGTTTAAAAAAAATTGTAATTTTTTTAAAATAACAAATATTGCATGCCACATTGCACGAACATTACTTAAACTTACCAAAAAATATGTATTACGTTATTAAAAGAACTGATTATGAGCAACAAATTTCATTTGAAGCAAAAATATCTATCTCTAATTTTGTAGTTTTCGGAAGACGCCGAAAAACATTCAAACTTTAGCAATTTTCGAGTTAACCGTGAAAATAGGAACTATGCTCTCTTTATAAGCGTATTTTACTCTATTCTTACAAGAAACGTAAAGAAAAAATTGGGGGTCGTCTTTGAGAAAATTTTGAAAATGCCATTTAAGTACCCCTAAATTGGAAGGTTTTTCCAAATTTCAAAGCTTCAACTAGAGCCAGATGGACAAACGTTTCTTCAATTATCGTACGTGTAGTTTAGGCGCTAGGTTTGTTCACATGCGACAAACTCACAGTCGCACGGACGGACGTTTTGAAAAACCTAAATTATATTTTAAGAATATTAAAGAAGACTATAACGTCGTCCTAAATAGCAGTTTTCATTGAAAACTTTGAAGCCGTTTATAAGAAAATGGCGATTAAGCATTACTGTCAATGCGAAATTTTTGGCTTTTTTCTTCACAGGAATCTATTGAGTTTTCGAAAAGCTTCATTGGAAGACATTTCAAGAACATTTACTAAAAAATGCAATAATGTATACACATCGATGGAAATGTGCATATTAATGGCGTGAGAGATATTTCAAAAAATACTTTTGTGCAATTTTTGAAAACAAAACAAAAGAATACAGCAAAATGAACTTAACGTCATATAAAAGCACTATCCATTTGAATAATTGGAAGAAAAAATTTACACTCATTTTTGACAAAAAGGTTTAGCGTTTCTGAAAACGCGGAATTTAGAACTCCGTTTTTGAGAAAATCTTGTTTTTGTAATTTTTTTAAATTGCAAATATTGCATGCACTATTGCACGAAAACTACTAACATTTCCGAAACAATGTACAAGACCTTATTGATAGAACTATATATGCACAACATATTTCATTTGAAGGAAAAATCTCTGTCATCAATTTTGTAGTTGTAGGCAGACGCCTAAAAAATTCAAACTTTTCAATTTTCGAAAATTCAGAGTTAACGGTAAAAAAGGAATATATATATATATATATATATATATATATATAAAACAAGTAATTAAAAATAATCGAAAATGTCCGGGGCGCTTCATGTACAGTATCTCCCAAATTCCAAAGAATGTTTCTCAAAATTTCAAAGCTTCAACTAGAGCCAGATCGAAATAGGTTTCTTCAATTTTAAAAAAGATCGTACGTGTGTTTTGGGCGCTAGTTGTGTTCACAGACGGACGGAGGGACAGACGGTTTGCTTCCAAGTGGTTTTTCGGCATCAAGGACCCACAAAACAGGGATTCTAGCTACACCACGTGTTAGAGGATTGTTTCTCTTAATTTAGCTACTGGTTTAATGCCCGTTTTCGACACCAGAGATAGTCAATGAATTTTTTCGCCGAAAATCCGCCGTTTTTTCGCGCAGCATTACATAACTTTCTGTAAACTACGTATATTACGTATATACGTACGTATACGAGCAAGTATAAGGGGCTTGTGAGTTTCTCTGGCGGCCATTGCACTACTCATATTGCTTCCACGAAAGCAAAGCGATAGTGATAAGAGCGCTCTCCCCTCCACAACCTTCTCCTCGGCTGACCACGAGGACATGCGTGCGCGCTCGCAGTGGCCCGCAGGCGCCCGTGCCCGCGAGAGGCCGAGTTGGAACAGCCTGATATGGACAGACAAATGTCTTACTCGAGACAAAAGACACAATTTTGTCACAGATAAAACTTGTACTTCGTACTTGTATATTTATGTATTACTATCCCACAATTTTATATCATTAGCAAGGATGGCAACAGAAATGAAGCTAAACGTTTCGTTTCTGCGCCGCTGTAACAAAATTATTTTCGCGTGAGTTTAGTTTCGTTACAAGTAACGAAACGAAAGTCTGCGCGAAGTTAGTTTCGTTACAGAAAGAACAGATCCTTGAAGACAGTTTCGTTTCGTTTCTTTACTGAAACTAAACGAAAGTGAATTTCCTTGGGTAAGAAACGTTATTTCTTTATTTAGTTTCGCTATTAATAATTGGAGGACAAGTAACGAAAGTCGGGAGAGGTCCAATCAGAGGATTTGGACCCCAAACGTGCTATTTTGTTGCCCCCCTGTGACGTGCTATTTTGTTTCAGAAAAGGATGGCAACAGAAACGTAACTAAAATAAATTAAGCATTGCTTTACTGTTTCTTGTGCACAGAAATGAAAGTACGTAACGAAACTAAAATCCGAAGCGCGGCAAAGAAATCTATTGCCTAGTAACGAAACTGCCTCTGGAACGAAATTTTACTTCGGCTGGGAATTTAGTTTCGTTACAGGAAGGAAACTATATCATCATGGGAGTTTAGTTTCTATCCAAGAGTTTTATTCAAGATTAATTTTTGTTATTTTCAATTCATGACGTCACAAAAAAGTTTTAGTTTCGCTCCCAGTAACGTAACTTACAAGTAGTGTTTTGGCGACTATTAATATTGTCATTGAGACCTTTCGTGACCTCACTGCGGCCGTTATTCGTGTGCCAGGCCTCTGCTATCAGCCCGAATGTCGGCAGTGTCCATTACCTCGAAGGGCAGGCGAGGCGGCAAAACGTATGTTTACGTCGCAGGTTCAGACAGACCGGGAGGTCGAATACATGCTTAAATAATCCAAATATAATGTTAGCAAATATATGGGTTCCTTAAAATGTAACCTCGATATACTATGTTAAATAATTTTTTTGTAAAAACAATACATACTTTGCATTTTGAGAACAAAATAGGCAAAAGTGTATTTTGTATGTACCAAGTATTACTATTTGTGTGTATTACTATGTACCAAGTATATTGAGGCAAAACTATGTACCAAAGGTACAGTCCTGTAAAGATTTCTTTATTCTATATGAATTACTGCAGTTGTAGCACTCTACCCTTACAAAGTAATAGTACTATTGAGAAATAATCAGAATCAATAACTCATGAGTAATAAAGAGGTACATAACTATCATACTAGAGGAGATAGGAACTATCACAGGATATCAGTGGAGTGCGGTAACAATTTTAGTTGGGGAACACATTATGGCGATTAGAACGGGTCCATAAAACAAGATAAATGTTTAATTTGAATATGAAAATGAAATAAGAACAATTAACATTGATAAAACTCAGTGATAAACAGTGAAGAAGTATGACAAGATGTTATAATAAACTGGTACCATAATAGTTTGCATGGCCATGCAATTTTGCTTATTTTAAGCTGTGTAATTATAATACATATACATACTTTGAATTTACAATGTTGATTCATTTTTAAATGGTAAGCGTGGTATACCAAGTATATTGAGGCAATTTAATCACATACAAGTCCCTAGATGCAGAAAACATGCATAAACAAATACAAAGGTGGTTTCTTGCAGTTGGAATTTCATGGAACATACTTTTTCAAGTCTTCAAATATAACAGTAGACAATTAATCAGTGAATCAAAGTGATTACAATAAGTTACGAGGAATATTCATAGATCAGAACCAGCAAATCAACATGTTGACATACTTTGTAATCCGTAAAATAAACTCCAATATATTCCTCTTGAAATACCTTTCCAGATACCAGGAAACAGACTCACTTCTGTCAATTTATTATGGCATAATCTTCTGACAACTTCAATATGGTACGGTATTGAAATATGGGGAGGTACAACACAAACAACATGGATAGATTAATGGTCCTGCAAAAGAAATGTATCAGAAGCATTTTCAAATTGAATCCAAGACAGTCCTGTAAAGATTTCTTTATTCTATATGAATTACTGTAGTTGTAGCACTCTACCCTTACAAAGTAATAGTACTATTGAGAAATAATCAGAATCAATAACTTATGAGTAATAAAGAGGTACATAACTATCATACTAGAGGAGATAGGAACTATCACAGGATATCAGTGGAGTGCGGTGACAATTTTAGTTGGGGAAACATTTTCGAAGCCCAAAGTATAAATAAGTTAATGAAGTTGATGAATTTTCACAAACTGTGAATATTAACCCGGGAAAGATCGCGTCTTGCAAACTAATGGAACTCGTCGCCTGGGAGAAAACGGAACCCAGGGAAAATTTCGTTGCATAAATGCTTTCGAACGTCATAAACACATGGAATTCGGTTTTTATGTGAGTTACATTCTTAACCTATTTTATCGAGTACCTACTTTGTTATTTAAAATTAATATAAATTTATAAAATCCATCAGTGCATTAAAGAATATGTTTTTCTTTCATAAAATGGAAAATAAGAGCATACTCTTTCATATATTTGATGGATTTGATTTGAAAATGTATGTAAGCAATTCAGTAAATGCTTTTCGCTATCTTTACAAACTATGGATGCGATTGTTAAACTTGGAGGTAAGTGTTACCCACTTTCTAATTTACGGTCGCCAGCTGCTAAATAAAACAGCAAATCTTTATCATTTATGCATTTATTCCCTATCCAACTCCTGTTAGGAAGGAAAGGTAGACATTTTGACCTTTACCTAATGGACTGGGCGGGCCTAACACAAAAAGCCCTGGACTTGGACTTGGTGAAGGGCGCTTACTAAATCAGGAAGAAGCGCACAGGTTCGGTTCGTAATCGGAATACCCTTCAAAGGTACAGCCTAAGTTAAGGGCATAAAACAATCTTAACGTTCGGCTCACAAAACAATTTATTGTTACTTAGCACATACATCATTAAACTTTATGAACAATTTACATCAAATGGCGATTAGAACGGGCCGTGCGAGCCATTTTATTACCTTTCCTTTGGTAAGTATCATGCCGCGTCGTACTCGTTCGCGGCATTGAAGCGTAACACAGGTTTTTAAAACCATTGGCGCTCCTGGTGAAAGCAGTGCGCTACTACAATAAAGAATTTGTAATGCTGGGAATGGACTTTAGATCAATTCAGCAATTCGTGATGAAGCCGAGCATAGAACGAGCTCCATTGTGGCTCGATCTAGGAGCCTTTACGTAAAGCAAGGGTATATACAGGTAAAGGAAGGGTATATATTACAGGGCACAAGATATTAAAACGCTTGCCCTAAAAAACATTAATTAATCATCTGAGTAGTTGAAAATTGATTTACACCATTTCTAAAAGAGTTGTAGTTTGGTAGCACAGCACAAAAGTCAACACGAAGGTGTAAATGATCACATAATAAAATAAAACTATTTTAATTATGTTGGCTTTTCTTCTACTTCTTTACCAAATCATTTTTACACGTAAAATACATAAAACGGAAAGAAGCTCGCAAGAGACTTCTTTATGCAAACCCTCTCATGGTCATGAGATTACACTTTGAGTAGATTTTCAACACATAAACAATTAGTGCCACTTAAAAAATAATAAATTCTATGGCTTTCTAATACAACAAAAAACAAGCCTAGAACCTAAAGATACAAAGGTTTGTCTTCATGCTGGCAGAAGCGACGACTTCTCGGATGTGGCACACAGTTTTTCGTGTAGTTTAATTACTCATGTGTGAAACATGACAATGATGTGCATTCTACTGATTTCTTGCACTTTTCACATTCTCTGGATTCATTGCTGTTTAAATTCCTCAGATAAATTTAATGTTTTGTTAGTTCTCTTTCCTGCAACTTGTATTTCTAGTTTTTGCTCTGAATGCAATTATTGTACTATTTTAGGTATCAACTCTCGCGGCAATTCTGGTATAATTCATCCCATAATAGACCAAGGGCGAATACGATCCAAACTTACGTTTGCAATTCTTGTGTACGGTGATTCCTCAAAATATCAGTAATGTTTTATCCTCTTGACAGTTGATCGTGCCTGTGGTCCGATTAAAATAAGAACCGACTTGAGGGCGGGCTGTGGTGGGAAGCGTGACCAAAGCACGGGCACTATGTTTGAAAAACCAGACCACACGCTAGTCGCCATGTTGCGTGGAGAGCGAGAAGTGCTGAGAAACATCTCGAAAATGGTACAAAATTTTCAACAGTACCCAACCAAAACTAACACGAAGGTATACAAGATGCAATATTTAGAAGTAACGCTTCAGAAATCTGTTTCAATGTCTTGTAACGAGGTGATAATTTTGGTATCTGGCTGGATTTAACCGATATACCGTCAGACCCTCTGAAAAACGGGAGGCGGGGAGGGTGGCAGGGGTACGGCGGCTGTCCTTTCAGCTGGGCGGTGCCCGAGGATAAAGGAGGGTGGGGATGGGGGCCTTGTCAAGCTGGCACAACCACCATAGCACAATCACATCAAACCAAATGGAATATTTAGTACTCGTTTATTACTAACTTATTACCCAAAACATAAATTTATTACTCCTCACGTTTCTGAAATAAACATGGTTGTGCTAGCGTGACAAACATATGTAACCACGCACGATATTCGAGTAGTAGTTTAGAGATTATCCATAGCCACAAAACACTAAAACCTATTTAAAACAAAAGTACACATTCAGTTCCAATTTTAACGCCTAAGAAAAAATTATACGCGTGAAAACGTATTAAATAAATATTGTATAAACTGAATCGTAGTGGTCGAAACATGCAAGAGATTCGAATTCAAAAATAACGAGAAGCAACGAGCACAATCGGAGAAAACGAACAACAGCATTTAACAGACCTTCATACTCATATTTGACTCTAAAGAGATATTAATAACTCTTTCTATTTACGAAATAAATAATTTTAAAGACGACATTCGTATACAACCCCGCACAATATTCCAGTAGTAATTTATAGAGTATAGAAAGACACAAGCAACTTAAACCTATTAAATAGGAAATTACACATTCAGTTCTAATTTTTTGCACCTACGAAAATATTATAATCTTGGAAACCTGTTAAATAAATATTGTAAAGTACTCAATCGTAGTGGTCAAAACATGCAAGAGATTCAAATTCGAACATAGAGAGAACCATCAAGCACCATCAATGAAAACCCAACACATCATTTAACGGACGTATCGTCCTATTAATTAACACTAAACAGAAATTTATTACTCTGGTGGTATACCAAATAAATAATTTTAAAAACGACATTCGTATGCAACCACGCAGGATATTCGAGTAGTAATTTATAGACTATAGTCACTCACAAGCAAATAAAACCTATTCAGTACAACAGTACACATTTAGTTCTAATTTTTTAACAACTAGGAGCAAATTATTATCGTGGAAACGCATTAAATAAATATTGTAAAAAACCCAATTTTAGTGGTCAAAACTTTCAAGAGATTCAAAATCAAAAATAGAGAGAACCATCGAGAACAATCGGAGAAAACCAACAACATCGTTTTACAGACGCTTCATACTCATCATTTACTGTGAACAGATATTTATTACTCTACCTATTTACGAAAAAAAACTTAAAAACGACATTCGTATTTAATCACGCACGATATTCTAGTAGTAATTTATAGAGCACAGAACGCTACAAGCAAGCTACAACAATTTGTAATTTTATAAACAAATTCGAAATATGCGTTAGAACGGCCGGGAAGGCTCCGCAAATTGTGCCTGAAATGAATATCTCAAAATAGCAGTTTGTCAGGAGTTACTAATCGATTACTAAAAGATAGAATAATTGTTGCTAAAATGATAAATATTTACTGGTCTATAGACAATCATTCTGGACGGAAAACCCCGCTTAGAAATATTTTTTCGTCGTGGCGTGCGCGCAGGCAAACTATCTCCTTCGGCAGGGAAATATGACGATATTTCCGTCTCGTACGTAAACGAACTAGCCCCCTCCCCCTGAGACAGCGTTCTTTCTGCCCCTTGGGATGTTGCACCAATCACAGACAACTGTGGTTCTACCTGCTAGCGATTGGTCAACGCGTCCCTCCCCCTGCCCTCCCCCAGGCCGAGGGGTGTCCAAGTTTGTCGGCGCGGTGTGGAAGATAGAATTTTGAACGACATTTTTTCTGAGGGAGAGGGTACGTATACAAGAAAGTGAAAATGATATTTCATCAAACTATGTCCCCTATTTATAATATACTCGTAGAACTGTGTTCACCATACTCTTACTAATTCACTTCACCACAATAAGAGGCTCAGTTAACCCCATACTGCAGTTAAGTGGATCATTTTTTCGTCAACAACGTTTCTGTATCCCACGAAATTTGCTAAAACGTGAAAATTAATAATTTGTATTGCTGTTTCTTACAGTAACTTCATATTATTATGTAATAAGTTTGGCTAACCTAAGATAAACAAATGCAAAAAAATAAAAAGCATATCTGGCCCAGTTAACTAAACTGTCCTAGTTATTTTAGTATTATTATTTGGTCAAATATAAATATTTGGCTATTTTTGTTTTTGGTTTATTACTACGTAATCTATTGATTGACTAGGGGCCTTTGTAAACTCAAGACCCGACTTCAAGATCAAAGACTCACTGTAAGTTTTTTTACTCTATATTTCTTTCAAACTATTAAAAAATGAAAAATCATTTTATTACTCACTTCCATGCTCTAATCATTTCAGGTGAAAAACTATAAACTTCTATTTAAAAAATGAAGGATAATTAAATTCATCCAAAAATCAACATGTTATTAACAATATCTCTGGGCACGTTCTTGTCCTATGCTTCAGTGTTGTAGGGCGAAAACTGCATTTCGATATCGTACACGGTTTAAAGTTATGAGGGTTGTCCATAGCTTGTGAGGCACCTGGTATTTAAATTATTTCAGTTATTATTTTAAACACAGCTCTGAAATATAGAGCTATATATTAAAAAATATACCAACTCAGAAATATTATACGTAATTTATAACTTTGTTTTCCCATTGCAGTACCGTATCCTATTTAAGTTAGCTTAAATTACTTAATTAAGTTCATTCGCAATTAACTTTGTAATTACTGCGGAATTACATGAATTCAAACGGATTGCTAAGGCTGTATTAGTCTTTTTTGATATTTTGGAATTAAATGAAAAAAAATTGTTCACGCATTGGTAGTGAACTAATTCTCCATTTCAATGAATTCTTTTAAATTAGTAAATAGTACTAATTCTTGCGCGAAGACGCGAAGAATAACATTGGTATCAGTTAAACACCGTTCCTAATACATTAACAAAATTATATAAGAAACAGAAAACTGATTAAAACTCAAAATGAAAGGCAACAAATGAATTAAAACTAATAGTGATAACATGACGCACTATTTGGTAATCGCAATATTATAATAATTCATGAAGCCCGCAGAAGAGTTTCCAATCCCCCAAAAGTTTTGTCCACGCTAGGAAACGAACTCCCTTAGGTTCAGAGAGTTGTTACCATGTCCACTTCACTAATATCTCCCCAAGAATCACAGCCCCTCTTGACACAAAATAAGTTGGACAGATCAACACATGCTCATGCACGAGAATGAAGTTTGTTTAAAACTTTACGTGCGGTCTCACAGTCCGCGGTGTCTATTAATATTTGAAAGTAGGGTGCGACTATTATAAGTTTGAGATGGCCTGTTGGAATTTACGTGTTTCGGGAACTACTGTATGAACAGAACATTTCAAGAGTTCGATTCAATAACAACGCGACTCGAGAAAGTGAACTCTCTGAGGGTCATTTTAAAACATAGGCGCGTGAGGGATGTTATGTCCTTAATTAATGTCGTTAATTAATGTAAGGCAGTATATGAATTTGGAATATATGCATTTAAAAAAAAACATTTTGATCGCAAAATTGCTATCTCAGTAAAATTAAGTGAACTCGTACCTTATTTCCCATACCATACATTAGAAATTTCTGTCATTACATGTCAGTTATAAGATCGATTATTACCACAGCAAATCATCATATTGATGGTGTACTTCTCAATAATCTGTCTATGAAAAGTACACAAATGAGTGTTATAATAAGAAAGAATTTTCGTCTTCCTAAAACGTGTGTATACTGTTTAGTTGCATGTCATATTTCTATATTTAAGTGTGTGTAGCATTACAATGTATAGAAAACTATTATTCGCTTATTATATTTAATTTAAATTATTTTTTTACAATTTGATACACGACAAGAACGTGTTCCCACAAAAGGGCGTAACGAAGCATTCTCCAGGGGAGGGAAGTGTTATTGGATTGGTGCCACTTTCTACAGACTCCGCCTCTTATGCCTTTTAAGGCGAGGAGAAAGGGAAAAACTTCCGAGGATAGGCCACTTGAATTACTAGAAGAGCCAGTGATAAGCGTTGCTTGCCTTAGAGTTGAGGATAGCTGAAGCCCGATGTCAAATATACATTTTACTCTTTAAATTATTAAGAAATGAGACACCATTGAATTCCGCTATTGATCTATTCATTTCAGGTAAAAAATGTATAGTTCTATATAAAAATTCACAAGTGATTCAATTTCACCAAAATTAAAAATAATACACAGAATATATCTGCTGCAAAAACTTGCATCGTGGAATAAATATGAAAATGATCTATCGTGCCACCGCTCTGTACAGAAGCATTTTGCAAAATAATTTGATAATTAATTTCCTCGCTAGACGATAAACATATTGGCATACACTTTGCACCACTGAATAGAATGCACCCAAATACGTAAAGAAATCTTCACATTTACAGGACAACAGTTAAGTCTCAACGTTTTGAAATTTTCAAGATAATTTATTTATAACATGAATCAAAATAACCAAACTACTGTTTCAACGATACATGAAGAATAGAAATTAAATTTTGAAAGTTATAAAACATTTTTCCACCGATTTGTCGTAAGTCACAAATCGTTAATACACTTGAATCAGCAGAAAGCCAGACACTGCAAAACTATTTGAATTTTATACTTGTCTGCTAAGAGCGAATGAATTGTCTGGAAACAAATGAGGATTGGCATCAGATGCTAAGATCCTATAAACAATTACGTATATCGAAAGCGAAAGGCTATCGCCACTCTGGTTGGATTGCGGAAGTTTGCATCTTGTGTAAAGGGAATTGAGATGAGACAATGAAAAAGTATTGCAAAATTTGTAAAATTATAAACAATTTCCATTTTTTGCAATTCTTAAGTGGGAAGGGTTTTCTGATGTACCAGAAACTGCAAATTAACAATTTTGCAACAATTAACAATTATATAAACAATTCCGAAATGTACACTATTCCTGCCGGAGAGTGTCCCCAAATAGTCCCTGAGTTGAATATCGCAAAATAACAGTTTTGACAAGAGATACAAATTGATTGCTTAATATCTAATTTAATTGTTACTTCAATGATAAATATACAGTTGGTCTTTGAATTTTACTGTCTTTTATTAAAATGATTCCCTAGAAGTCCGCTATCGATTCGAGATAGACAGTATTTTGCAATTTTTGCAAATTTAATAAACATATGAACAATTACCAATATGGAATTATAATCGTTTTTCTTATCGCAAAAATCTGTAGTAAACTGGACATTTAATATAGTTCATGGATTTTGTATGGACAATAATATTGGAATTAAAATGTGTATAAGAAATCATCAGTGTAATTTTATCTGATATCAATGTAATTTCTTTCAAAAGAATTGTGTTAGCAGTGGTTAAGTGCTACGTGTTCATACATATTTCAATGAATTTACTTTCATGTTCATACAAGTGTTTCTTCCATGTATTTTTTTAATTTGAAAATACTTCCACATCTGAACTAGGGGCGCCCGCCATTTTCTACGACTTAATTTTCAAAGGGCACTCCCCCCTGCGTTGAGATTGGCTACAATGGTTTGTGAGGCTCCGCCTGCGACGTTTCGTCACGACAAGAGCTGCCCAAGCCGTGCAAAAGCTGAACTTTGCCGCAGATGGCTCTGATCAATTTTTGTTTCCAGTACTGTACAGTATATAACATAAAAATAATATACAATAAAATAACAAATTTGTTTATTATTTGACAAAAATCTGTTGTGCACCCCCCCCAATGATCGACGGGATCCACCACTGTTCCTGCTACACACGTTCTCAAAAAAACCGCTCTTCCAGAACAGGAGAAACTGCTCACACTCTTTGCAGCTGCAAGAAAAACTCTCAAAATTAAGCCATACTGTTTGGTCTCCATGTTCCAACAACAAACTTGTCACCTTCCTCGTTGCTCTTGTGCCTGTAATAAACGCAACATCAGAACACCCCTTTCTGTTTACTCTCAGTGTAGAAGCAAGATGGTTCATCACAACAAATCCATACTGTTTGCCTTACCTGAACCTCAAGAACAGGCAACTCTTCTTGCTCTGTATATAATGCAACAAACACTCTTTCGGAAAAATTCACACTCCTTGCTCATCCTGCTCCTGTAACAAAATCTCTCTCAAGACCAGTCTCATTGCCGGCTTTTGCTGAAGTTGCAGCACGTGGTCTCTGAGAACCTGTCCGATCACCTTATCTACACCCTATGGCTGCAACGAACACTCTCTCAGAGGAGGTCACACTACTCTTTCTTCCTACAATTTAAACAAACATTCTCTCAACATAAACGACGCCACCGATTCTTCTGTAGGTGAAAAAAATGCAAGTCACAAAGTTCTCTTTCTCTCTGCAGTTGCATTCAATGCTCTCTGAGCTGAGATATCTCTGCCCGCTGAGCCATCCCACCTGGAGTCGTTGAGTGACCTTCCGAGCTACATCCAAGACGACAGTGATGATTCCCGCGAAACGACGACACGAGTTTCTTGCTTCGAATCGCACTGGCTCCCTCCTCTAGATGTCGACCGCCGCGCAGAGACTTATCTCTATTCTTTCAGCCCTTAATGCAACGCGGTTGCAGCGCGTGTGTCGGTAAATGGGAGAGTACTGTAAGTTAATGAACATTTTTGCTGGGAAATTAATTCAACCAAACGGTCTGAGAAAACGATAAGTCTACATGACTTTTTGTCGGTTTAATTAATGACACCTGTAGTAAGTTATGTCAAACAGGTATTAGAATTAATAATAAAAAGCAGCATTAGATGAGTGAAAGCAAGAATCAACCTCAACATCTGCAACATACCATGACATGAATGAAAAGTAACGACAGTGCTAGTTCCGAAAATTGTAAAAGCGGTCAGAGGCAACGGTGGCTGTGCCTCGAGATAGTAGCGGCAGCGGCCGAGGAAGGCGCACTCACTGAGGATCTCCTGCTGCGGCACCCAGGGCTTCCCCAAGACGTTGCGCGGGAGGCCCCCGGGCACGCGGGTGCCGTTGATCCTCCAGACCACGCGCTGCGGCAGCGCCCCCAGCACCTCCAGGAGAGCCTGCAGCTGCGGCGTGGGGAGGTCCTCCATCAGCAGCAGCGACCCAAAGCTCACGAACACCGCGCCCTCCGGCCCCGCGCCGTCCAGGAAAGTGCGAATGTCCTATCCAAAGGCACACTTAGTAAACGAAGCACTGGGTTGCGACGTTTACAACACAAACGAGTACTCTATATATGCCTACTCTCTTAACTTGCTGGAATGAAATTTAACTCGATTTCAGTGAATTTTCACTTATCCTTCGAGCCAGAATTGAACCTCACGAAACGAGTGGAATCCACTCCGTTTTTAAAGTGAAATAATTCACTTTACGCTAGACTGACCGTTCCCTCGATTCGAGTGACTTAGACGATCACTCTCAGTGAGCGGATTTGCACTCAATATCGAGTATTCCCGGAATCCATTTAGAGAGAAATAGTTTCAAACCTCTAATGTAAATTGTCAAAATGATATTTCTGGTCATTGGGAGCATACATTAACTTAAAAGCGGAAACTATAACCTTATGGAAGGATTGTGAATTTCAACTGACAATATATAACATAAAAACGATGATACTTGTATCTTAAATTATCATATGGTGACCCAAGCAACAGCAAGGGGATAAATACATACACTATGAAGGTTAGTGGTTATAATATTCACTTTTAATAGTTCTCTAAATAAAGCTCTGAAGAGGTCCAGCATGTCTGGCTGAAATGGCAACCTATTAAATAAATTTTCTTAAAAAATAAAAAAACAAACAATTGTTCTCAATCCACCAGGCCATTCTTCTCACCTAATGATGTAAGACAGGGTCACTCAGAAATCAATCATTACATTCCTTGACGGTGTTACAAGAAATCATTGTGACATTTTGGTAATTTTGATAGGAATTGGTTACGCTAAGCATGTGCTCTAAATAATATAATCCATCATTTAATTTTTTATCCAATTAGAGAGTATGTGTGTGCATACACTCTTTAGATGTTTGGCACTTACTTTTATCTTATTATTTAGTGCAGTTTTTTTAATTTCTACACAACTTTAAGAAAATAAGTAAGCAAATTCTTATAGTTTATATTTTTATACATTACATAAAATTGGAAAAAGTAATAGATGAAACGATCATTACTCATAAGTAGGGAGCGGATTTTTATGCCGTAAAAATGTTGATGTATGGTTCTATAAATATTCATTTATTATCTAAAATTTCAGTTATATGCACTTTAATATGCAAGAACAAAATATCATTTCCTGTATAAATCTTTCTTGATAAAATTCAGGAAGAGCATGCTTCGAATGAGAAGATATACTTTTCTACAAACATATTATAAGTTAGCTTACTTCGCAGGAGAAATAATTGAAGTAAATATGCACATTAATGAAGTTCACTGTATGTCATGTTTCATTTTTCTGTTCGGTTTAAAAAATATGATATGAAGAAAAATCCTATGTTTTCACAAGTATTTTCTCATTTCTAGAAAAAAAAAAACCTCAAAATGTGACAAGCTCTTTCTAATCAATGAACGCTCACAAATAAATTCCATGAAAACATGAAACATTTCACAGATAAGTGTCTATTTTAATGAAATATGCAAAATATGCTCCTCTGATTACAGGAATATGCACCTTCAGGAAAAATTGGCCAAATATGCACTAACATATTAATCGACCTAGAATCCAACCAAATATCAAGGAATTTCACTAGGCTATGCCCTGAAGCAATGGACAAAAATATGCAAAATCATAGAAATCTACTCCGTAATCATAGGTTTCTTAAATTTTGAAGCAATTGCATAAAAGTAATGAAATTGTTTATTCAATTACACAGTAAATAAAAAAGAAGACTCCGAAGTTTATAAATTTTGCAAACTTCTAAACATTAAGGTAAATAGTACATTTATCAAGAACATCTGCATTGATATTCAATAAAACATTATACTACATGCTGCTTAAATAGCATTAATATCATACTAATGCATCACATGCCTGTGAATGAAGTTGATCCCAACAGTATTACACAGAATTAAATATTCACACATTTTATTTAGCCAAGTAAAACATAATAAAACATGTTTAACTATAACATTATACTACTTAAAACAATACTTAAACAAAATTGTGAACACCCAAACTTAATTGGAAAAACAAAATATAATATACAACAGTGTCCTCAAATAATAATAATAATAATAATAATAATAATAATAACAATCATTATATTGACTTTCAATATTAGTTTCCTGAAATTATGCAAACATAAAATAATGGAGAATCTTTAATGTTCATAACTGAAGCCAGGTTAATATGGCTTGATCAGTAGGAATAAAAAACATTTTTAAAACATTGCCATCGTTTCAGAAAATGTATTTCGATCCTCAGAGCTATACAAAATGAGAAAGAAGCAAGCACAATTACATAAAGCCACCAAAAACATGTCAATTACAATTACACTATGTTATTACAGTTGAACACGTGTAAAAAAAAATTATGCACTAGTTACACATCTTGCAACCACCAATAGAATGCATATAAATAAACTGCTATATATTCTTGTCTATAGGGCACCTCACAGGATCTGAGAAACACACATACACTTTCACTACACCCACACACACCATGACTTCTAATAGTAGAATGTTGGGCGGTGTGGAGAAAATTATTTACTTTGATATTGTGAGGGAAAACTTGCATCTGGTAAGGATCTATAATTAATTAAACATGATATATACCTTGCTTAATGAAGTACAGTTTTTTAACATGACAATTGATCTGTCATTTATTAATTTCCATTTTTTAATTTATTTCCCCCTTTCTTACTTTCTTTCCAATTGCTATTGTAAATTAAAAGATATTTTGACAAGCTATAGTAAAATGGGATATACCAACAAGGCAATAGTAAAGGGTCTGAGGTCCAAATTGAGGAAATTAGGAGGGTAATATGACCAACTGATAGTTCATTCCAGTCTGGATTCTGGAGAGATTATGAAATATGTAGTATTAATGTCAATATTAAACATGTTATTTAAAATTAGATCAATAAGAACAGTTTTGTCTATTAATGAGGTTGCCATACATTTTACGAAAATTATTTGTGTCTGTCTTTTTGTCGCATATGTTGTATTTATTAATGTGAATCATTTCTTTAATTAATCGTTTTTGTAATTGACTCCTTTGTCCAAATACTGAGAAGAATGGAATTTAAAAGAATGGCCAGTTGATTTAGTATGTTGAGCAAATGCATAAGAGTGAGAGTCTTTCTTCATATCATATTTGTGTTGATATAGCCTTTTTTTAAGATATTGTCCTGTTTGTCCAATATAGACTTGTTGAGATATTATTCTGTGACCAAGTGATGGAAAAGACTTGAAGCGGAATTTTTTAATAAACTTATTGAATTTATTATATCCATTATTATCTGCACCCAAAATGGCCAAACTTCACGGTCTCTACCTGAAAAGAAAATCAGAATGCAATAGACTTTTGAACATATAATCCAAGTATAAAAAAGAAATACTGTGTAGCACAGATTCTCAAGGAGTACAATTCTCTTCGAGGATTGCACCCCTTCAACATGAATTAGGATTCAGACTCAATTTAAATAATCACAATTATGCAAGGTTTTTCCTGTAACCAACTGTTTGCATTTAAGGAGTTATTGTATCCTTTAATTATATATTACCTTATAATTAAAGGATACAATAATCCATTAAAATAACAATTATGTTATTTATAGAACATTAAACAATATTTTATATCTGGAGTTTAGAGATCATCAATTGTCAACATTTTTAATTATATAAGTATAAATGAATATAATGATTTTTAATTATACAGGTATGTATGTCTGATTGAATAATGTATACAATTATATACAAATTGTTTACTTCATAAATTACATTATTAATAATTATATATAATTATTAAGGAATATAAATATATTTAATTATTAGGGAACGGAATTTATTGTAATAAAAAAAGAAAAATATGTACATACATACGTAGTTTTTTTTTAATATGTAAGAAAAAATGGGAAATATGTGAAATAAATTTTTGTGTTGTTTAAAATTCCATTCTTCAAGCGTTTACCGAGCAGAGTACGTTGCCGATCAGATCTTAACATGGATTCAGGGAGGCTGAAGGAAATATTTACATCTACAGAAGCAATTATTCGTTACTTTCATCCGAAATATATACTTTCGTATTATGTACTACAATGTTAACGAGGAGCCGGCGCTCAAGTGATTAGTACCGTGTAGCCTGTGATAGAAAGAGGGGAACACACATACACCAACTCCAGAAAAGGAATAACACAATGATCTGGATTTTTTTATCAAGTTACGCATGGGATCTATGAAACACGAGTAAGCACGTGATTAAAGTTCCTTCTTCTTCACATACTACATCCGCTCATCCTTGATTGCGACTACGCGGTTTCCAAGAAGCAATGGGGGCGGGGGAGGTAAGTTTGACAATTAATAGCAATGGTCCGGCGTTAATATAAGAGCTTTGCGTGATTTCTTAAGTATCTCAGTAACAAAGTTAGTTTTCAAGTAACATATTTTTTCCATATCGCATGTGAAATGTTCATTTTCGACTTATAAATATCTTAAAATGTAGCAATAGATAAAATATGTAAAAATATGTAATAATACCAAAATATGAAAAAATATGTAAAATAAAAATGGTTTCAGTTAGTTCAGGATGTCGTGTTAAGTCTAAAAAATATTAGTGAATGCAGGTATCTTGTCCCTGTAAAAATATGTGTTTACATGAAAATCGTTCCCTAATAATAATTAATTGTGCCATTTATCAAGTAAACAATTTGAATTATTACTGCAAGTTATGTAATTGAGTGTAATATCTGTTATAATATAAATTAATTTAATTGTTCATATTAATTATATATATTTTTAACACATCATTTAGCAAGATAATGTAAACTTATTAAATTATTATTGTAAGTGACTGTAGTTAAAAAAATGTAATAAACTTACTGTAATTTCAATTAACTTTTAGAGAGACATTGCTTGATTCTTTCTGTAAGTCTATAAGAATTATTATTATTATTATTATTATTATTATTATTATTATTATTATTATTATTATTATTATTATTATTATCACTATTATTTGTTTTCTTTTCACTATAAAAAGTGTAGGAGGACAATCTCAAGGCACAATTTGTCAGTACGAAGTCATGGAGCTTCGGTAAAAAAATACTTTGGTTTTGTGATAGTACAGTTCTTAAAACTTGTAGTCTTACATTTTGATGGATTCAAGTGATGTCTTCATATTCTAAGTACGCTTTCTTCCCTAATCGAGACTCAAAAATTTCCTGACTATATTTTGCTGTGCCCAGAAACGCGGCTTTTTGCATTGTTCTGAGGTGTTTTTCTTTTAATCGCAGGTTTCTTTTAATCGCCGGTTTTCAGCCAATCCTTGGTTACTACGCCATTTGCTGACACTATCACAGGCACTATGTCTACGCTCCGTAACCTGTACATGTCCCTCAACTCCACAGCGAGAGGTTGGTATTTCTTTTCAGCAATAGTTGACACCAGTTTGTCGTCTGTGGGAACTGCAACATCGATTATCATTGCTCTTCTTGTTGTTTTATCAAATAAGACAATATCTGGTCTGTTAGCTTCAACCGCCCTGTCTGTTATAATCGTGCTGTCCCATAATATTCGTGCCAAATGATTACTGATAACTTGCTGAGGCTTACATTTGTAATAAGGTTGCTCCTGTTCTACAAGTTGATAATTCTTTCCCAGTGCCTGGTGAATTACTTTGGCTACTTTATTATGTCGCTGTAAATATTCAGTTTGCGCCAAAGATGGACATCCGTTACTTATATGCTGGATTGACTCATTGTTGATTTTACACAATCGGCACCTGCTATCGATCTGTTGGCCCAAGACATACTTTTGATAAGCTCTTGTTTTCACTACTTGGTCTTGTATGGAGAAGAGGAATCCCTCTGTTTCACCATAAAGCCCCGCTGTTCGTAGTCATTCCGTGGACCATTTCAGATCAATATCATCGGCAGTCAGCGTTGTTATTAACCGGCCGTGTAGCTCTTTCGTCTTCCAGACATCAACTCGGTCCTGAGCTGTTAGATAGGAAAAGCTTCTACTTTCTTGGGCTAAACTTAATGGGCATGTTTTTATCCTGAAAACAAATTGCCTTGTGAAGCGGAGTGTCACGTGAAAGGAAAAAATTACGGAGTTTCTCCTCATGCTGACGACATAATACTTCTAAATTTAGCAGTCCTCTGCCTGCTTTATTTCGAGATAGGTATAACCTTTGTATCGAACTATGCGGATGATGAAGTTGATGTTTAGTTAGTGTCGTTCTCAGCTTTCTGTCGAAAGTTTGTAAAGAGGTGTCGGTCCATTTTATCACTCCAAATGTATATGTTGCAACAGGAATAACCCATGTGTTAATTGCAGTAATTTTGCTTCTCGAATTTATATGCGTCTCACATATTTTATTTACTCTGGAAATTACCTTCTTTTGAATTGTATTTCTGGCATTTGTGTCAGAAATTTCCAATAGCTGCAACATTCCTAGATATTTGTACGTGTCTTCATTGCCAAGGCTTTGAATAATGATGTCACTAGAGAGTTGTAATCCTCCTTCCTGTTCTTGAACTTTACCACATTTGACATTTAATATCGCACATTTATCTAAGCCAAATTCCATGCAGATATCTTCGCTGAATTGTTGGACAAGCATAAACTCACTATGTAGTTGGTTTTTATTACATGCGTAGAGTTTAAGGTCATCCATATAAAACTGATGCGATATGTGAACTTCCGGATTTCTCTTTATACAATATCCATATCCGGACTCTCTTATAATACTCAGCGGGATGAAAGCTATGCAAAACCACAGTGGGCTCAAACTGTCACCCTGAAACATACCTCGCCGAATTCTGACTTCCCTGGTCTGATAGGAAATACCACCTTGCCTAACGTGAATAAAGGTCTTCCACTCGGACATGCATACAGAGAGAAAATTCAATAAAACTGGATTAATCTTATAAATTTCAAGGGCGCGTAAAAGCCATGAATGAGGAACAGAGTCAAATGCCTTTTTGTAGTCCACCCATCCTACAGATATATCATGTAGGCGTTTGCGAACTTGCTGTGTGATCACACTATCTATAACTAAAAGCTCTTTGCATCCTCGTGTCCCCTTTTGACATCCATTTTGCTCAGGAGGTAAAAGGTTTTGATTTATCAGATGATCATTAATTTTGGAAGCTATAACTGATGTCAATATTTTGTAGAGTGTTGACAAACATGTGATTGGCTGAATGTTCTCTGGTTTACTATTGTCACCTTGTTTAGCCAAAATAATTGTTTTCCCCGCCAACAAGTATGTAGGTAAAGTGACTGGATCTTGCAGAGCAGCGTTAAAGAAATTAGCTAGGTGAGGGTGGAGAGCAGGAAAGTATTTCCACCATACATTATGAATGCCATCAGAACCAGGTGCCTTCCAGTTCTGTGTCTTTCTGGTGGCTGCTATATCAGCTTCAGTAATCGTAACTGATTGCATTTCATCTATGTCACGGCAAGCTTCTATTTCTTGGCGGATCCAATAAGCTTTGCTCATTGTGTTGTTGAGGTGCATCCCAGATTTTAGACCAGAAATTAAACATAGAATCCTCACTCGGAGGCTCACCTCGCTGCTCTCTCTCATCGGCTGCTTCCAGTTGTCTGTAGAATCTCTTCAGATCGGTAGAAAAAGTCGATTCCTGCCGCCTTTTCTCGGAAGATTCGCTGTATCGTCTGATTCTAGCCCCCAGCGCTGTAATTCTTTGTTTGAGTCTGTCTTCCTCTGCTTCCAACTTTTGATCCAGGTTCTTAGAATTCATTCTGATTTTTAACCTCCTAGCTATAGATCTTATTCCTGTTTTCACCCTTTTGGAGATATCTCCTCTCTTGGTAAAATACTGTGTCAAATGGCCAATATCTTTCCTAGCTTTATTGATTTTTTCCTGGATATTCCTCTTCCATAATGGTGTTTTCTCAATTCTGGGGTTGAAACAAGTTGTCGACGTTCGTTTATTGTCATTTACTATTTCTCTTCCCATACACACACAAACAGCCAGGGCAGCACAATGCACTTGTCCAGCTAGCTCTTCCAGAGTACTGGATGTAAGACACAAATCTTTGAAGATGAGATTCATCTCTTTACAGACATCGTAAAATTTCTTATTACCCGTGATTTTTGGTATACGAGGACAATCTTGCAGTGGTATACCTGTATACAAAATATGATACTTTTCGTAGTTGTCTTTCAGATTACAAATAAGTTTCTCTCTCTCAATATTGAGTGGTGTTACTTCCTTAATTTCAGCTACTGTTTCTTCCTCTAGATGTTCTTTCTCCAGTTCACCTGCCAGTGTCTGAGCTTGTTGTATCATATTTTGTCGTAATTCCATTTGTACTTCTTGTTTTATTTGATCCAATTCAGCAGATGACAATGCATTTCTTCTTTGGATGGAATTGAGTTGACTACATATTCGTTGTTCATCCAGGGTACTATTAGGATACATTTTTTTCCACTCAGCGTGCATCCTAACTCTGTATCCTTCACTTTCTGTCTCCACTCTGGTACTTCGATAGTACGCACGCATTACAGAGATATTAATCTCTTTAGACCATTTCATGCGTTGACCTATCAGACTTGAAGTGGCGGAAGACGTAGCATATGCATCTGCCCTCAAGCCACTTCGTCTAGAAACGGAGAATTTTCTGCGGTCACCATGAGTGGTGCGGCGCCGCTTCTGGCTTCAGTACCAGGTCCACCGCTACCCACTGACACAGGTAACACATTTGACACAGGAGGCCCGGTGTCAGAACCTCCTGCGCGGTCCTGCAAAGACCGATCGCCCGCGACTTTATTTCTCAATATTCGTCTACTCATTTCGGGCTGTTGCATTTTAGAGCTACTGCCAGCATTTTTACAGCCGCCCCTAACATGCGAAACAGACGCTGTCGGAGTACCGCCCCTAACATGGGGAACTGACGTGTCCATTTTTATTATTATTTATTATTATTATTTATTATTATTATTTATTATTATTATTAATTATTATTATTAATTATTATTATTTATTATTATTAATTATTATTATTATTTATTATTATTATTATTATTATTATTATTATTATTATTATTATTATCATTATTATTATTATCATTATCATCATTATCATCGTCAACATCATCATTATTAATCATAATCATTATATCATTATTAATCATCATCATTATTATTATTGTTATTATTATTATTATTAATAATAAACTCAAACTTCTCATTTTCTCTTAGAAGTTGGTCACATGGCCTTCACAAGTCTTCTGCATGCCTCTACAAGCTTTTCACATACCCTTGGAGGTTCATGCACCAAGTTGAGAATCCCAGGTTCATAAGATTAGAGAGTTATGCTTTATAGATCCTGGCAAAACTGCAGGACATACACTTCTACTAATGGCAATTAGTTGACACTTTATTAATAATGTATAAAGACAATAAATGTGTCAAGAAAGTTTTTTATTTAAAAAACATTAATTAAATATTTTAATATCAATTTTCAATATACAATTTGGTATTCTAAATATTCAAATAACTAATACTTTATAAATAATTAAAAAATGCCCAGTGCCGGGCATCAAATTTAATTTTAATGTAAATGAAGAACCATATTTAGGAAAGTTTTAAACAACATTAGACATAAGTTAAGAATATTTCTGAGAATTATATTGGTACTTTTTTAAAAAGATCATAGAATTAACAACAAACATTACTACTTGTAACCTTTTTCAATTATTATGACTAACAATTAATCTTTTTTGTAAATTATTATCAAATGTAGATATATACACAAGAGTAAACAAATGACTCCCCTGCTGAAGGCCTACATATTTCAACATGAACATGTGATTCCCCACATAAATATATTCCTTGTTATATCTGTTCATAATTTTGTCAAAATATTCAATATCAAATAGAA
Source organism: Teleogryllus occipitalis (assembly GCA_011170035.1). Lineage (NCBI taxonomy): Eukaryota > Metazoa > Arthropoda > Insecta > Orthoptera > Gryllidae > Teleogryllus > Teleogryllus occipitalis. The sequence continues at coordinate 56,174 of BLKR01000111.1, read as the reverse complement.
TATGGTCAGCCATGGTGAAAATTAGATCCCTCCTTCAAGAAAGACCATCAACAATGAATACAATTGTTACTTGCTGGCTTGCTGTATAACTCTCGATATAATATGTCTTTCCTATTGATGATTACTGCATAAATTATAGATGCTAAAAATCATAACTGGGATCTACATACTATTAAAATATTTCGTTCCATTATCTCTTACTTAGAGAGAATTATAATTGGTTGTCCCATTGTTTACAAATAATATACTTATCATTTTACAGTTTCGGATATGGTAATATGCACCTCCTGCAGGGTACATAAAAGACAAAAATTGTCACTACTTTATTGAAATAATCTTCACTTAAATCATCTTAAAACTTGATGGAATCATTATATGCTACTGGAGTATTTTTCAATACAATATACAATGGTGCTACAATACAACCATATCCACATTATAATTACTTTTTCTTTTAAAAAAATGATGGGTGTTATTGCTACAATACACATAACCTTCAAATTAACTGTACTTTCCACTAATAATACAATATATATTAACCTCTATATTTGATAATTCTTCTCTGACAATCTTTTATTTGTCAAGCTTGACTCTTAATTCATTACATTAAAGCAAGAAATATCTCCTCAAAATCGAGATCATATACCCCACAGACATATCTACATTCTCAACAGTGAATTCGCACGGGTATTCATAATTATTAGAACAGCAAGTACATGCAAATTGCAATTACTGAATTGTTCATCTCTTAATTTAAACATCACATTTACATGTGCAATGAATACCCGCGCAATATCCCATTGTAATGCTCTGTTCCACTCGTTGCAGAGAGTATCTATAAAAATGTCGCAGAGAATATACGTTTGATTCCGACTCTGAACTTCCGAGTATGCACCGCTGAACTGACTCAAACAAGAGTGAAGACTTACTCACTCGTCAGCTAGGAGTCAACTCTGTCACTCACACAGAAAGAGTTTTTTATATCACTCGCTTATACTGAAACCGAATGAAATGATGGCTAATTTCACTTGTATAAGCATGAAACAGTACTGCACTCGTTTTAGTGTGACATTTTCACTCGCAAAGGTTAAGAGAGCAGGCCTAAGTGCCTCTCGGCTATAATTTCCCCGCCAGGCAGCATACAGAAGTTGAAGTCAGATGATGACAATAATTGGAGACAATGTGGAGAATTTCGAGGATACTTTCTTAACTTCTTGGAGTGAAATTCAACTAGATTCCAGTGAATTTTCACTTATCCTTGTAGCCAGAATTCAACCTCACGAAACGAGTGGATTCCACTTGGTTTTTAAAGTGAAACAATTAACTTTACGTTATACTGACCGCTCCCTCGATTCGAGTGACCACTCTTAAAGGATTTGCACTCAATATCGAGTATTCCAGGCATCTATTTAGAGTGAAATAGTTTCTGAACTCTAATGTACATTGTAAAAATTTTTGTAGTTATGTAAAATATACATTAATTTAAAAGCAGAAACTACAACCTTGTGGAAGAATTGTGAATTGCAACTGACAAGACATAACATTAAAACGATGATACTAGTAGTATCGTATATTATCATATGGTGGTCTAAGAAACAGCAAGAGGATAAATACATACACTATGGAGATTACACATTCTAATTCTCACTTTGTCTAGTTCTCTTTCTAAGAAAAGCTCTAAAAAGGTCCAGCATGTCCGGGTAAAATGACAACCAATCAAATAAGGTTCCTTAATAAATAATGAAGAAAAACAACAAAAAAACAGCAGTTCTCAATCTAGCATGCCATTCTGCTCACCCAATTATGTTAGACAAGATCACTCAAATATCGTTATATTCCTTGAAAGTGGTACAAGAAATTGTCACATTTAGGTTATTTTGATAGGAATTGGTTACGCAAAGCATTTGCTGTCAATAGTATAATCCATCCTTATATTTTTGATCCAACTAGAGAGAATCGGTGTGTGAGTACATACACTCTCTAGATGTTTGGCACTTACTTTTATCTTATTATTTACGCATTTTTTTTATTTCTACAGATCTTTAAGAATATATGTATGCAAATTCTTGTAGTTTAAATTTTTATATATTACATAAAATTGGAAAAAGTAATAGATGAAAATAATCATTTCGCGTAAGTAGGAAGTGGATTTCTATGCCCTAAAATCTTGATATATGCTTTTAAAAATATGCACTTATTACCTAAAAATTCAGAAATATGCACTTCAATATGCAGTTAAAATTAATAATATATCATTTCCTGTATGAATTTTTGGAATGAGAAGATATACTTTCTTGCAAACATGTTATAACTTAGCTTACTTTGCACGATAAATAATTGGAGTAAATATGCACATAAGTGAAGTACATTGTATATTTTGTTTCATTTTTCTGTCTGGTTTAAAAAAATACGACATGAAGAAATGTACTACATTTGCACAAGTATTTTCTCATCTCTAGAAAAAAACTCTCAAACCGTGACAAGGTGTTTCTAATCAATGAACACTCACAAATAAGAAGATTCTAAGAAAACAAAACGTTTCACAGTTAAGTCTCTATTCCATTGAAATATGCAAAATGTGCTCCTATACATACAGGGAAAAAACCAACAGGAAAAATTGGCCAAATATGCACCAACAATAGCAACAATAGCACCAACATACCTAGCATCCAAATCTAACCAAATGTCAAGAAATTTTACTTAGCTATTCCCTGAAACAATGGAAAAAATATGTAAAATCATAGAAAAAAATATGTAAAATCATAGAAACCCATAGGTTTCTTAAATTTTTAAGTAATTGCATAAAAGTAATACACTTTTTTATTCAATAACACAGTAAATAAAAAAAAAGACTCCAAAGTTTATGAATTTTGCACACTTCTGAACATTAAGGTGAACAGTACATTCATCAACATCTGTACTGATATTGAATAAAACAGAATTCTATATGCTTCTGAAACAGCATTAATATCATACTAATGCAACACATACTTGTAAGTGAAGTTGATCCTAACAGTATTACCCAGAATAAAATTTTCACTTATTTTATTTAGCCAAGTAAAACATAATAGATGTTTAACTACAACATCATATTGCTTCAAACAATATGACTTAAACAAAATTGAACAAAGTAAATTGGAAAAACAAAATAACATATACAACAGTGTTCTCAAATAATGATAATAATAATGATGATGATGATGATGATCATGATGATGATCATGATGATGATCATGATGATGATCATGATGATGATGATCATGATGATGATCATGATGATGATGATCATGATGATGATCATGATGATGATAATAATAATGATGATAATAATGATAATAATGATAATAATGATGATGATGATGATGATGATCATGATGATGATAATGATGATGATGATGATGATAATGATGATAATGATAATGATGATAATAAAAATAATGATGATGATAATAATGATAATAATAATGATGATAATAATGATAATAATAATGATAATAATAAATAACAACAACAACAACAACAACAACAACAACAACAACAACAACAACAACAATAATAATAATAATAATAATAATAGCAGGCGAATGATTTTTGGGGTAAGCAACTTTCTGATCCAGTGGAATGTGATGTGAGAGCGAGCTGGATTGGAGAAGAGAAGAAACGCTGTGAACATCTTACCAAGATGCATTACCAAGAATTTACAACTGAAGAAGTCAGTGAAGTAATCAAGAACCTATTGAATTGGAAAGCTCCAGGACCAGATAAAATTCATAATTTTTGGTATAAAAGATTATGGTGCACTCACCAAAGGCTGGCTGAATTGATCAATGATGTCATACAACAACCAGATAAGATGCCAGAATTTCTTAACCAGGGAATTACATATCTGATATCCAAAGACCCACAAAAACAAAAAGATCCAACAAAATATCGCCCTATTTCTTGCTTGCCAACGATGTATAAAATCATTACATCGTGCCTTTCACAACGGATATACACCCACTGTAGAGATAACGATATTATTGCAGTTCAGCAGAAAGGCTGTAGCAAAGGCTCCATGGGTTGCAAAGAACAATTAATCATAGATTCAGTAGTGTGTGGTCAAGCATATGCAAAACATCGCAACTTGTTCATGGCGTATATTGATTACAAAAAAGCCTTTGATTCTGTACCACATACCTGGCTGATAAAAATACTTAAGATCTATGAGGTTGATACAAAAGTTGTCTCCTTCTTGGAACACGTTATGTCGAAATGGCGAACAAAAATTATCTTAAGTACTCCTGTTGTCAACATCCAAACTGATACAATCAATGTGCGAAGAGGTATTTTTCAGGGAGACTCACTAAGTCCCCTCTGGTTTGTCATCTGTATGAATCCTCTATCTAATCTCTTGAATTCCACTAAATGTGGATTTGGAATTAAATTGGGAGCAAGAATGATGTATCGCATCAATCACCTTTTATATATGGATGATTTGAAGATAAATGCTTCGACAAAATCTCAACTTGAACAACTATTGAGTATTGTGGAATCATTTTCAAAAAGTATTAAAATGGAGTTTGGCCTGGAAAAATGTCGTACATTGAATATTGTAAAAGGAAAGCTCCAAGAGGGAGCCTTTGAACTTGAAAATAAACAATTGATACAAGCGATGTCTGCTGAAGAAACGTACAGATACCTGGGAGTGAGACAGGCAAGGCACATTGACCAATGTAAAATGAAAGATGAATTTGCAGAGGAATTCTTCCGAAGAACCCGAAAGCTCCTGAAAACAAAGTTGAATGGAAGAAATATCATAAAAGCTATTAACACCTATGCTGTCCCAGTCTTAAACTACTCATTTGGCATTATTAAGTGGAGCAAAACTGACATTGAGAACTTACAACGGAAAATGAGAGTTTTAATGACGAAAGCACACATGCACCATCCAAAATCTGCAGTCGAACGTATAACACTTCCGAGAAATATGGGTGGAAGAGGACTCACAGACATTAGAAACCAACTTTGTCGGCAAGTGAAGAGCATGAGAATGTATTTCCACTCTGCGGCAAATACATCAAAACTGCATAAAGCAATTTGTGCAGCAGATGTCTATACTCCGATAGAGCTGTCGAGACAGGATGTTGCGGACTTCTCATGCAATGACGGCCAAAAGAGAGATTTATGGATGGCCAAAGCTCTTCATGGAAGACATCCACATGAGATGAGCCAAGAACATGTCGATTTGAAAGCATCGAACTACTGGCTTGTATCAGGACAGATCTTTCCAGAAACTGAAGGGTTTATATTGGCTATTCAGGATCAAGTTATTCCAACGCGTAACTATTTGAAGCGAATTGTTAGAGATAGCAATGTGCAGAATGAGTTATGTCGTTATGGTTGTCCAACAGTGGAATCAATTCAACATGTTACCTCGGGTTGTACACATTTGGTAGGCACCGAATATAAACAGCGACATGATTCTGTGGCCAAAATTTTACATCAAGCGTTGGCTCAAAAATGTAGTCTTCTGACTGAAGATAAGGTACCGTACTTTAAGTACCAACCTACGAGTGTACTGGAGAACGAAGAGTGGCGCTTGTATTGGGATAGAACTATCTTAACGGACCAGTGATTCACAACAGACCGGATTTGGTTGTGATTAACAAGTGTGAGAAACATGTCATGCTTATTGATGTTTCTGTCCCAAATACTGGCAACATTCAAAGCAAATACACTGAAAAAATCAGTAAATATGCAAATCTTGTTGAACCCGTTGAGAAACAGTGGAATATGAAATGAGTCAGCATTGTCCCGATAATTGTTTCCAGCACCGGAGTCATCCCTAGGAGTCTGATTGGGGGCCTTAGGCAACTGGGTTTGAATGTAGACCTGTACAAACCCATGCAGAAGGCTGTTGTTATTTCAACAAGGATAGTACGGAAATTCATGGGAAACAATGTATTATAAATTCTTTTTAAAAAATAGATGTATTGTGCTCTGATTATGTATATCTGTGCAATTCATTCAAATGTACCAATAAGATGAGAAAGTAAAAACAATAATAATAATAATAATAATATTAATAATAATAATAATAATAATAATAATAATAATAATAATAATAATAATAATATTAAGATTAATTAAGATTGGATGGCTTGTTTGCCATGTCAGAGTGAAACATCAAGTCAGGAGATGTTATAAATGTCTAGACTTCGGTCACATCTCCACTTTCTGCAAGGGACCGGACAGAAGCAGTACATGCTACAAATGTGGCAAAAATGGACACACGGTCAAGGTCTGCACAGGATCAGCACAATGTATTGTCTGCAAAGACAAAAATCTAGGAGACAATCATATGCTGGGTAGCAACAAGTGCCATTCCTTCTCAGCAGAACTAAATAAACTCAGGAAAACAAAGAATGCCTAGGTTCCTCCAAATTAATTTAGGGACAGGGAAGACATCTCAAGAACTGCGTGTTCAAACGGCGAGGGAAAGACACGTGGATGTGTTATTTGTTAGTGAGCAGCACGATATTGATGAAATATCGTATTACCAGGACTCGACAAGACGTGCGGGTATTATATTACTTAACCCCAAACTGAGAGTTAATAAATTTAAAAATACAAGCCAATAATTATAATAATTATTATAATTATTATAACTATTATTATTATTATTATAATTATTATTATTATTATTATTATTATTATTATTATTATATTGGCTTTCAATACTAATTTTCCTGAAATTATGCAAACATGACGGGATGGAGAAGGGAGAATTGCATGCCCGCTACGTCAATGCTGCGCTCAAAATCTCCTGGCAGTGATATGGCTCATGGTCACCATCTGGGCTGGGGCGTGTGTTAAGGGCACAAGGACGTGAACGCTATGCATAAAATATGAAAATGTGCTAAACTTGCATTGCATGATTTGAAGAAACTACTTACCAGATATAAATAGAAATTATATGGCAATAAAAAGGGAATGTTTTGAGCATTTTAAAACTGACTAATTTATTATACCACGTAGTTATTTTTTTATAACAATTTTTAAAGGCGCATGTTTTTTTTTTTCTTTTTTTTACCAATTCACATGTTTATTGTATAGGCTCAAAAGCTATTGCAGATACAGACTTCAAATTTTACACACGTGGAAACCATAATAGTATCTCAAAAGTAGACTAGAACCAAATTATTTACTGCAATAGTTTTAGAGAAATAAATTTCTAAAATTTAGCATGAAAAATACAGTTTTTTTAACTTTATAATATGGAAATTTTATTTAATTTTAGTGCTAGATAACTAAATTTAGTGTACTTTGCTTCAAATATGCAGCTTACTAATTCCTGAAAATTTCAGTTCTCTATCTACAATAGTTTTTTTTCTCTATAAAGAAAATGTATAGAAAAAATGAATTACGGAAATTTCAGGTTAAAGTTATTATTTCATTTCAAACTTACTTCTGATGTTTATTATTATTGTACTTGTCATAAAATTTTCGTCTCCCAGAACCAAAACACTTTTTCGTAGGCATATTGACACGCGTCAAAAGAAAGAAAAAGAAACTACACAATATTACAGGCTGGCGAATACACGAACAGGGAAAGATGCTAATAAACACACATGAACGACGAAAACAGTACGTTTCGCGGCTTAACAGTGATTCCAACGTACTACACACTGCAGAAAACGTATGGAAACAAAAATTACTACATCCAAATTTATTTTAGAGAAGAGCAAACACCGATCCGAAACTGTAGCAGCAAAAGAGGGGCGGGGCCTTATCCGTGCCACGCGGCACGCCAACTTTAAATTTCTATTTAAATGCCTTCCAGATGCGTTACATGACTTTTAAATATATCAAATTGTTCAGAAAACTGCAAATATTTTTTTACAACAAAAAAACAAAAATCGATTTTTTTTTTTCAAAAATTCACGTCCTTGTGCCCTTAAGATTACACAGTGGTAATAAAGACTTCCTACTGCGATACAGTATGTTATGCGTGGACGCAACTGAAAGTCGTAGACACGGAGCTCATACGATCGAGTTCCCTCGATTTTCCACACCAGCTAAATGATAATCCAAGACGTAGCACCTCTTTTCGGTCATTTCCGCGGATTTCTCCGACCAGTACAAAGGGTTGGAGCAGAAGCCCATAAAACGAGCCAGGAACCGCGAGCGATTCTGGGTGTCCAGTCCATAGGATAAAATATGATGGATGGGTTGACCCATCATATCTTCACATAAACTCATCCCCTTTATCTAAAAATGTCTTGACTTCCAACTGAAAAACGTGAGAGGTCCTTCCGATATCCTACGAGTTGGCCAAGACCACCTTCAATACGTGTAATGCAGATGTTCTTGGCGATGAGGTAACCAAAGTACGTACAGAAAAAAAACTAAAGACTGTCTTCTCTCTTTTCTAGAACGATCTTGCGGTAGTTGCCATTGAAGAAACGGTTATGGCAATTGCTTTTATTGGGAACCATGGTTGGCTGAATGGGCGCCGCATGATATTTACACCTGACGAGATCAACCTGCAAGATGTATTCTTCAAAAATCCACTGCCGCGATGAGCTTGTTTAAATGGAGTGGATTCATCAACATTCGTATACGCTTTAAGTGTTTTCTTTATTACTATGTGACATCTTTCAGTTGTGTTATTCTTAACTTGGCTTAATTTCTTTCAGTAGGCTGCATTTGGTATAATTTTATGGTTAGATAAAAGTCTGTGATAGATAAACATACTTTCTTGATGGAAAAACTTTTTCTTTATGGATATATCTATTTTAGTGATTTTTGAACCAACTTTAGTGAGTGATAATAATTATGTCTGATAATCTTATGTGCTCAATAATTTAGTGTGTTTATGATTTTATGTATGTCTTTACTAACTTTCAATAATTTAGTGTGTTTATGATTGTATGTTTGATAACTTTGTGTTTAATAATTTTATGTTTGATAATTTTATATGTTCAATAATTTCTGGTGTATCATCATTTCATATACTTGATCAATCCACATGTCTGATAATTTTTTGCGTTTAACACATTTATTGTGTTCAATACATTTTTCTTTGATACATATTTGCATTCAAAAAACTATTTCGTTGATACATTTGTCTCAATATTATTGTAAATTTACATTATTTTAATCCTCTCCCTTGAAATACCTGGTGACTCATTAAATATTTCACGTCTTTGATACTTGTTAATTTAAGTCTTATACGAACTATTCAACGTCAAATCACACAAGAGATAAAAACTTGACCTTCATATTTTTAATTATTTTCTATTTTTTCTATACATTAGACCTATATGGATCAAATATATTAACAGATGCAATTTTATTTTTTCGAACCTTATTATTTTCGGAAATATTGCATGATTAAAGTTACTAAAAATGGCAAGCATCGTAGCTTCAAAGACTCAAATTTTTTTCTTTTAGATTAAGAAAAACATTTCAAAAATTTATTATCTCATCGAGTATGTGAACTCTAGAATAAATTAAAGAGGGATCTCATTTCGTTTAAAAAATGTTAATTTTGTATGAACCAGCATGTAGAAGATTGCTGCAACTTTCACTTTTTTTATGTTACATCAGTTCCTTTGGATAGCACCATAAATTAAGTTCTTCTTGAGGTGGTGCCACTTCACGATTATATTTGGTTATTCAATAACATATTGGCTTTTCTTAAGTTACATCAGTTCCTTGGGATGAAGCAGTACCGTAATTTAACTTATTCTTGAGGTGATACTTCACGATTATATGTAGTTATTAATGATGAATTTTTTACCCACATTTTGACTAAGATTTTGAAATTTTCTGGTCCCATACAACTCACTTGAAATATATGCACATACTTAATAAATCCTTAACTTCCGTCACAATCAACAGTTAAGTGTTATCGAGTTGTTTCAGGTCTCGACAAAATTTAATTTTTTTCAGCCAACTTCTTAACCACTGTAATCATGTGGTAAGTTGCTGCGAAGTTTAGTTTGATTTTGTTGTACTTTCAAAATTTGTCAAAATTTGAATTTTCAACCTCTTGTCATTTGTGCAGTGAAAAGAATCGATTAGTTTCTTAATAATTTCTTCATTGTCTGACTTTTCATTTTTGTTGAAAGATCTTCAATGTGAAAAATTACATCTGTGATAGCATTTTATACTTTCTGAAATTTCTCATGGGTATACCACTTTTGTTGCAACTTTTTTCTTGATGTGTGATTCTCAAATTACTATTTAACTCTTGTTTATCTCCTCTGCATTCATTTCATTCACTTGATGAACTATCTAAAGAGCTTTAAATGTCGTTTCCTTAATTTCCACTGTTTTCACTATATTCACAGAACGTTCCACTACTTTGATTAATGGCATGGGAGCCACTGCTCAGAACATGCTCTTTACTAACTTTCAATTGAAATTTACTAAGAATTGCCAGGAATTTTGTATGTTTAGTAGATTGGCATAATCAATTATCATATTTGCAAAATATGCATAAATTCCAAAATTTAATATTGGCATAACTACTCAAGAATAAATTTTCAGGTACATATTAAAAAATGTGTCTCATTCATTCAATTCCATGTCAATTCTGGTGTGAATTGACGTGGAATGGCTCAGATACACTAATGCAGGTTTTAGTGCTGGATGAACAACAAATGATATAATAAACAGAAAACAATGCTATTTAAATGTACTTCTTTATTGTGTATGTAATGGCCATTTTTCTGAGTTGTAATGTCTTTCTTTACAAATTCTCCAAATTTAAAATTTCCGTTTATGATAGTTAAAGTTTTGCACACAAAAATTAGGTGGTAATTTAGTAAATATTTTATCGTCCTTGTGAAGTTTTTGAGAATGGCAATTTGACATTAGAATGAAAAAAATTGTCGATATACTTGGTTTCAAATTAAATAAAGTTAAACAATTTTACACATTAATGTAAAGCATTAGATTGAGTTAGTCATTTTTAGTGTTATCACCATAACAGGAGAGAAAAAATAATGTAATAATGTTTCTCGAAACTAACAAATAATAGTGGCAGAATGAGTCTTCTTTCACAAATCTTCTAACTCGACGTCAACTTCTAGGATCTGGAAGGAATCAAAGTGAGCTACTGGAATATAATCCAAAAGATTCATTATTCAGAGTTTTATTGTTTATTACCAATGGTTTTGAATTTCTCAGACAGGTTGGATGGATTTCCAATAAAATATTACAATTTTCTGGGGTTAATAACTTCAGTATAATGTTAATTTTGTGGTTGTAGATTTGAGCAAGAATGAAAACATCACGATTAACCTGCTCAAACTTGAACAGAAGTTTCTAAGAGTAATCAGAGGCATCAGACAAAGGTAAACATCTGTTAATACATACCATTTGTTGGATAATGTCATCTTGTCCGTAAATCACAAATTATTTCCTCCTAGACCCAAAGGATTAGGATATTTCAGGGACATTTGCCCCCCACCCTCAACCTCTGACAGTATTCCCGTGTTGGTAACTATAAAGAGCACTTTTAACACATGACTTACATACTACTTTGGCAGGTAATACCAATTACAGGGTAGTGTAGTGTGGCCGACTTGTGAGAATCTGTGAGCGAGAGTGTCTCAAATCTTCCACAATCTGCAAATGCTTGCCCGAGGGTAATTTTTATTTTGTTCCTTGCAGTTATCAGTTAAAATGTGAAGATGTTCAGCATTTGTATTTCAGACCTGCAAGTATTATACTAAGCAGCTTTCTACCACATTTGCTACTACGCTTGGTTATTGCTCAATTTTTACCATCTCCAACATCATTTTTAAATTTACTTTTTTGTATTTCTAACCTAATTTACTTTTTTTGAATAATATTTGAAATAGAAAACATGATTTGTTTAAAAAATTTGTACAAACTTAATCATACTATAATAAATACACTACAATCTTATTTCGTTCATTTCAATTTTAATCTAAAGTGTAAAATAAATTTATTACAGGATTAACTGGAATTTTTAGGCTACATAATATCATTTGGGAAAACCCCGCTGGTTGGAATCAAAAACTATTTAGCAGTCCGGGAGACGCTGTATCTAAAACACAGATGCCAACATTTCAGATTTCATATTTTTTAAACTATGGTCCATAGTAAAAAAAAATGAAAAAATTGACAAGATGTGTTCTGAGATGAAATTTCAAGATTTTTTGCCTGGGCTGGTGTTCTAAAACACAGTCAAAGAGTTCTTCTAAATCCAGGTCCAAACTGTTTTCCTTCATTTCTCCATTTGTCCTCCACTTATCCTTCACCTATGACTGAATTATTATGACAAACTGTCAAACACGATCATCTTTCCTTAATGTACGATATACTTATACAAAGCATTAGAAAGCTTTAAAAAACGATAATTTGTAATTACATTCCAAAGTCAAAATATTACTGGGTGTTACAATAATGTACACAAACCTATAATGAACACTAAAGTACATGCACAGAAATGTTGCTAAGTATCTTTAAAATCAAGGTGATTCAAAAACAGGAAAATGTTTTTTATTTTTTAAATGCAACCCCGCAGTCGAAAAACTCTGTAAAAAAATTACAAGAAATTGGGTTTTAAGACGAACTTTCGAAAGTCCCCCCCCCCCCCACACACACACACACACACACACTCCTGAGCCTGTTCCAGGGCTATTAGACAGATTTTCATAAAATTATTATTATTTCAAAAATATTTTTGTGCATTTGAATTCTAGTCTACAAAAATATTGATAAAAGGTTTTCTGACAGTATAACTTTTCTTGTTTATCTCTTATTTCCCCCCCGTCAGATAAAGCAGTGTAGTTGATGAAAAAAATTTTAAAAAAACAACAAAAAAACACGTTCTTGGCTCTAGAGGATTGTGGGTGGTGGGATAATGCTACGAAACCTTTCAAAAATATAATTTTTCTGTTACAATTCTAGTGTAATAACTCATGTCATTTGGTTAAGGGGGTTCTTTTTACCATTTTATCCGAGGGTACCCTTTATGAGTTAATATAATATAACAGTATATGTATTATTACAGGTCAATTAACTTACTTTATCAGCAGGACAGTCTCTGCTTTACCATTTCCTTGTTCCTCCACAGTTGCTGTCTTTAATTGCCAACCCGGTTACCATACTACAAATATACACAGGATTATCTTTAACATACATTGAGGAACGGCAACAACAATCAAATTTCATCTCGAAGACTACTGAAATTTGGAAAAAAGAAAAAATGAGCCCTCATTAAAAAAAAAATTGTATAATAAGTAAAAAAAAAAAAAAAAAAAAAAAAAAACACAACATAAATGGAATAAAACTAAGCAAGTTCTAAACCCAACAAAAATAATTAATTAAAACCTGAAAATTATATTTCTGCTGATTATTTTCCTGAAATTATTCCTTCATAATACAGATAAGTTCAAGGTGTGACCTGAAACCCAGAAGTCCTAACGTCTTCATAAAATATTTAGGAAAGGTCAATCACTTCCATGCAAAAGTACTGTTGTTATCTCAGTTAAAATGTGAATCTGATTTCATTCCATCGTTTCAATATTTCAAGTAGTATGTATTAAGGCTTTGCTTACATTAGAACAGTTATAAATGTTTTGGTGAATATTTATTTCATAATTCGTATCCAAATTGTTCAAATTATAGATAATTTTCATCAAGATCTATCCTTGACGGTAAAAGGAAGCTGTCAGATTAATAATTTAAATTGTTATATTTCAACTTGCCACCTGCAGTTTTCAGTGATTGTATGGAATGCATACAGTTAAGAATTTACAAAATATAAAGAGATACTAATTATTAATCCTTTTGCTATACCACTGTTGTTTTGTGATTGACAGATTATTGCCTGTCATATCTCGAAATCACACACTATGGGAAATTTGCATTGCTAATTTTTGTGGGTCCCTACCTTGTTCACAACATACAGGTTTGATTTTCGATCTCTGCTACTTCATACCATTTTTTAATAAGTAAAATCACTCTCTCCTCATGAATTTAAGAGATACAAACAGTTAATTCTGAAGGGTGATTTAACTCTTGAAATATTGACATCCCAAAAATTGTAATTACACTATTTCATATTACTTCCTCCTCAGCAGAGGCAGGATTCAGGGGGGGGGGGGGGGAGGAACTGCCTCCCCCAATATTCAGGCAAGGTTTATAAAAACATATCATTTTGAGGATCTCCAAATTTGTATCATAAATGATTTACTTTTTCTGTATTTTGAAAAGAAATTTATTAATAATTAAGTGAACAATAATTTTATTAAGCTGAGCTAACACAATAATTCATAAATTGTTGAACGTTAGTTCAGTACTTTAAATCACGCGTTCAGTGCTATTGTAAATATTGCGTATTAATGAATCATATTTCAGTTATATTGCTTTTAAACGTTATTTACTCAGAAATTTAACAGCTTCGTGCCTAAAATCATGAGTCATAACACTCAAATTAACACATATTCGAGGCTAGCACATCAACTGAAGAACTTGCAGAATTATCAATAGAGGATACCATGGCAGCAGCGGAATTTGCGAAACTCCTTAGAAAAGAACTTGGTAAATTCCGTAAGGAAATGAAAGATGAATTTGCTACCACAAGAAGAAACATCAATGAAACCCTTAAAGAAATCAGAAACGACATCTCTGGGATTGCTAAGAAGGTGGAAATTCTTACAACCGATTTGAAGAAATGTCAAAATGGTCTGAAAGACATTTCGAGTAAAATGAAGCCAATTCAAGAAGATAATGTTAAGCTATCGGTAATATGTGATGCAATTGAGTCCAAACAACAAGACATCAACGAGGAAATGGAAACCACGATAAATTCTAAAATAGAAAAATTTGGGAAAGTGCTCAAAACTAAATACACTACTGAGATCTTCAAGCAGCCACAGAAGAGATAACAGAAAGGAACCACAGACAGAAAAAAATCATCATCTACAGAATTCGAGAAAGTAAATCGGATACCCCTGTTGAGAAGAAGAGAGAGGATGTCCAGGAATTCAGAGAGATACTTCAAGACCTATACTCCAGGAAAGAGCTACCCGCGAAAGCTGAAACCAGCATCTTGCAAGCCATACGTCTGGGAAAGTTAGATGCAGGTAAATCTCGACCATTGAAGATCACACTGAAAACGGTGGAACTCGCACATGAGCTACTGCGAAGGAACAAGGACTTGCCTCAGAACATCTCATTTAATAAGGATCAAACTCCTTTACAACGTGAGGATATCAAGGAGTTGAGAATAAAGCTGGCAAGAAGACAGAAGGACAACCCGAAAGCCACTATCAAATATAGGAAAGGTACACCGATAATCATCAGCAGTTGTCAAGCTTCCCAGCAGGAAAACTAGCACAGGAAACAGTACGCTATCCTACATTTTACTATACCAACATAGCAAGCCTTACACCAAAATTTGATTTGTTTCTACTGGACATCCAAAAATAAAAACAGACTATTACAGCGCTGACGGAAACATGGTTGAAACCCGATATTCCGGATCAAATGATTCACATTGAGGGCTACAATATGTTTCGTAGAGATAGAACTGGAAGACGCGGTGGTGGAATTCTGATATACGTAGTGAGAGAATTTAATGGAAATCCACTTACAATTATCCAACGTTCAGATTTGCAAAGAGATCCTCTGGAATCGCTATCGTTGCAAATTAGGCTACATCATTTGAATTTTTATGTTTGTACATTATATCAACCTCCTTGACCATCACATAGAATTTCAGATGTAGATACTGCCCTTTTTGATATGCTTCGTCAGGCAAACAATTTGGAAAACCTTACTATTATCCTTGGAGACTTCAATTTTCCATTGCTTCACTGGCCCCAACCCAGCGCAGATCACACGAGGTATACAAAGATTCTTGTTTCTCTCAGCTGGTAACTGCCGGAACCAGATTTCGGGACAGACAGAGATCAGCAACGCTCGATCTAATGATCACAAATGATGAATCAGCTTTATCGACTCCAGTTGCGCGAAGCCCAGTCGGTAATAGTGATCATGCCGTTCTGTGCATTAGTATGCAAATCGAATTTTGCTATAAAGATTCATCTCACCAAAAGCGCAAGGTATACTGGCGTGCAAATTCTGAGAACGTGAAGAGGGACCTTCGACAGCTTCTTCTCACTTTAGAACACGACGAGGGACTGGAAAGTAACTGGACGATATTTAGATCAGGAACTATCAATGTCTTAGATGCTCACTCATCTATCCAAAAAGAAGTTCCACAAAGAAGTTTAAAAAAAAAATAAAAACATGGATTACTAAAAGGTTACAACGATTGATACGCAAAAAGAAATGACTATGGACTAAATTTAAATCCACCAACTGTCAATCACAACACAGGAAATATATAGAGTTACGCAACACACTGTCAAATGAGATTCGTGCTCGTAGGAGAAATTATGAACAAAATATTGCCAAGGCCAAAGGCAATCATCTGTACTCGTACATTCGCAAACAGATTTCTTCCAAAGTCTCTATCCCACATACCCTCCAGAAAGATAATGGGGAAATTGCTTCGAATCCTGGCGATATCGTCCAGGTATTCGCAGAAAGTTCTCAAACCTTCTACACATTGGAACCAAACGATTCCCTCCCATCTGTACCCCTTCTGAAGAAACTCTGGAAGACATTGACTTACATATTGCAGATGTTTACAACGTTGTCATATCGCTAGATCCTAACTCTTCTGCTGGTCCAGATGGTATCCCTCCTCTTGTACTGTGAGAATGTGCACAAGAACTTGCCCCAGCTCTATGTAAAAATCTTTCGAGACTCCCTTTATTCCGGAACATTGCTGATGGACTGGAAAAAAGCTAATATTACCCCAGTTCTCAAGAAAGGAAGTAAGCTAGATCCCGCTAACCACAGGCCCATTAGCTTGACTAGCTCGGTATGTAAAGTCTTTGAGCGGATTCTGGCGGACAAGATACTTGACTTTGCTTCGAAAACTGGACGCATACCACTAAACCAACACAGTTTCATACCAGGGAGATCTACAATTACAAACCTATTATCCTCATTGCAAGACTGGACAATGGATCTAGATAATTGAAACCCTTCAGACATCATCTACTTTGACTTCTCCAAAGCATACGACAAGGTACCGCATCGAAGGTTGCTTCATAAACTTGCTTACTTTGGCATAAAGGGGATGCTTTTGCGCTGGATAAAGTCTTTCCTTGAGGCTCGCCGTTTCTGCGAGAGAATTGGAGAAAAAGTCATCACTGAAGAGAATCAACAGCGGAGTTCCCCAGGGCTCGGTACTGGGACCGATCTTATTCATCCTGTATACTAGCGATTTACCGAACAGTATGCTCTCCCATTTCAAGATGTATGCAGATGACACCAAATTCTATGCTAACCCTCTGTCGAATCATCTCCACCTTCAAGAAGACTTGAATAGGGTTTATGAGTGGTCGAAAATTTGGATGTTACCCCTGAATGAAACAAAATGTATGGTCATGCATATTGGAAGAACCAACCCAAAGCGAAATTACCAAATAGGCGGAAGGAACTTGCCTGAAATCAAGGTCATGAAGAATCTGGGAATTATGATCTCTAACGACCTCAAATGGGAAAACCATGTGTGTAACATCGCAAAAAAGGCTAACAAGGCTATATTTATACTGCGCAAAGCCTTTAACACTGTGAGAAGTGATGTATTCATCTCCCTATATAGAACCTACATCTCCCGATACTTGAATCTGATAACTGCGATTTGGAATCCTTACCTTCTCAAAGACATAAATCTGGTGGAAAATGTACAAAGGAGAGCCACACGTATCCCTACAGACCTCAAGAACATGGCTTATGATCAACGACTGACGAGACTCGGACTTCCGACACTTGCTGCTAGGAGAAAACGTGGTGATATGTTTGAAACTTCCAAGATCTTGCACGAGTATTACAACTCCGATCTTGGTAGAATTTTTCAGCTCTCTGAAAATCTACATCTATGTGGTCATGGTAGAAACTTGTGAAATCTAGACATAATCTAATGCAGCACAATAACTTCATAGGTAACCGAGTTGTCGACACCTGGAACATACTACCCCAGAACGTCGTGGCAGCACCTAGTCTTCTGATTTTCAAAAGAGCTTATGATGGTCTCTTCAACGAGGAAGGCCATGGACTTAATTGATATGCAAACACTGCTCCTCCTTTACAAAAGTTTTCAAAAATTGTGAATTATTGTGATACTATGTGATACTTTCATTTATATTTCCATCTGATATTAAACAATGTGATATGTTGAACACAATTAATTATGTTAGCGCCGATTCAGGCCATACCAGATTTGTACTGTTGCCTGTATATCACTTTAAATAATTAAATAAATCAATATTATGATTAAATAAATTCTTACCATTACAAATTTCCTAGCGTTCTTAAATATTTTAAATGTAAAAATAAGGTGCTTCTCACAAAACAACATTTCGTGGGTCCCCTGTGCATTAAAAATAATGTTTTTTCCACCATTCCTGTAATCTATGGAAGCGTAGTCAGCAAACTGAAAACTTTAGGCGATCTCCATGCCAAAAAAAAAAAAAAAAAAAAAAGGAAGAAATTCATAACAGAAAAAAAAAAATGTTCCTACGCTGCGAAAAGTACACATTTGAAAAAGGCACCGACAGACTTAACTTTTCTGTGATCCGGCAGTTCTAGCATGAAAATACAGTGTCAGAGACTGAAAACTGTGCGTGTACACTAAGAAAAAATGAAACTGATTATCTCAACTGTATATTTTCTGTTCTCGCTCCCTCTTTCCCTCACTCCCTCTTACCCTCGCTCCCTCTTACCCTCGCTCCCTCTTACCCTCGCTCCCTCTTACCCTCGCTCCCTCTTTCCCTCGCTCCCTCTTTCCTTCGCTCCCTCTTTCCCTCTCTCAATCCCTCTCTCTTTCTCTTTTTCATTCAAAGGCACATATAACATGCACAGGCTGCACCACATATTAGAGGATTTTTTTTCTAAATTTAGCAACTGGATTTATCGGCATATTAGGGCTTGGCAACAAGAGTTTTTCTGCTGAAAATTTGTAGTTCTTTTGCGCAGCATTACATGATTTTCTCCCTACCACATACGTGGTAGTGAGAAAGTAAAAATCTGAAAATGATCACGATTTGCGTTTTGAGAGAAACTAATGACAATTTTTCAAGCCTGTTCCAGGACTCTCAGACAGTGAAAATTATTGATATGATTTAGGGTCCCCTGATACCGAAAAAGTGTTTTTCAAAATGTCCGTCTATCTGTCCTATTGTCCGTCTGACCATCTGTACGTGTGGTTTAGGTGCTAGTAGTGTTAACAATCTTTTTCAAATTGAAGAAACCCCTGTTCATCTGGCTCTAGTGGAAGCTTTGAAATTTTGAAAAACATTCTTTAAAATTTGGGAGTACTTTACATGAAGCCTCCTGGAAATTTTCAAAAATTTTCTTAAAAACGGCTCCAATTTTTTTCTTTACATTTCTTGAAAGAATAGAGTAATATTACCTTATAAATGTGGTTCTCTACAATCATTTTGCGGACACTTGAACTATCTGCAGAGCTGAAATTCTCATGGCCCTGATTTTCACTGTTTTCACTATATTCACTGGACTTTCTGCTGCTTTCGTTAATGTCGCTGGAGCAACTAATCTCGGCGCTCTCTGCACTAATAAGAAGCATTTTTTAAAGCCAACTCCCTTTTTTCTGACATGAATCACAAATTCGACAATCTAATGACTCCTTTAAATCAAGTTTCACTAGTAAATCGTGGTTTACATGACTTCGAGATTTTCTTTTCTTAAATACACGATCAGAAAGATTAAATTGATTGAAACATGTGTCATATCTCAAACAGTGTTCACCACTCATGTTGCACTGTGTATGCACGATTCACAGAACAAACTCTAGCACTATTCTCCTTATAAGATGCGTATTACGACTGATGCTCAGAAAATTCCACTTATGTCCCTTGACAAGTGGTGTGTTGTATTTCATGAGCAAGGTCAGGAAGAAACCCCATCCCTAGAACACAAAGGGACTCTATAGTAAAATTCGTATCGCTGTCACCCATCCCTTCTGGGCACAGAGTGAACATATGAGTTACTATTCTTTCTTGAAACCCTAATCAGTGCCCACTTTTTTCTTGTTGTGTTTTGTAGAAAATTAAATAAGAAATACGCCTATGTTTTCTATTTTTATCTGAGCAAGTTCATGTAGAAATTTTCATTTTTTAAATATAATTACAATTTTTAATGAAATATTTATTTTTTGAGAAAGTAATTTATAGAGGAATAAAATACATATATCAATGAATGAAATGAAACGTATTAGGAATTTTTATGTTAAGCATATTCATAGCATCAATCAACCACATTTTGCAGAGTATGTGTATATTCCAAACTTTAATACAGGCATAATTCAACAAATAATACACTTTCAAGTAAATAAAGGTCTCTTTCTTTATGTCCAGATTTAATAAAAGATATCATACATCTTCAAAAAAAGCAGAGTCAATTCTAGTGCAATATAATGTGGAATGGGTCGTACTAGAATTCGTTTCGCAGTCACATATCCTTTCTGGGGGCAGAGTGAACATCTGAAATACTAATAACTCTTCAAACCCTATTCAGGCAGGGGTCATTTTTCTTATAGTTCTTCAGAACTTGGATCAAAAACTGACCGAACTCAATTCGCATGGGTAGGCAGAGCACGCCCACATACTTAAAATTGATTTTTTAGACCTGTATTTGTGGACTGATCACTTTTTTTAAGAGTACTTTTTAGAAAATTGAAATACATATTTCATAGTATTAAATGAAACAAAATCAGGAATTTTTATAAGAACTTTCGGAGATACAATTGATCATGTTTTGTGTAGAACGCGTTAAATCCCAAATTTAATATAATCATAACTACAAAAATAATCAATTTTCAACCAAATAAAAAAACATGCATCTCTTTTTTTATGTCCAGATTTAAGAAAAAATCATCATACATCTTAAAAAAATGTCGCGTCAACTCCTGTGCGATTTCACATGGAACAGCTTGTATACCAAACCGCTACTACGTAAGTAAGTAGTCGAGTAGATTAATTGAAATTCTATGGCTATATTTTGCGTTTGCATTGTTTGTAGTTAGACTATAGTTATTACGTATTGCTTTCCCTGCTTCCAACTGCTTGAAGTGATACTTGACGTAAAGGCGGTTTAAAATTTTTTTTTCTCAAAACCCGCTCAAAAATTTTCTTTTAATTTTTTCCTCTGATAGAGCAAAGGACACGTAAAAATCGGTCCATTTTTTCTTGAACTCACTAATTGTCGAAAATTACAGGAGTTATAAATTAAACGCAAAAATTGTTCTGTTGTAGCACTACAAGTTATATTCTTCAACAAGAGAACTGAAAAATTAATAAATTGTGACAAATTATTTTTGATGACTATAGGAACCTGCCAGGAGGAGAGATGGGGACAAAACCGAAAACCAGACGAAACAGATTACGAAACTAACTCAAACAAGAAATGCTGTGCCATTCTATTGCACCACTAGTTTACTATCGTATCCTGAGGGATGCTTTGTCCCCCCAATAAAAGATCCAAAATCCCACCCTGCTCTCAGACTTCCATTTTTGTCTCATACTACAAGTCTTCGAAGAGTCTTCAATAAGATTTAATCCATCTACATTTTGATGTATTGAATGAGCCATTTTGAAATTCATCTCCTACAAAATAGATCTCTTATTTTATATTCTGTGCTGCTTACCGACTTAAATCTCACTCCTTTTATTGAAAATGTTTAAACTATCTTATACACAGCATTTTTTTAAATTTATACTGTTTAACTCGAATACACAAAATTCATAGAGTGCATCAAAACTGTGACGAACATTTATTTTAGTGTCCATTACTCTTTTTATGGAAAGAAAAAATTGGGAGCCATTTACGAGTTTTATTTTTTTTTAAAATCTATTAACTTCAAACAGGAATTACACAAAACCCTCTACATTTAAAAAATAGTAAATGATTTACTATTGACATTACTTGAAAACTTGATTTTCAGAACATTTCATTTTTATTTTTCATACAATTACTTTTCTCAGTTCACATAGAAAAAATCTTAATCATTTACTGTGATTTTGCCAATGTAAATTTTTGGCAATTTTCGAAAACAAGAGATTGCCAAAAATTGAAACAGCAATGTTTTTTTATTCTCATGCTAAACTGAAGAAAAACAGGCAAAAAAAATTTGAGCAGTAGACGAAAAATAATTATTGAAAAAACTGAATTGATTTCAAGTAGAATTACATGAAAACTACATCCTTTCTATTGTACATGAATGTATTTCAAGATATCTTCAACTTCTATCCAGATTGGCCTTCAAAGAACTTCTAACCAGACCTGCCTTTAACCTTCATTTCATATTTCTTTTAAATTTTAACTTGCAATAATTATTTTTCATTACATTTATTTTAATTAAAAGAAAAAAATTCAGAAGTAAATATTGCTTGAGAAAAACACAAATTTAATTGTTACTCCAACAAAATGTGTAATATTACACAATTTAAAAACGTACTTATTTTTCAAATTGTTTGTGATAAAAGAAGTATCAAGCAAGTCAATAAAATAAGTATCATTCGTATTTTAGTTTTATTATTTTCCTAAAAAATTTTCGTTTCTAATACACAGAAATGCACTGTTACCAAGAAGTTCCGATTCACGACGCCACTCATTATCTTAAAGCGATTACAGCCTAACAATGCATGGGGGTGACATAAATGCATGATGAACATCAGGTGTAATATAATATAGTTCATAAATAAAATAGAATGCATTTATGACCCGAAAAAATGTTACAGCTGAGTTACATTATGCAATGAAGAGATAAAAAAAATTCCATCCAGATCAGTCTGTAAAACACTTATATCCTGATCTCTCTGTAAAGCACTTATAACCTAATCTCTCTGTAAAGAACTTGTATCCTGATCTCTCCATAAAGAACTTGTATCCTGATCTCTCCATAAAGAACTTGTATCCTGATCACTCTGTAAAGAACTTGTATCCTGATCACTCTGTAAAGAACTTGTATCCTGATCACTCTGTAAAGAACTTGTATCCTGATCACTCTGTAAAGAACTTGTATCCTGATCTCTCTGTAAACAACTTGTATCCATATCTCTCTGTAAACAACTTACATCCTGATCTGATCTAATAATAATAATAATAATAATAATAATAATAATAATAATAATAATAATAATAATAATAATAATAATAATAATAATAATAATTATTGTTATTATTATTATTATTACAATAATAATAAATAATGAAAATAATAACAATAATAATAATTACTATTATTATTATTATTGTTGTTATTATTATCATTATTAATTGAATGCAAAAGGACCTGCAAATTTCTTTTAAGCATCCTTTACGTTATCCGAGGGCAAAGTGTAATGAAAAAACTTTGAGTCATTTTTTGAGTGAAATTTTGAAATGTCATGAGGCGTCATGTGAAGTACCTAAAAAATCAAGATCAGTTTTTAATCGCTCGTGGCACAAAGCGAAGTCGCTAGCCTTTCACCACTGAGGTCCGGGTTCGATTCCCGTCGAATCTTATGTGAAATTTGTTCCAACAAAATAAGTATGGCTGCATTGCAAGGGCTAGTCCAACCCCTATGAAGTCTGCTAAACTCCTATCCTTATTCCTTCCCCATTCTGGCCGCTGGGTAGTGACGCAGGAGCGCGTAGCAGGAGGCGCGTACGCGGAGATTCAATCTGGCGGTCCTTTTGACAAATGACTGCGACGTGATGTGACATGATGTACAAGTTAATGGAGGATTACTTCCCAGCGCAAAGCGCTCAACACTCGTTAAGGGGCTTGGAGACGCGTTGCGTCAATTTGTAGACGCAATAAATTTATTAAAAAAATTTAAAAATCGCGTATGATTTCGAGTTAGATTAGGGGGAATATCCATTTTATTCGGTTAGGTTCGAATTATGAAATATCAAGTTTTAAAAAATTGGTTGCATGATTTAGGAGTTTACGATTTAGCGTTCACCACAGACAGACAAACGTTCTGCCATCAATCGTTCTTTTATATTGTAGCGGAACAGAACACCAGGAGCTATTTTGGCCAAAAGCCTCTCCACCACAGGAAATCGAACAAAGAGCCGGAAATTCCCAACTGCTTGTCATACCAACGCCAAAGAAAAAACCCCTGACGTTATGGGAAGGGCGCGTCTCGTCAGTGAAAGGGCGTGAAGGCCTACGTCACAGGGCTGTTAGGAGGTTACCTACAGGGGGCGCTAGGTGACGGCTCGTGGGCCAGATGAGACAGGCCACGTGAGGCACAACCCGATGTATGATTGGCGGGGAGCCACCACAGCATTATGACGGGAGGGGGAATGGCGCGTGCAATATATAGGGAGATAGGAGCTTCCTCGCCCTTCTTATTTGAAAATTCTTCGGTGTGCGAGTTTCTTTATTGAAAATTCTTCGGTGAGCGGGCTTCTGCTATAGGTGTTTCCACGTAAGAAAAGACCCTAAAAATTCAAGATGGCGGAGTTTCGGCACTGCCAACCTCGTCGAAATAAAACGCGAAAGCGCCGACGCGACTTGCTTAAATGTACGTAGTGGCCTTCAAAAATCCAGATATGCTGAAATGATTTGTTAATGTTGTTTTACGACTTATAAATCGCAACAGGCATATGGTAAAATAATTTAATTTATAATTAATATATGAAATTTGTTTTTATTAATTAATTATAATATTAAATATAATACTTTTAATTAAATTACTTATAAATTTAAAAATATTTGAACTCTCAGAATTAATAAAATCTTATTGAAACTGAAGAATAAATGAAATAGTAGAATGTTATTTTATTATACAATAGGAAAAAAAGGTATAAACAGGTAATTTATAGAATAAAGATGAAATGAAATGCAAGACTCAAAATAATTTTAATTTTCAAACAGTATACAATGAAGTGAAATAAAACTATTCTTTACTGAACTAGAAATATTTGTATAATAACGGTTTTATGCACGTAATATCGACACATGACCACTATCAAAGCATATCTAAGGAATGAACAAATCTACTGTATGAAAATGACAATGTTTGAAATTTCATGAAAATTGAATTGATCAGATATATGATTTGATATAATGCGAAGGTTCAGTAAAGAATAAACTGATGCACCATGGGTGGTCAATTTTAATGACAAATTACAAGGAGCAGTCATTAAAATTTCTTGAACACCGATGGTCCACAGCAATTTATTTTCACAAAAATTATTGAATTTTTTCAACAATTTTAAAGCCTAATGTCCCTGGGCTTACAAACATTACAAAACATCCCGGCATTTACCTTAAGCGATCGGGGAAAACAAAGGAGTATGTATGCTACCATATATATAAAAAAAATTGAATAAAAAAGTGAATTAATCCTCAATTGGATTGTAAAAATATTATCATTAAAAATCAACATTAAGAAATTTGGCTGACTTTACTAATTAATAAACTACTTGAAAATTTTACATATATTGATGGCATACCCATCCTCCTGACCAGGATGACGACTGAGGGCCAATTTCTAGCATACATACAGAAACATAAGTCAAAATAATGGAGACATTTACAATACATAAAATAACATACATAAAAAATTCCATATTTAGAAAATGACTAATCCGGTAAACACAGCAACCCTGCAACATAGAACAATCAATGCAGTATCTATTGTCCAATCATGATAAATTCAATAAACAGACATGTTATTGTTATAAGATCAAAAATTATTCCTAGGAAATTATGTTCTTGCAATGAAAAAAAAAAATTTAAAAAAGGAATTATCACATTTAAATAAAAAAAATTGCTACTTAACTTATATATTACTTCCAACTCCTGCAACATATGAAAAATAAAATTGTCCAGAAGAAAAGTTGGCCCAAGAATTTTTGCTTCACATTACAGTATTCAATATAACATGTAACCAAAAAAAAATTACCTACAAAACCAATAAAATTTACAAACGTAAATAGAAAATCATTGAAAAATAACTTTAAATGAAATGTTAATAACCAAAAAGTAATATAGTGCATCAGTAGTAAACATTAAATTTTACTCTATATCATGCCAAATAATATCATGAAATAAGTACTTACTAATTTCACTTAACAACTGATTACCATTTGAACAAAACATCTAAATAAAATGATGTATGTTCTGAACTCCATTATTGCATATCTGAAACATTTATAAATGTAATGTATGTTTCACACACATGCCAAATCTTTGAAGTGTATTCATTTATATCACTTAGCATCCGTACTTAAACTGAACACAAACTCAGAGGCATTGGCAGTAATGATTAATTGTATTACAGGGATAATGTAAAGGAAATAGATTAACTGTTAATTCATTGGGGTTAATTAATGTTAATGAAATGGTGCTCTTAACTAGCGTCTTTAATTGAATTGAGAAGGCAGGAGTTCACTCAGGATCTCACACTCATATTAAAACTATTAATGCACACGCACTTCTTTCACATTGCAACTGTTCTCAGACCAAACAGACTGACTGAAGCACTGGCCGGAACAATTGACTTTAATTTAAAAATATTAATTTATAACCTGCAATAATCACACACCTATAATCAAGTAATTCAAGTAATACCTTTTCTGGGGCACAGTGTAACCAAATTTTTTCTTAACTTGACTTGGTGGTAGCTTTACAGAGGCAGGAATTTTATAATTTGAGACACATCTGAAATATTAAGTTACATATTTTACAAAATTATTACTTTTATTCCAAACGCTATAATGCTTACTCACTGTTTTCACTTTTGCAACCCTAGTAGATCCAAACACACAACTGAAGCACTGGCAGGAACAATTGACTGTAATGTAATAATATTAATGTAATAACCTGCAATAACCACAATTCCATAATCGAGTAAATTCAAGCTATACCTTTCCCGGGACACAGTGTAACCAAATTTGTTCTTAATCTTGACTTGGTGGTTGCTTTACAGGGGCAGGAATTTTATAATTTGAGGCACATCTGAAATATTGAGTTACATATTTTAGAAGATTATCACATTTATTCCAAACGCTTTAATGCTTACTCACTGTTTTCACTTTTGCAATCCTACTCCATCCAAACACACAACTGAAGCAAGGGCAGGAACAATTGACTGAAAATTGGGAGAATGTGTTAATGAAATGAAATTTTCTTCAATTCTCAATGGAGTATTTTCCCGTTCTTACCTGTTCTGTTGCACAGGAGGTCCCAACATGTTCTCTAACAACTGTGGGTGGTTGCATTAATATGTCAGATGTTTCTTGAGATGAAGTTGTGGAATCTCTAATATTTTTTTCAATTTTTTCACATTGAAGAAGTTCCTGGGATTGGCTCAAATAGAATTGTGTCTCCTTCCTCTCCTGTGCCTTCTTCAGCTGTGTCAGTTACACTAGCACTGCTCAAATTTACTACTATTTCTTCATAATCTTTTTCCACTGCTTCTTTTTCATAATACTCTTCAATAATTTTTTCTGCGTGTTCCACTGAATTCTTCCACATTATTGGTGTGACCTGATTATGCCATTACATAATTTTCTAGTTTCTTGTTTTACTAATTTTGAAAAAAAAAAAATATAATCATAACTGTTATATTTACCATTTTTCTGTAACGGTGTATTGAAAACTTTACCTGATTTATTGCCCGATTCCACACACCTTTAGTTCTCTCCATTCCTTGCCCTGGCCTTTCACATACAGTTTTGTTGTAGTACCCTTTTGAAATGCCCCACACATGTTCAATAGGATTGAATTTGCAATGATATGGTGGCAGCCTCAAAACTGAGTGCCCTTCTGCAGCCAGCATGTCATCAACTACATACCTTTACCAATACATTGCTGAGGTCAGTTCTTTATTAGATTTATATATCATTTATTTATCACAAGTGTAGACATATATTTGTACATATTTGAAATATATATTTTTATATTTATAACAATGATGCAACAGAACAAGATAATATGATGCAAAATATTAATAAAATGTTTTCTTTAACGCACTGATATGTATCTCGTGGTACCTTTTTATCCTTTCACAATGTTGGCTCGCCAGGGCAGCAAGTGAGATTTTATTTGCAGCTTCTGGCACTCGTACTCCTCGCTGGTTCAGCCATTCCTAAAAATAATTTTCTTTGGTTACATTACTTATTTCATTAAGCACAATAGTTTCATTTCATTTCTGATACTTACAATCAGTTGATCCTTTTGCCACTTTGTTGTTGGATGCCTCTCTACCTGCCTTGAATGGTATGAAGCATTATCCATGACAACGATGCAAGGTCTTAAATTGTGAATGCCAGGAATCAGTTGTTTCTTAACCCAGGATTCAAAAGTAGAACTGTTCATTGCTCCATGATAATCTTGCCCCCTTTTTAGGTCAGAAGCATATATCAGACCAGCACCTACAAAAGTCATGCTCCATACACATGCCTCAGTTTGTACATAATTAATGCCATTAAAACTGAAAACATTTGTACCTGGTACAAAACCTTCTCTCGTTCCTGCATGAACCACAACTAGCCTCCTTCCCTCTGGTGGTCTTTTAATTACTCCTTTCCTGGTGCCTTTAATGGTAGTTGCCATGAATAAGTAGTTGAACCTAATGAAAATGATATTTTTGTATCATAATTTTTACACATAAGTAATATACATTTAATATATATATTTTCAGTAATATACATTTTCAAAGGGCTCTTTTACCATTCATATAGATCCATGTGTCATCAAGGTCATACAGTCTTTGGGTTTGGACTTCTCTTATTTTTCATATAGTCTGCCACAAAATATAACCTCTTTACAATTATTTCATTTGACTCACAAATACGAATATTTGGGTCTCCTTTCCTCCATGCTAAACCCATTTCCTTAATAATTCTGTACAAGGTTGTGCATGACCCTCTGAATAAAAAAAAATATCATAATTTTCCTTCACGTACTGGCAAACATCTGTGAGAGTCTCCTGCCTGTTGCAAATGAATAGGTCTTTAGAAAGTCTTCAAAAAGTGAGCTTTATACTTCAACATTCCTCTAAATATAAAATATCTTACCGTTATCAGCTTCCTGGTAAATATATCTGCTAATAGCTTCTCTTGCAAATCCATCAGCTGAATCTCTTGACAGGTCGTGAACGCTTCCTCTTCTTACTTGGAGTTTTAATAGATTTTCCTGCCTTATAATCCCTAATAACGTCTACCAGAGTTGTATAAGGTCTCTGCAATATATGAATATATTTCAATAAAATAATTATGATTCACACACACATGTTCATTGTGAAGACGTTCTTGAGGCATGCAATAAAAAGTCAATAATTATTGTGACATTGATGGCTTACCCCCACAATTACAGCTACCTTTGCAATGACACTGCTCTCAGGAAGTTTCACTTCTTTATGAGAATTTTTCTCGCTCTTGTACTTATAAACATTAAGAAGGACCTGCCTTTCACCACTCTATAAAATCCACTTCCCCTTCTGCTTCACTGGAGAGTTACATCTGGAATTACCTGACATTTCTAAAAATGTCAAGCCTAGCCCACAATAAGATTTTCCTTAGGAAACAATTCGCGCACTGGAAACGCAAAAAAAATGGCTTTTTCAGCACGCAAGTGCGGGATGCGGCTCACTCGCATAAGCTCACAATCTCCACACGCTTTGCTGGTTGAAACCGTTGAAGTTGGCACAAATTCATTTCGCTCGCATGCATGCCAGTCTCCAGCCAAAAAAAAGTCCCTGGCAGCTGTACTTCCATTACGTTGGGAGTTTACGTTGGGGTTGGCACCTACTTTCTCCAACTTAAATGGTAATCAAAAGTCCCTAAGTCAATGTAGTATGTATGGCGGGTGGTTTACGGGAGGTTGGTATTGCCAAGCTCTCTGGGTCACATCTTACGTGGAATAAATCTTATTTCTCAGCGAGTCCGAACTTTCTCGCTTCTGATTCGGCTTCTCTGAGTGTCGTGTCGCCGTATGGCTGCTGAGTGCCGCGATCAGTGTCTCGCGCTGAGGCGTTAGCCGCCGAAGATTGGTACAATCGTGAACGTTACCACGTGTACGCACGCAAGCGTGTCCGCCCCACATGTACGGGCGCCAGAAGACGCGGAAGACGGAGGGCGCCTTCCCCGAGGCATCGCTCTCGCCACGCCGCCACTTCAGCGAGTTCCGAGAGAGACCCGGCATCGACTGGAGCTGACTGCGCCTCGCTGCCACCGGAGACCACCACCTATCAACGCCGGTCATGGAGCATTCGGGTGAGATCGCCGAATGTAGCAACCGCCAAAAAACATTTAAAAGGTGGAGAGAAAGACGGTCGAGAGAGAGAGGGAGAGAGAAAGAGAGAGAGTTACGGGAGAGTAGATAGTAAGAGCGCAGTAGGCGTCACTTGTGATGTAGCACTGATAACGATGTATGGTGCATAAGTGTTTGTTTTGGGTGGGTATTAGTATATTTAAAGCAATATTTATTATATAATCAGCTCGTTCAATGATAGAAACCAGTCATGCATGTCTCCCGAATCCTCTGCCAGACACTATAAGTGGCTACGCAGGTGAGTTCTAACTACACTGGCAGCCGGGCAAGCAGCCAGCCCCCGTTGGACAGGGAAAAAGCTCACAATATAAACAGCCTTCAAAACTTGGATTCCTACCACACGTGTAAGAGTAAGGTATTTTCTACACAAAGGAACACGGTTAATCCGATACCAGAACCCACGATCACAGTGTTTGTCGAAAAAATCGCCGATTTGGGACGAATAATTACAATACTGCTCTTTACTACGGACGGCGAGAAAGTAAGAAATTGAAACAACGAAGAGTGATCTAACAGGGAAGTTCTTAGAGATTTTTTACCGCACAACACTGACAAAAGCACCAATATACAAAGGAATTGCTAGAATACACACACTTCACCCAGTCCTACGAGCTTCTGCAAGAGTTCAATTCTTATAAAACATTTAGTACTTTTTGCGAAATTTTGTGTCATACATAGACAATTTTTGTTGTGAAACCATATTTTCTTAAAAACAGCACACAACGTTTTCAATAAATTCCAACCTTAAATAGCGTAAAGGACGCTTAAGTGAATAGTGCAAAATCAACTTCGTTAAAATGCATGATTTTTCGAAAATTAAACTATGTCGGCGTCTTCCTACAACTACAATCGTGATGATACATTTTATATGAAATGTGTTCATCGAAAAAAAACTTCATATAAAGTCATGAATTTTTTAGAAACTATGAGTATTTTTTGTAAAATTTGGCGACTAACACAGTCGCTCACTCCCAATTTACTGCGCTTTGTGAACGTAAAATGGTGATGCTACGTAAGTTAAAATTTGTATATTATTTCGTATGTTTCAACTTCTGAAATTTTTTATACGTTTTAAAATGAATCTTTTAGAATCTATATACAAGATATATTAAATTGCACCCTTTCATTGTGTTAAATTTAAAAACGAATAGATAATTTCCCGCAGGTTGTCAAAGGCTTAGTGTACTGCACCGGCGGTATTGTCGCAGCGCAAGGATACAGAGATAAGTGTTGCACACTTCTTATTTATTTGTCTCTATGCTTTGCTCTTTTTTATATACTTATTTGCATATTCTATCTAGCCTATTGCATATTCTAATTTTGTCTAATTTCGTTTCATGTAGTTATCAAATTTCCCAGTGTCTCAGTTTTCTCCTCCGAATTTTACTTTCGCCATTAATTTTCTCTTATTGCTAATTAAATTAACCTGTGTCAATTCATTTCTTTACTTTGCAGTTTCCTATCAGCATGTCAAGGAGTAATAGATCCAATTCTTGCACGACCAGTATCAATGTCGAGTTGAACACGGCATTGCAGGAGGTGCTGAAGATTCCTACTTTCCTCGAGTCCTTAGTGTCCGTTCTCACCGGAATGGTCGCTACGAAGTTTGAGGAGAGTATTGTGACGTACTGGGAATTAATAGCACAAACGACTGTTTCTAGAATAAAAATATACATATATTTACAGCTGGACTAATCAGCTGGAAATGTACACGCGACGGAACTCCCTACGGATCTTCGGGATAAGGGAAAATGACAAAGATGATCCAGACCAGCTTGCGACTGACGTGACGAAAAAGATAAGTGTTGAAGTAGATCGCATTGATATAGACGCCACAGAGTAGGGCCAATGATCCCTGGAAAATCTCGTCCACTGATGGTGAAATTTGTTACTTACAGGAGGCGCCGAGAGGTCTTCCGCGCAAAGAGATTGTTGAAAGGTTCTGGCGTGACCATTCGGAAAGACTTAACAAAAGCCCGCCGGAACCTCCTGAATGAAGCAATTACTCGCTTCGGCCTGAGGAACGTGTGGACAGAAGATGGAAGTATCTTCATAAAAACAGGTAATGGCCGCGCCCGCGTGCAGACAAAGGCCGAGCTGCAAGCTGTAGCCGCTTAGCGCAGGAGCGCCCTCCCCTACAACCCCACCCCCTCTAACCAATGCCAAACGCACTCTTGGTATTTCCGAGACAATTTCCTTCTTTATATTGTTTCTAGTCTTTCTTAACATCCCTTTTCTTAAGGCATGACGTCACAGGTAACAAGAATTCAAACATACCACATCCTTCTGTACTAGAACTAGATACGCAACCGTTACTAGACGCCGATAGTCCCTATAATAATACTTTAACGCCCCATTCGCGATCATTATTTGTAAGCCACATAAATGCACAGCCCCTCGATTGCCATATCGATGAAGTAAGAGAGCTAGTTTCACTACAGCATTTGCATGCACTCCTTGTTGGCGAAACGTGGTTGAAGACCTCCCTTAACAATCCAAATGTCGCATCACGAGGTGGAGGAGTCGGTATCTATATTCGAGATGATCTTGCTTATAAATATATCGTAGCTTCAAGAGGTGAAGTCAATCAATCTAATGAATACCTCTTCATCGAAGTCTCGATCTTTGGCAAAAAATGTGCCTATGCGGTAGTGTACTACCCACCGAAAACAGGATTTGTTTTAATTTTTTTTATTTGTTGCGACCTGAATCGATGCAACGCGTCTCTTCGCCCGGTGTCGAGCGTTGAGCGCGGAGTAATCCTCCATTGCTATCTCTCGTATGTAAGCAGAGAGTACATTTGTATGCAAGTCTCGTCTCGTCTGTCGGTTGTCAAGAGGATCGCCAGGTAGAATCTCCGCGTACGCGCCTCCTACTACGCGCTCCTGCGTCACTACCCAGCGGCCAGAAATGGGAAGGAATTAGAAAGGGGGTACGGTTTAGGACACTTCACAGGTTGGACTAGCCCTTGTGAAGCAGCCAAACTCGTTTGTTGGAACAAATTTCATTTGAGATTCGACGGGAATGGAACCCGGACCTCAGTGGTGAAAAACTAGCGACTTCGCTATGTGCCACGAGCGAGCAATATTGAGGGCAATGTAATTGCAGCTTTCGTAAGCAAATATGAAAACATATTGACGGCCGATTTTAATTGCAATTTTCTGACACCATTACCACTTGTCCAGAATTTCAAGCGTTTCTTTTGCGAAATGAACCATATGATTCTGCCGCTAAATCCTACTCATCGCACTGCCGGCACAGACGGATGGATTGACCGTATGATCGTATCAAATCACAAGAAAGTAAATCGCCATGGACAAATGTCAGTTCCCGGGATACCTAAACACGACGTCATATACATATATCGCATGAAATGCCCGAATTATGCGCCCAAAATGTTTAAGTACCATGACTATAAGACCTTCCATTCGTCAGCATTTACCTCCGACGGTTTAGGTGTCCCCTAGCACCTTATCAATGAAGAAAATTGTATAGACATAAAAGTAAATACTTTCACGCGCTTACTGATGGAACTTCTTGATAGGAACATTCCAATGAAAAAAGCTCGAGCGACACGGCCCCCGGGTTAACGGAAGAAATATGTGCGTTGGTGAAACAGAGAGATGCCGCCTTTAATGTATTTCGTAACATAAAAGGGTGAACTTGACAGAGATGCATACAAGAAACTGAGAAATCTTGTAACGCAAAAATCTAAGAACGCTAAAACTAAATATTATGTTAGTATTCTTGGCACGAACAGAGAATCAAAACAAGTATGGAAATCTCTGCTCACCTTAGGTTTCAGGTGGCTCCACACATGCGGCATTCGCCGAGCAGCGAGCTAGCGCTCGCCCAATCCCGAGCAGCTGACGTGTTCGGCGAATGTTCACTCCCTTTGATGTGTCCAAAAGACCGACTCTCGGTGGGTAGAGCGAACCCCGAATGTTCCATGCGGCAAATAGAAAGCAACTAATCCACACTACTCGGAATTCGGCCAGCGGTTGCTCGGTGTTCGCCGAATAACGAATGTATGGAGCCGCCTTTAGGCAAATCACGAACCCCAACGAAAATTGATGTATCGCTTGACACCCTTAACCAGCTTTTTGCTAACATGGCTCCTCACTTCGACTATTTCTCAAAAAACAACACTCTCTCAATCTTACGATCCGTTTCGCAACACACTCAGGAAGAATTCTTTTTTCGCATCTACAATTCATTATGAAATTTTAAAACCATTCAGTCTAAAATAAAACACCTTAGGGACAGATAACATCAATGCCAAATTACTAAAATAGTGCCGAAGTTATATATCCCATTGTAACTGACATAAATTTTTCTTAAATAAGTGGAACGTATCCACTCTTGTAAAACCGCACTTTTCCACCCTCTTCCTAAAACTTCCACAAATCCTCCAGAATACAGACCTATTCTGTTCTACCTACAATCTCAAAAGTTCTAGAAAAAAATTGCGCGACGTCAAATTTTAAGTTATCTGAAAGTAAAAGTACCATAAGTGATCAACAATACGGCTTCTGATCAGGCAGAAACACAGTAACTGTTCTCTAAAATATTATTGAGGATGCTAGAACCTCCATTGACAAAGGCAAACTAACAATACTTGTTCTCCTAGATTTTAGTAAAGCATTTGATTCGGTCGATCACGAAATTCTGCTTGAAAAAATGAAAATATCGGGTTTCGCTCAAACCACAATACGCTGGTTCTCTCAATATCTTTCAAACCGAGAACAAATCGTTGTATCTGATGAAAAACAATCCACTGCCATTAAAACTTCCCGTGGTATTGCGCAGGGAACAGTTCTAGGCCCTTTGGCATTTTTAATTTATGCAAATGACGTAGGACAATGCCTCAGTTACTGTGAACACAACATGTACGCCGACGACCTTCAGATCTATATAAGTGGATACCCATCGGAGTTAAACTCATTAGTCCAGAAAATAAACGATGATTTAAATTCGCTCAATAAATGGCAGAAGCCCTTGGCCTCGAATTAAATCCAATGAAGTCGCAAAGCTTAGTGAAGGGCTCTCGCAACGCTTTAAACAAGTTGGAGAAATCCTCCCTACCGGAAATTAGCATAGGTAACTCTCCTGTTCCCTGGTATAGCGATGTAAAGAACTTAGGAATACATATAGACAACACACTTAGTTGGACCACACAAGTAGGTAAGATTTGCCAATAAATCTTCTCAGGCCTCCATTCCTTAAAATGCGTCAGAGAACTACTACCCATTAACACCCGCATTAATCTAGTAAATTCACTTATAATGCCTCATTTCGATTATTGCGATTTCCTGCTTTCGGGCTTAAATATCAAGCAACAACGCAAATTACAATTAGCACAAAATGCATGCATCCGTTTCATATTCGATCTTAGGAGATACGATCACGAATCGGAATTTTAGGGTCAAATAAAAATTATCTCAATCGAAAAAAGGAGAACTCTATATTGCGTCCTCATTCTCCATAAAATGTTGAATAATAACTATCAAACACACTTATAGCACAACTTTAATGCTGACGCTGGAACGATCACGTTCCTCACGATTACTATGCATACCTCGGCATAATACGGTATCCTACAGTAAGTCATTTACTACCACTGTAATTAGAATATGGAACTCACTACTTACATATCTAAAAAAATTAGTGGTCTCAGGAAATTTAAAACTCAACTCAGTCATTGCATTAAAACAATTATCTATAAATAACACAAGCTCCTATTCCCATTTTCACTCCCTAATTTAACACCACATAAGCTCATCACTGATCAAATTCGATTACATTTCAAGACGTCAAGCTTTACTTTTGTACTTTTCTCCTCTTTACACTATCGCTCAACGCCCCGTATCTTTCTGTCTAATCCAATACCCTAAAGCAAGTATATTACATTTTAGATACGATTTTCATGCATTTTCAGACATTTTCTAGCTACGCAGTATACATCTTTTTCATCTACCTGCTTTCTATTTCTTTTTCTGTTACAGATTATCTTCCAGACTTCAGCCAAGCGCGTTCAACTAGGAAAACTGCATCCAAGTTCATCAAAAATGTTATTTTC
Organism: Teleogryllus occipitalis; assembly: GCA_011170035.1. Lineage (NCBI taxonomy): Eukaryota > Metazoa > Arthropoda > Insecta > Orthoptera > Gryllidae > Teleogryllus > Teleogryllus occipitalis. The sequence goes on along the minus strand of BLKR01000111.1, from coordinate 19,695 downwards.
ATAGTATATTTTCCTCTCCCCACCATCCCCAGTTTTCCTAATTCATTTTAACTCCCTCTACTTTCCTTCTGTCTTTACACTTTTCCTTTAATCTTCTTACTTTCTTCTTTCACTGATGTTACAGCCCTGCCGCCATTCTGATTGAGGTTTTCCTGGGTTTACTCAATCGCTTAAGGCGTATGCCGGGATGGTCCCTAGGTTTGCATCCCAGATATTAATGTTAATACATTCAGAATTTGTTTCATTAGTTATGTGTAGCACACCTCCACTAATACGATCGTTGCATTTTCGTAAGTAACATGTAATGTCAGTTATCTTTATTTCCGCCCGAACGCCTCAATTGTAAATATGTAAATGTAAATATATAAGTGGTTAGGCGGATGAGCAGCCCTTACGGCCTGAGCCTCGCCAATAATAGACATTATTATTATTATTATTATTATTATTATTATTATTATTATTATTATTATTATTACTATTATTATTTCGCTTTGTTTATAAAATGTGTAAATGAAGAGTATTGCGAATTTTGATGAATAAAAATATTTAACTATTATATTTTTCTATCCATTTTAATTTTCTTTGTAGCAGTATCAACAATGCTAAGTGGCAAAAAGTGTATCCCTTATGAATTAGCGGTCATTGTTGCTTGTTGTGTTCCATAGATGTAACGCCGCACTGATAACAAAAGGCGATTATGACGACTGCCTTTCGTTCGCGTTAATATATACGAATAATTTTATATATTTTGAGAATTACAATGTTTAACCATTACAATGATATATTATTCGATCAATTTGCATTTGTTTGCCAACGCTATTGATCGTCGATCTTCCTTACGATGGAGAGAAGAAATGTGTACCTTTATTGATGACACTAAATAGGTGGTTTAGTCGTGATTATGTGGATTCCAAACCACTTGTTATGTGCGACATAGGTTTTGTGAATAATGGGCAAAGGTGAAGGCCGCTCCCCAGCGGCCCGCGAATAGGAACGGCAGATACGCGTGCTTCACATGTCAACGGGGAGAGGAATACCGCTATGAACCTGGAGCGATAAAAAAAAACCTTCTAAAAACAGTTACCGAAACCAATGCACTTCTAACTACCTCCGTCCAGTCTTTGCTTTGCCATTTCAGAATGACAATAACAAAAAAAGAATATGAACTTCCGGCAAATAAACTAACATTTTGTCAAAAATTCTAAAATACTTTAACGAAATACATAAAATAATTAGGGGGTATTGATACGAATAGAAGAATAATTAAAACTCTAATTCCTATAAATAATTAAAAAATTTCACAATGGCTACCAAAACTCCCTACCACGAGTAACTTCGCAAATCCATGCTCTTACCTCAATATTGCACTACACCCTCAACTCCGCTCCAAACCAATGTCGGACCCTCGATCAGCTGGAAAACTTCGCGGCCATTTGCCGCACTTTCATTAATCGAGAGGCTTCCCGTTGCCGTCGTGTTGAGAATGTATGCCTAAGATGTCAAAGCCGCTCAGCAAACGCGAGGTTCATGTGCTTCACAATCAACGCCAACGGCAAGAGAATCAGCGCTATGAATCTCTAGGTGCAAAAAGAGATCAAGAAACAGTTGCCGAAACCAAAGCACTTCTAGCTACGCTATTCTTACATTTTATGCTTTGCCGCCTGTTTGCGTGTGCTACTATGAGTAATGGACACTTTAACGAAAGAATGTTAATTACAAAAAAATCATCAGAATAAATAATCGCAAAAACGACTACAAATTTATGAAAAATACAACTAAACTTTTATCAATAAACGAGCAACTCCAATCTACTTCAAGGAAACATCTTTTGGGGGAATTTTAATTCTAAGTACTAATATGAATAAATATACATTTATACTGCAATTTGTGGCGTCATGCAATTGCAATAATAACACAGACGAGTGTGGGTTTAGTAATTTAGAGGTTTATTATCAGTCCACCACCTTATTACAAAATAACGTAATTACTAATATCCCTACACGGAGTAATTTCCCGTTACGGCTACCACACCACTACGCACTAATCTCATGCATTAGATGGCGTGAAGCGCCGCAACCCACCTACGACTCGTCCTCGAGTCGGCTTCTGTACGGCAACACATTGCCGGCTCTTGCACAGATCGCGGCCCGCGCCCACCCAGACCGTCCGATCCGTACCGTACCGCGGCTCGTAACCAAGAGAGCGTTTCGCCGCTCGCCCTTCCCCCACCACGCTGCCTCCTAGGGTTTCCCGCCGACGTCACATCCGCTCCTAGACAAAGGCTAACGCGTGGCGCCTTTGCGTCACCTATGCCACGCGGCTGTTCGTTACAAATACGTTTGTGCATGACGCTACAAAAAAACTAAAAAGAATTAAAACAACTCAACAACGACTAACGAAACACGCCTCAAACCCTAACCTCTCAAATACACGCTCTTACCTTAATTATCGCACTACACTCTCAATTCCGCTTCAGACCAGTACCATGCGTAGGTCACGCTCTCGATCAGCTGGAAAGCATCGCCGCCATTTGCTTTACTTTCACTGGTCGAGAGGCTTTTCGTTCCCAGGCCAAGATAAATGTGGACTATCCTTCCCGTTCCCGGTCAGGTCAAGCTGCGCGTTGCCGTCGTGTTGTGAAGACCTGCCAGAGACGTGCGACTTTCAATTGTCGCTACAATCCCGTTCGCGTTGCCGTTCCCGTTCACGGGCTATTTGTGGAGCGGCATTCAGTCCTTACTTTCTTCACGTTCCCGTTCGAGAGCTATTGCGGAGATATGATATCGGCCAAGAGTTGTGTGATGGCTTCGAGTGGATGTGTAGTAACGAAGAGCCCACTAAGATGCGCAAGTGTTCTGTGCAAAAATGCACGTTCGCAAAAAGCAAAATAAATATGATCATTCTTGCCTTCTACTGGAGCGTCTCCAACTAAAAAAAAACATCAAGAAATAGCACATGCGGAAGTTCTATTCCTTTAATACAGAGTGCTTATGGTCATGTTAGAGTGAGGGTTAAAACGACATTCCTTCCACTTCCATTCTCTGCTCCTTCGCCGTCCTCTTCTACTCTATACCTCCCATTATTCCCGCCCCTCCCCCTCACTCTCAAGGATGTACATTGCTCTCTATTTGCGTTCCCCGGACGTTATATTTTGCATGTACTCGGGCATTAATTATATCGAGTATGTGTTGACAGAAAAGATGATGTGAATGAAATGATGGTTTAGGTGTGGTGGTATGAGAAAGAAATAGAGCCACAATCAGAGGGTGAAAACCATCATACCTTGAGTTGGCCTCCAACCAGCAGCGCCCGGAAACCAACTCGGACGTACTCTTCACGACTCCATCACTGCCGAAGCGACCCGTCTGACTGGCCCCGACAGCACTGCGAAGGAAATTAAAGACTGGTTGACCAATCCTCGTCACGTGGTAACGCCAGTGCCGCAATCTAAGTAACAGCGAATCAGAATCTATGTTAGCAGCGTCACATCAATTTCTAAAACAAAAGAGTAGAATGGCTCGAATGTCACTGTGGTCGCAGTTCATCATCTGAGCATAAATGACGTTTCATTGGGATAAAATGAACTGCATTATAAATAAACATTGCAAATTACGTAACGACCAAATTCCAAATTTATATTTTCATAAAAACCTTTTTTAACATTTACCACTAGTGACCGGAACGATATGTAGTATTAAAATTCAAAATATGTGAAAAAATGTGTAATAAAACAGTCAGAACATGTAATAAATAGGGGACGGATTTTAATGTAAGGCTATTTTAACTTTAGAACAATGTCGTTTATTTTAAAATTAATTTTACATTATGACAAAAGAAAATTACCCATTTTTTCTTCATTTTTAATTTATTTTACATCTTTCGTCGATTTCTACCAATAACTCATTCTTAACCGTTTTATGTAATTTTTAATTCATTTTTCGCTGATTTCATCGACTTAAATATCATTTTAATGGTACAAACAATATTGTCGAGATGCAAAAAATGTTCACCATAGAATTCCAGAGTAGCCTATTCGGTGTCTTCGCTCATAAAATACATATTACTACATTATTGTAATGTCAACCGTTGTGAGTACTAGTCAGAAATTACATTAAATTTAATGTAGATTTTATGTACGACTGTACATGAAGTTTAATGCACCTTGTACATTATAATATTTATGCACTCGTACATTAAATTTAATCCGTAAATTAAAATCAATGAAGATTTAATGTACGACATAACTCGTGAACATTAAATTTAATTGAACACGTACATTAAATTAAATTTACGTACATGAAAATAGCTTCCATATACTTTTACATTAAAAGTAGTGCAGAAATTTCTAACAGTGTATGTAATCTAAGGATCCTGTGACACCTAACGGCACTATTGACAGATCGGTCGATTTCCCGATAAATAAAGCAGAGATTTTCCTAACCAAAAGCTTTCAAACTGACTTCACTTGAAAAAAAGGAAGAAGCCTCGATTACATCAGTAACATATCCAACACCTTAAGTTGTTCACCTGAAGAAGTTTTGATAATCTTTTTAAAGTCATTTTTCTGTTTTGAGGGCATTTTAAAAACATTGTAAGAGCATTTTATTGATCATTTTGGGCAATGACTTAGGTCATTAAAATTCGCCCCTAGTAATAATATGTAAAGTCGGATATAATTTTATATTAAAATACACTAGCTATAAATAGTACATTATAAAACGAAGATGTAATGATGGGTATTAATACAAGAGTGTGATATAACGATACGAGCGACGAACGAGCGAGTAGTTAGTTAAGTTAAACTTTCACATTAATCGTTTTATAGCAGTTAACATCCAGGATTGAGCAAAGGCCACCTACCTGACAGCTACCCTACCTGCCGCAGGTGGCTCTCCGGTCCGCCTGCGAGAGAGTACAGCACTTGCGACAAAAATTCCGAGGTTTCCATTTTCGCTTTTTCTCATATTTCTGGAGGTACAAACTCATCCTGTAACAAGACATTTCAAACTAAAGAATGGGCCAGATTTTTAAGGACAACCACACGGAAGCAACATTGAACACTAAATAACTTGTGTTCTGATCTTAACGTCAGACAGATGTTCCCTCTACCACTACTACAGAGCTAGTCAAATAGGATAAATGAAATTACAATCAGATTTATTTTAACTAATATTCCACGTAAAAAATACTGATAATAAAAGAAATAAAAACTGACAAACATAATATAATGCTAAATGCAATTTTAATGTACACAATCGAACAACACATTATTATAAAGATAAATGTGTCAGTAATTGGTTTGTTAACTTCTCTGTGATTGGTCAAGAACCTGCATCGTAATAAGTATCATTATGCAACGCGTTGCATCCAGCAAATGACAATTATATAAGTGGGAGTACAAAAACTCATTTACATAATACGAAATTATATTTAGAAAATATTCCCTAAATACATTTTTTTTACAAACATTTTAAAAATCATTTTCATAGTATAAATTGATGAACACTTTGCACCAGATCGCTTTCCCGTCAGTAGTAAAAGCTTTATCTATTGCTGTCCAGCACCATGGATTAGCAACCAGACAAGACGCGATAGAAGCAATCATACAAACTGGCGATATCTAGGTCCAGCAACAATCATTGCAGCGTGAAGCATACTCATCAAAGTGTTAAACGTCTTCCACGATCCTGAGTGCGTCGTTGACAGGGACCATCGTAAAAAGTGACATCCAAATTTGAAGCGAAGTGAATTTAACAAGACCGGACTATTAGCTCCGATCACAGTTGGTGGAAACGCGTCATTAAAGAGGCCCTAGAAATACAATTTTTTTCAATTTTCCCCTCGCCAGTATCCCTGGCGAGGCGGGCATAGGTTTATTGACTGGATTACAAATTTTGCTCCAGCATTGCTGCTTATGGAGCTGCGGGGAGGGCTTTATCTTAAATAAACTAAACTAAAACTTAAAATTATTTACAAGTGCCTCTTTGGGTTATTGCAGTTTTAAATAAAATTTTTATTAAAAATGATTAATAGTTCTTATAATTGTTCCTTTTTCATCTTGTTTTGTAACATTCACTATCTCTTTCATACTTAATCTATACATACAAACATTATCACTCAGGCATTCATACCACTCTGCATATCACTTCACTATAAACACTTTTTCGCCACGGCGCCCACTTTACTCAAGCGTCCAGAGCGCAGCGACGTCTTCAGTGTTAGGCGGCTCGGGCCCGGCCGAGCGCGTTTCCATGCCTCCCACGCGGAATACGGCATCCGGGAGCGGTGACCGCCTACCACGCACTGTCTGCTCCCCCGCGTCGCACAGTTCAGAAAACGTGTGCGGGGGAAGTGCGCGGAAGGTGAAGGCGACGTGCTCTGGGCCCAATCTTCTTTGGAAGGCCCAGTGCACGCCGCTGTTCGCCGCTACGCCGGTCTCGCGCAGGATGCTCGGAGCGGCCGGCCTCAGCGCCCTTGCGATCGTAGTCCCCGCCCGCTTCTGCAGCTACGCCGGGAACTGATTTCGATCGCCCAGAACTCTGAACACGTCAGCGTTGCAGGGGGTGTGATCACGTCGGGGATTCGAAAGACGAGGGCGAGATTCGAAAGACGAGTTTATTTTATTTATTTATTTACTTTACGTCAAAAAACAGTTAAAAACTGCGTATGACGTGCTATGGGGAAAAGTGAATTGTGTGCACATTTTCAAAATTCTGTGATCCCTACACTAAGTCATATTCTACTTAAATTTTGAATTCTGAAAGGGAGAAAAAAAAACAAAAAAAAAACTCCCATGTAATAAAATCTATTTTCAAGGATAAATAAGCAATAAATTTTGGCTCTTATTACTTCCTGCCGCGACAACATGGAAACGATAATTTGAATAATAATATTTCCCACTGAATTCTAGAAGACGTGCACACAAAATGAAGTTACATTTATGTCCAGAAGCAAAACAAGGGCCATCTCAGCATTTGCTCAATGGATCAGGGAAACTGGACGAAAAACCTGATCGAGATGGGGGTCATTGACCCGGAAGCTGTGCTACAATAGTTGTTACAGGTTGTTTATACTCATTTATACAGTCCAAATGGTAATTAATGCATTATGTATCATTGTTAAAATTAATGTTACTTTTCTTGTGATGCTGATTGTGATTCTCAGTATAGTCTCTAATTGTATAGAATCAGTTATGCAGCAGAATCGATTTCACTTGGGATTTAAACTTTTCTATTGAATTTAATCGTTTAATGTCATCTGGCAAAGTGTTGTAAAATAATGTACATGTATTGTATGTGAATTTTTTGTAATGTGCTGTTGATACTGTCACCTGATGAATATGATTTCTACGTCGAGTGTTATAGTAATAGACTTCGGCATTTTCTGAAAATATATTCCCGCCCTTAAGCAAGTCATTTTTGACAAAAACAACTGATTCGTAAATAAACAGACACGGTAATGGTAGAATTCCTAGATTAATGAAGAGAGGCTTACATGAATCACGTGGGTGGGATTTGGTTATTATTCGTACAATTCGTTTTTGTAATCTAAAAGTCTGGGAGCTATAAGATGTATTTCCCCAGAATATTATGCCATATCTCAGGCGGGAATGAACATTTGCGAAGTATACCCAACGAGCAGCATGAAGGCTGACTGAATTTGAAAGAATTCTGAATGCTTACCATAATGAACATAATTTTGTGTTCAATTCATTTAAATGGACGTTCCATTTAAGGTTTGACTGAATTGAGAGACCTAAAAATTTTGTTGCCTTAACATCAGTCAATGGTACACTGTTCATTTTCAATGGAGCACAGAATTGTTTATTTGATATGGAAAACTGCATTAAATCCGTTTTCTTTTCGTTTACTATTAATTTGTTATTTCGGAACCAATTTGAAAGATCTGATATTGTACTATTTACGGTTTCTTTATTGCAAAGGATGTTCGTATCATCCGCAAAGAGAACCGTTCTTCAGTTTCGAATCGTCGAGGGCATATCGTTTACGTAAAGTAGAAACAGAATAGGGCCTAAAATCGATCCTTGAGGAACTCCACATGCAACGGGCAAAGAGTCGGAAAGGTGCGTACGTAATGTTCCATCATTCCAGTAAGGTATTTCAACTTTCTGAGATCGTTGTTTAAGGTACGAACATAACCAATCTAGAGCAATTGTTCTCTGCGACCCGAATGGGGCGCAGAGTGGAAGCAGGAGCGGCGGCGAAAACCTCGCATGCATACGTCCACAAGGGGTGCACGCACGCGGTGAATAAGCGCCGCTTTAAAAGAGTGGAAAGATCGGGAGAACGGAGAAGTGGTTTCAAGAGAAGGGTTCTAATTTTGATTTTGGCCGCAAGATATCGAGCGTGCGTATGCCAGCGAAGACCGCTGCCAAGCAACACGCCCAGTTATCTCGCTTCGCTATGCGCCCCTGCCAAGGAGAGAGCCCGCGCCCGCCAAGCTCACCGTTTCATCGGGGTTTGCGCTCGTAAGAGTGAAGTTGACGGCCACGCACTTATCAAGGTTCAGAGCAAGTCGTTCCCGACATAATCATTCAGGAAGGGCAGCGAGACAGTCGCTTCAATACTTTACTGACTGCCTTCCGTTCGCCGATTTCGCATAATATGCGAAATCATCCGCAAAAATCAGGAGCCCGCAGCGTTAAATACCTGTTTTGGTTTCAGCAGGAAGCGGCGCATCATTCACGTATAAGCCGATGAGGGTAGGAGAGAGAACACTCCCCTGAGGCACGCCCGCCTCGGCACGTCTGAGGGACGAATATACTGTTATGATTCTAGGTGGTGAATTAAAAACTCTGATATTATATTACCAGAAACGTTAATTTTTGTTTCTTCGCACAATCACTGAAAACACTTGATTATTGTATACACGTCACGCTTATCTTGATTATATATTTACACTGTTCACTTCTCTGTTCACTTCTCTTACACTGTCGCACAGTCCTAAGCACTGACCACAGTTCCATGCTCTGGCCACAGTCCACTGCATTGACCACAGTTCGATGCACTGGCCACTGCACTGACCATCGTTCCGGAACTGGCCACGGTTCACGTCACTGAACACAATCACTGCACTGCTATTCACCGCGATGCACACACTTCACAGATCAGCTTCCACTGCGGACTTAAGACTGACTCGCGGTCGCCGGCCGCAGCGTATTTATAGTCAGCGGGTGCCGTCGATAACTTTCCGGACCCCGCGATACGCCCCGCGAACACTCTGGGACAATCTAGTGCAACCGCCGTCGGCAGATGACGCAACCTGCGCACACAGGCAGCCCGTGTTGGCGCCGACAGATGAGGCAATCCGCACATACAGGTAGTTCGTGGTGGTGCTGGCAGGTGACAATACGTTATTGACACGCACATTGAACTGCCTGTTAGAGCGAAAACTCGCAAACAACATGACGTAGCAATCGCTCATCCCAGAATCAGTATCTCAAACGTCTTTCCTAGGATGGAGAGGAGACTAATTGGTCTATAACTGCTCGGGATTCATTTGTTTTTGCCAGGTTTTGGGAGAAGAGCGATGGTCACAATCCTCCACGCCTTGGGGAAATAACCGCGCGCTAGGCACGCATTCAGGAGCTGGAGTAAAATAATCGACTTCGCGCCCGCCCAGAGCGCGCAGCTCCGCCCCCGTCAGTCACTCTGGCCCGGCCGCTTCGCGCATACTAACACTTGAGTGTTGCGCGGAGCGTCGTTCCTGCACTCGGTGCGCCGAGGAGAGAGGGAGCAGCGGGCCAATGACGTTGCAGCTGGCCGCCCGCGCCAATGGCCGACCACCTGAGACAGCGGCCGCCAATGGCAGCGTAGCGGCGCCCGTTGCAAAGTGCGGAACTGCAACGCGACCGAATTCGCGAAGATTTCGCTTCTTGCGTCGTCTCACGCGTATACGGGCTGAGAGTGGTGGAGCGCCGGGCGCCCCCGTCCCGGCGTTTCTCTGAATCGGGCAATTTATTCCCGGTTTGCTGCCCAGCTCACGAGAAAGATCCCAAATGTGTCTCTCGTGGAGGTTGCATTTAGAAATTGTTTTAGACCATTGAGCAGTTTTCTCCTCCAGTAGAGATAAGCGGAATTCTCTGTTTAAACTGTGCGCTCGCTCTCCATCAACTGGATCGCCATAGCGGCGATGAACTTTCACGATTCTGCGCAGTTCTCTTAAGATACTTCTTTGTTCGTCCGAGAGCTCAGGGCGAGAATTCTCTACTTGCGTGACAACAGTGTTCTGCTTGAACACCGATTTTAACGTTGCAGTGAGGTGAATCACTTCTTCGTCTATCTCGTCTTCCGTGTGAACTGGTTTCTGCTCAAGCTGAGAATTCAGCTGAGCTGAGAAACCTACCCAGTTCGTGTTACGCCAAGTTCGAAATTTAACTTGGCATTTCGCTACAAGAGGCGCCACAACACATGTTACTGGATTATGATCGGAATCCAGTGTGGCTACTGAGCGGGGAATCACACACTCAACGCCTTTCAAGATCATGAAATCAATAACATCCGGATTTGTTACGAGCATCCCGGGAATGCGTAGAGCTATTCGGTGCGCAGATATCTACGCCCCGCCTTGTCGCTACAAGATTGGCAATTTTGTTGCCGTTCCTGTTCGCTCCGAGGCCGCCCCAAGTTCTATGTTTGGCGTTAGTAACCTAAAAGGATGACTTTGGAATTTAATGCGAGAAGCGCATCAATTCCAGCCGGATCTAAGGTTTGGTCTGGGCAGTAGAAGGATACGACTAAAAGACGGTTGTTTCCTACCCAAACGTACGCCGCGACCGATTCTTGAGACGCCAGACCAATAGCAGGGATTTCGGCTTCGAGCTGCGGCAGTTCGCGGCGCAGTGCAAGCGCTACTCCGCCACCTGGCCTGCCTACGCGATCTCGGCGATAAACAGCGAGTCCCCGGAGTATGAATTCGTGTTCATCACTAAGCCACGTTTCTTGTAAAGCCAAGAGATCTAATTGAAAATCAGATATAAAATGTTCTAATTGCTGGGCTTTGGAAATTGCACTTCATGCGTTCAATGTGCCGACGCGGAGAGGTGCTGTTCACATGTCTGCGTTAAATTGTCTAAGCATTGTCGTTAGGCAACGTATTGAGGAAGCGCTCGAACATCTCTGGAAACTGGCTCCTCGAGATTGTCGGCGCGGCAGTTGCGGGTGCAGTGGGCCGCGCCCCGGCCGCTCCGGAAGGCGCGCCACAGTGTGAGATTTGACGAACCTAGCCGCTCAAAATATCCTTTTCCGAACTCAGCATTTAAGGCAAGATGAAACTATGGCCTTCTTAGATAGTGAGAGCACATGGGTGCACTATTTGTTTATCGCTGGCCGATGAAGTATAGCCTAAACAAAGCGGTCAAGTTACCCTTTCAGGCAGGACGCCCGTGAGTCCGGTGCAGTTGATTTGTGCAGTGTAGAAGAAACCCGTATTGACGCCTTTCCTTTGCAGTTACAGTGATAAATTTGACTGAATCGGATTCAGTAAAGTTTGTACTTTAATTTTATATCAGTTTAGAGATATTTAAATAAAAATATTAATATTAAAATTACTCTCAAAGTGGTGTCTTAAATTCTTTGAAATTTTAAATTTTTAATATCTTTATCTTGAGTTATAAAGTTATCCCCGTGACTTCCCGCCGTAAAATCAACACAGATGTATTACTGAGTCTATTATTCATGGTTTTAACCATATTCCAGCTGCTCCTAGCTGCTCTTTTAGTCGTAATATATTTTCAGTGACGATGCCGCCAATTACGCGACGCGCGCTTTTCGAGGTGTGGCGCTCAAATACTGTGCAAACACGGAACGAGGTGTTAGAGCATGTAACTGTGTAATTAGGCTTAGAAGATTGTTCAGAAGACATCCGAAAATCACTAAAACTCGAAATTTCTAAGTTGTGTTCAAAAATTAGTGAGCGATGGCAAACATCTGCAAGATGTGAGGAGACATTTTTGAAACGAAACGAAGTGTGGCTGGCAAAACAAATCGAATTCGAAGAGAAATGTCTTTGTGCAGGTCCATCAATCAGTACTGCACATTCATCTTCTATTACAAAAGTAGGACGACCAAGAAAGTTATTCAGTGATGCTAGTGTTGCTACAAAGCAAAGAAAGGTGAAGGCTATCATCGATACAGCAACGTCATCTGAATTAGTAGCAGCTACTCAAAAATGTCTCGGAGACTCTGGTAAAAGAAATGCCGCAAAAATTGTCGCAGAGCTCTTCCTTTCTTCACCTCAACGTGTTACAAGATTATTAAGAGCTAGAGAAGAGGTTTCTACAAAGCCCAGGCGTATGAATGGTGACCAGGCTCTTGCATTAATGATTGATCTGCATATGTCCACAAACCAGTACAAGGAAATGAAGGAAAATGCTCTTGAATATGACTGTGAACTCTACCCACCCTATCACGTTGTGAAAGATGCCAAAGAAAAATGTTATCCTTCAAAGGAAAGTGTAGAAGTTACAGAGAGTTAGTTGTAGGCCTATTAAAATCAGTTATGTCAAAGAGACTCAATCTGTCATTAGGAAGGAAATGGGAAGCATTCGCTCTCAAATAGAAGAGCTAGTGCCTACAACATATTCCTTGTCAGAAACAAAAACCGTTGTAGTTACGCACAAACTTCTGTGCACCATAGTCGCTGGCAAGGTTTGCAGTAGTTTATCGCAGTACACTTCCATCGCAGAAGTGTTATAGCAGCGCAGCACCCAAGGAAATGAATGTTATGGATTTTTCAAAGTATAAACAGATCAATCCAAATATGTTGGAATTTGGCTTGTCACCTTTACATACCATGATTCGACTTTTTGAATGTCTTCTACACATCGCTTACCGCTTGGAAGTAAAAACTTGGCCAATTAGGAGTGATGAAGACAAGAAAATTGTTGAAGCAAGGAAGAAATATATCCAGCAGCGATTTCAGAATGAGATGGGTTTAATTATTGGCAGGCCGAAGAAAGGATACGGTAATAGTAATGACGGCAATACCGCACGTAGATTTTTCAAAAATGAAGGGCTAAGCGCTACTATTACTGGAATCCATGAAGATTTAATTAACAGATCTAAAATAATTCTGGAAAGTCTTGCTTGTGGTCATGAAATTAATAAGTCAAATTTCGGCAGATATGTTAAAGACAAAAAACTTTACTTGTAACACTATAATTGGTACTATATGCCAGCATCTGTGCTGGTTCTTGTTCATGGTGAAGAAGTATTTGACAGCAATATTCTGCCAATCGGGCAACTGTCGGAGGAAGCGCAAGAAGCGCGTAACAAAGACTACAGACGTTTCAGAGAATGCTTCTCACAAAAATCTTCGAGACTAAATACAAACATTGATCTGCTTCACAGACTTTTACTATCATCTGATCCTTTCATCAGCAGTATTAGAAAGTCGCCAAAAACAAAATCACAGGAAATTTCTGATGAAGCGAAACAGTTACTGTGTTTCATATTTTTCATGTACAGACATTTGTGAGTAAATTGTCTATCTCCGTGGACAAGAGGTTTTCATTGTTTTCTGTGAATCAACCGGAATCGAACCTACGGCCCTGAACATGCGGCTTCACCGTCATCAGAGATGATCAAGTACCTTTAGGTAAGTAAGTATGCCAAGTTTTGTCAAAATTAAATGAGTAGTTTGCGAGAAAAATAATTTTGAGCGGCTAGCATCCCGAAATCACACACTGTGGCGATGCGTTGGCCGCTGAGGAGCGCGCGGCGCCGAGGCGCCCCGCGACCTAATTCCAGGTCGACCCGCCGCTAGCTGCCGCCTGAGGCGCAGAGTTTCCAATGGAATTGGAATTCCTCTGCGATGATTCCTTAGTTCCTATTGCACGCTCGTCTGAAGGACGCGTGGACAGCGTGCAATGGCTGCATCTAGTGTGGGATACAGGGTGCCTCTGTTTGCCATTGCAGCAAGTTAGCTTAATTTCGAAATTACCTAAGCGAGGGCAGTGCTTAGTGCCGCGTGTATCATCTTCTCAAGGTGATCCTCGCCCGCGCAGAGACGACAGCGCACATCATGCTCGCAGTTGCGAGCGATGTGGCCCCAGTGGCAGCAGCGCCATTGCAAAAGTGTGGTCGCGCCCACTTTTCGCGTTCGACCACGATCACAAAAGGACTCCAGCTGCTTCATTTTATAAATTTTCCGCGACTCGGCGTTGTCACGAAGGGTGACCGTGAAAGTTCCCGTAGCTTGGCCACAGCAAAGGCGCATGTGACGCCGGCGGGGATCCCGAAGAGCGCCGACCCCATATCCTCGGGGGCAGATGAGGGCGGTGGCGCCGCCGGCGGCTACTGCTTTGGGCGCCGCCGGCGGCTACTGCTTTGGGCGCCGCGGCTGCAGTTTTCGCTGCGGCGCCGGCGATGCCGTTGATGTGGCCATCTTGGGCTTTGGTAGTGGTGGTGGCGTCGGGATGGCGATTTCGACGGCCGCTGTGGTCGGAATGTCCTCCGCGCCTACCACAATTATCTTGCTATCTTGCTGTCCAGAGTGGCCGCCTTAAGCAGCTTAATTTCGGAGAGGAAGATGAGCTCTCGGCTCTGGCCACGCTGCGCTTGGGGCGTCGGTGATTCGGTCGAAATCGACCAAAACACGTTGTCCCTAAGCGAGCGCCGCCGTTCGTCGGAGCACCGCTCGTTGTCCCCCCTGAGCGACAAGCGCCGGCGGCGGGTAGTGTCGCCGCCGTCAGCCGCGGACATGATGGCTAGCGGCACATTTTATTGCACAGTCGAGGTGATGCCCCGCGAGAGCAGCGCTCGATCGCGGGAGGAACTCGGCTCCTGCTGCAATCCCGCACGGTGTTCCACTAAACGTGTCGTGAAAGCTGAGCTCAATCACGAGAACGACAGGTACTTGCCGTGCAAGGATGGCTGCGCGAACTTTCCACTTAACGCAGCGTGGGAGTGGAGCTCAACCACATGCACCAGGTACTTGTTACGCGCCGCAGCACAAACCAAGACACGCCAAGTGCAAGGCCGGAGCAAAGCGGAGGGAGCGGGTGGTGCTGTGAACTCGACACCCACGCAAGTGCCACGGCAAGTGTAGAAATATCAAAAGACCCTTTAACTTAAATCGGGATGAAGGTCTACGCCTCAGTACCGTCTGGAAACAAGCCACGACCCGCTAATCCGGTACCTCTCCAAGGCGACACCCCCCCCCCACCGGTCGACCAATGACGGGCCCTTCTCGAGGCCGCCGATTGGCTGTTGCTCCTTTGCCTCTCAGTCGGCTTGATACAATCGATTTTCCTTTTTCATGTTAATACGCCTCAAAATTTCCCCCTTTACATTGCCACGCCTCCACCTGCCCCCCTTTTCCGCTTCTTTTTCATGTTAATCCGCCTCAAAATTTTCCCATCTTTCTATTGCCACCCTCCCCACGCCCTCACCTGCCCCCTTTCCCGCCAATCCCATACCATTTGCCCGCTTCACTACCCCTTCACCTCATAATACGGTCACGCTAGCAATTTAACAGCAGTACGATCTGAGGAAGGCCACAATATGTTGGCCACAACGTCAGCTACGAGCACATCGTCGCGGCTTGTCCCGTATAGCCAACAGACATACTCCGGCCGCGGAAGCCTACGCAATCATACGGTCCTGGATAGCAAAAGATGAAGCTTTCACTACTGACGGGAAATTTATATGGTGTAAAGTATGTTTCAACTTATGCTCTCCAAATCATTTTGTATTATATTTAAAATTTTGTTTAGGATTTTTTAAAAGTAATTTCGTAATATACAAGTGTTTCTTTTAATGAGTGAATTTTATTATTACATATTATATCGTATTTTACATATTACACATTTTACTGTTTTCATTACATATTTATGTACATATTTTGACGTTTCATAAAACATATTTTTCTAGACTCTAATAATTTTAAGAAGTTGCAGCATAGAAATAAAAATTGATTACGAACCTCTAGACTCAGCACACATATGTATTGAGTGCAATAAATATTTTGGTTATATACAAAAACGAAAAGAGTAATCCAGAAAACGTAAGTTCCCTCAATGGCAGTTCAAAAACTGATTACTGATTCGTATGGGGCGGATTTTAATGACAAAAAACATTGTCAAAAATGATCAATAAAATGCTCTTGAAATGCCATTAAAGCGAAGGAAAACGACGTAAAAAATGTGATTAAAACTACCTCCGATGAACCACTCAAACTGGACACGGTACTGGTGAAATCGAGGTTTCTTCTTTTCGTTCAAGTTCACTCAGCTGGCATGCTTTTGGTTTGGACTGTTCCTAAGCAGCAAATGTCTTCAGTTTTCCCGAAATCGGCCGAAACGACAATGGCGCTGAAAAACGTCACAGGAACCTTGGATTAAATACAACGGCTCACATTACAATTTCTGAGCGAAGAAATTGAATAGGCTATTAGGAATTCTGTGGAGAACATGTTGCAACTCGGATATATTTTTTTTATTCATTTTACGTCAAAAATAGTTAAAAACTGTTTGTGATATGCTACGGGGAGAAGTGCATTCTGTGCACGTTTTCATAATTCTGTGATACCTACCCTAAGACTACTTGAATTTTGAATACAGAAAAAAATGAGCGTTTTTTGCCAGGATTGTTAACAAAATATTCGCTTCAATGAAATAAAATATATTTTGAAGAATAAATCAGCTATTAACTTGGGATCGTATCCCTCATAATGCCCTTCGAGAAAGAATAAAATTTCCTGCCGCGACATGAAGATAAATTCAATACTTATATTTCCCACTGAATTCTAGATGACGTGCACAGAGAATGTTCAGAAGCAAAACAAGGGGCCATCTCAGCCTTTGCTCCAAGGATCAGGGAAACTGGACGAAAAAGCTGATAGAGATGGGGGGGTACTCACAAGCTGCGGTACAATACTTGTATACTTGTTACAGGTTGTTTAAAATTATACAGTCCAAATGATAAATATATATTTCACTTGTTATTTGAAAAGAGTACCATTAAAATGTTATTAAAATCAAATCAG
Organism: Teleogryllus occipitalis; assembly: GCA_011170035.1. Classification (NCBI taxonomy): domain Eukaryota; kingdom Metazoa; phylum Arthropoda; class Insecta; order Orthoptera; family Gryllidae; genus Teleogryllus; species Teleogryllus occipitalis. Next base: position 2,688 of record BLKR01000111.1, on the reverse strand, counting down.
CGAAAAATGCCTTAAACACTGCAGAAAAGGTAAAAAAAAGGCCTATTCGTCGAAATCGACGAAAAATGCAAAAAAGTACATACAAAAAAGGTAATTTCTTTTTGTCATAAAATAAAATCAATTTCTATACCAAACAGCGTGGTTCTAAATTGAAAAAAAAATGACATTTCATTAAAATCCGCCCCTGCAGATGAGCTTATAAGTACGTCTTTGAACACATATTTTTGAAAATGGGGGTAAAAGCGAAGTGTTTTTAAAGATAGAGTGGACTCCGGTTAAAGTGAACTTCCGGGGACAAAAACTTTTTGTTTACTATATCCAATGATGTCATAACTAAACAGAATTTCTGCATGTTAGCACATCGGCGGAAAAAATTGATTCAAATTTGGCGCCGTACTTTGAAACTTATCATTATAGCAATTCCTGCCCGCTATTTAATAGCACAGAGCATGCATTTTTAAACGTCCCGCGTCGGAAATATTTTTTCTCCAAACGGCGCGCTTGCTTCCAGAAAGAAAGACAAAAACATATTTCGCGGGAAACTCTTTGGATGGACGAAAACCGTTGAAGAGTTGAACTGTTTTCGCAGAAGCTCGGTAGGCCGCGCCAGGTAGCGGAGACCCTGTGGAGTATAAACATTTCAAAGTTAAAAGTCCTCCAAATCAAGGCGCCATAAAATAGCATTAATTAAAAAAGGGTAGTGGCCGAAGACAGTTCCACGGTTACTCGACCCTCCTCGCGCAAGTAAAACACCGTTAAGATGCACATATATATGCTACCGACTACTAATTTAATTATGTAGGGTTGGTATTGCGATATCAGCTGAGAGCTTTTGGTGCGCAAAAGCATTCTCATTGTCGAGATTTCGAAGAAACACAACGGCGTTATGATTGTATTGTTGGGGAGTAATGTTGAAGAATCTTGCAGCCGTGCGTACACACAAAAGATCGCCTCGTCAGAAGTAAAAAGGCGTGGTAATTCACATCCGGGCGGCTTTGAAGAAATTAAATTTGACTCGCGGTAGCAGTGGGTGTTTGAGCGTGTAAAGGTGATAACCAGCTGAAATGGTATGTCGCATGAATTATAACAGAAAACAATCTTCGTCTCGTCTAAGGAAACATTGACAGCAAGGTAAAATTGACAAGCTTCCTACATCATAAATATTTATCACGCTGAGATAAACTAATAGTTCTCGAATAACTGTTTTTCCGCATTTTTCCTAGTGGCAAGCTAGGAAGTCGGTAGCCACGCTTTGCGAGCAACCTCATCCATCATTCTATTGCTCTTCCAAACAGTTCTACTGAAGCTATCTTCCAGCGTTAACACTCCATAACGATTGATTTTACTAATATAGTATAGGAAAATACATTAACAGCAGGCACTACAAATGCCAATATCATTATTTTTCCTTAAACAATAAATTTTTTTTCAATTGTTTCCTTCGTACTTTTTCATAAATAATTTCTCTAGATCCTTCCCCAGAATTCGTGCTCTCCCGTAATAGATTCTCCATCGTCCTCTGTCTATGAATCGTAATAGTCCAGTAACCTTTCAATGCCTCCAGTCGGAAACGTCCCACTCTCCAAACGCCCTTATACTCACCTAATAATATATAGATGCATTCGGTAGTGGGATGACGTAAGCATCTGATGAAACTTATCGCTTTTCCGCGCGGCACAGTGGATATCGCCCGGCCACAGAATAGGAACTACACAAACAGGAACGAAACGAACAATCCGTGCGCCGATATTATGCGCATGTTCGCCAAACTGAAAGTATGTAAACAGCTGTACGATCTATTGTGTGGTGAACGGTGGTGAAAGAGCCTATTTCCGTTTTACTCGTATTTGGGGCGTGTATAACTAGCAAAAAACATACGTAACCGGGAGGGAATTTGCTTTGTAAAAATGAATAGATAAAAAGGTAAAGAATTATAAATACATAACTAATAGTGCTGCAGAATGGCAGAGACTTTCACATATTAGTTTTCTGTTTTCTTGGGTCTGGGCTAGTTTATCGGACTTACCACATACTCTAGCCAACTGCCATCTACCTCCGCACAAAGTACATTTTTTCTCAAATTTTCTCGATTTCGGTTTCCTAATAGAACCAAAATATTACTTTAAGAATATTAAAAAGTAAAATATTGTCCTAAATGACATTTTTCATTAAAAAATTTTGAACCGTCTTTAAGAAAATATCGTTTAAGCGTTACTAAAAATGCGAAAATAAAACTTATTCACAGAAAATTCTTCAGTTTCCAGAAAAGTCAACTTGATGACATTTAAAGCATTTTAGCTCACACGAGTAGTATACAAATAGTTGGAAATACGCATATTAACGGCGTGAGACATATTAAAAAAAATTACATTTGTGTAATTTTTGAAGGGAAAAAACAGCAAAATAATAAACAAAAATTGACTTTATGTCATAAACAGTGAATTTAGCACAACCCATTGGAAAAGTTAAAAGAAAACATTGGAGCCGTTTTTGAGAAAATTGCGTTTGAGCTGATCTAGCGGTTCCATTGAAAATTTCAAAATGGCTGTCAGCGCCGCGCGGTGGCTCACTGAAGATCAAATCTACTTTCCTTTCTGTGTAGTATCTATTCTGTGGCCAGGCTGTGGTAGTCGCGTGTTTGCCTACGTAGAACTCAACGCATTTTGAAGTATGATGCTTCCAAGGCCA